>OZ026515.1:22386427-22733927 GCA_964019695.1 Loripinus fragilis
CTCACAGTTCGAAAACTACAAGATCATCACATAGTGATAAATTTTGTAGATACCAGATATATACCAGATATATAGTTATGCCCTATAGAATCCCCCCCCCCCCCGAACTATTCCACACCGACCAATGCCCATACCTCAGCGTTTAGGGCACTCCTCATTTAGTCAAAAACACAACTAAAAGATGTGTTTTTTCTTGTTTTGTTTTTTTTGCTGTTTGTTTTCGAATTTCGAAATTCGCACTCCCTTGCATTATATGTTCCGAATGGAGCGAGCGAGTAGATACAGATAGATGCAGATAATCAAGCGGTTACAAGAGCTGCCATTCCCTTTGGTGTAAAGTTACCCTTATTTCTTAAGCGTTTGATTAGTTTGCTGGTTATTTGCGGTTTAATTGTACTTTTACACTAATATGGTTCCCAAAAGAAATTATGCAAAGAAATCATTTCTGATCATTCTTGAGATTTTACCTAGTCGTGAAAAACATTTTTCGAGAATTTCTTACTTTTAATTTTTTCCCGACATAGGCTTGGATAATAGCATTCACGAAGGGTGAACTTGCGCAGTTAAATTTCCGTCCTTCATTTGGCCTGGTACAGATATTTAAGACTATTTAAACTCACCATGTCCATGATCTCATGACGCTGTTCAAATGCACAGGCTAGCCCGTGACAAAATAGATAAGAGTAGACCCGAGAGAGTACATGTACGAGTGTTTCGTCTAACTCATCTAATTCAGTGCTGCCTGCAAAGGTAGGGAATTTATGGCGGAACTTAGCCTGGGTCCAGTCGTCAATATTTTGGCAATATTTTCTTATGCTAATATTCTAAAAAAAATAAGAGACAAAAAGTATACCACATCAAAGGTATCGGTTGTCCGTTATTGATTTCGATTAATATTGACGCCTGGGGACATCGGTGGTATTCCCCTTTGATAATCCAATAAGCCGATTAATCTAATTATAGCCTGCTGCTTTAGCGTGACGTAATAAAGATGATAACGAGACACCGATCCGATAATGAATCAGCTGATCATGGAAACTCCGCGTAAAAACGTGAATAAAGATGGAATTTGTTTACTTGATCCAAAACAAATTTAAAGGACACAGAGATGTAACTGAAGTGTCAAAATATTGCGAAAATTCAAAGGAGATGACGTTTTTCACGGATGTGTTGTGTTTATCTCGACCGTGTCTCGAAGCAATATACACAATATACAATGTGTATTTTCGTTCGAGACCGTGTGTATTAAATGCGTGTCTCACAAAGGCAAACATAACTACTTAACAAATACACCAAAGTCGGAAAACGCTGATCGTCCACAAAGACGCATTCGATAATAGGACAGAGTCGGTAATGTTTGCCTTTCTATCTATCTTTTCACTGGGATTCCTGTCACTGTTTATAGCACAATAGAGTTATCCGATACCGTTATCGTTCTTGGCGTTACCCCACAAAATTTGAGGAAAAATCCAGGTGGCGCTTTCGATTGAAATCAAAGTTCCCCAGGCTGTCATTTTTGACCAAGGAACGGATAAATAAAAAAGAAGAAAAAATGATCAGACTGGAACCCAGGCTAGGCGGAACTGTGCGATGGTCGCTATCTGCAGTCTTTATATGCGTCCTTCTTTCTCAGAAAAAGTGAACAAAACGCAAACTTTTTTTAAAATCTGAATTGTTCAAATGGGACGGATTTTATTGTAATTTTGGCGAGACTATCAGGCACCTATGCGGTAAATATCCGCGCCTTCGCTGTTCACATAAACGATACACGACTGAGTCGAATTCGCACGAGCAGGCCTCGACGCGAGAAAAATTGACTTTGTTTCATGCGAGCCAAATAAGTCGCAGACCAGTCTCCGTACCAACCCAGTCTGATCAGCGACTTTGTTAGACCAAAGTTATTTTATTAGTTGATTTGCGGGATTTTTTTTCAGATTTAGGGTCGGGGGTGTAGATTGGGTGGCGGGCGGAAAAAAAAGCTCTGAAAATGTCAAGTTGACTTGTCATTTTCAGAGCTTTTTTAAATCTCCAGATCAAAGAGTAAAACTAGTAAGGTAAACCAACAGTCTGTGTTAAATCTTTAAATATTTCCTAATTTTCCTAAAAATATGAATAGGATAATCACTTATAACAGTGTCACTCTCAAAAAAAAGCAGACCGAACCTCAAAAATATATTATTTTTTTTTCAACGAAACAAACAATATTTAGAGTCGGCGGATAAAATAGTTTTAGTGTTTTCTCTACTTTCCGGAAAATGACAGTTGGAGGGTTTGTAAATCAACTAATAAAAAATTTGGCCTTATTCACTGTCTATGAAAGTACAAGTACAGTCAAATCTCGAAAATTTAAAGTCCTCGGGACTACAGGTTTTGTTTCGAATATTCAGTTCTTCGAATTATAAGGAGGTACACATTAGTATTTAGTATTTAACCCCCTAACAATGATTATTTTCAGTGTTCCCTATCAAACATGTGTTTTCTGAATTTCAAAGAAACGTTTATGGAGACCTTTCTTTTACACACCCAAAACATATGTTTTAATTCATTCATAAATAGGTCATATTCTCTGAATCGTTTGTGCCCCAAATTTATTTCGAACTAGCGAGTATTTCGAACGATCGGAGTTCGAATTTTCGATGTTTTACTGTATAAACACTCCTACGCTAAGCATACATGTACATAAAATTGTTTTTCTGAATAAGTCATGTTATAAATAAAGGGCAGTATTGGTTTGTGACAGACAAACAGACTGACAAACACATGGCATGCAAACAGTTTTTGTTGCTCGGTCTAATATACCTCCGGCAGTGGTCAAGCAACAACCACTTGAGATAATCCCACGAGCTATTCTGGTCGTCCAAAATCACTGCCTACTTCCTTTGTATTGAGAGGTTGATTACGCAAAATTAAGCTGCTTTCTCTGAAATTGATGCTGTGACTTGGGGATGTATCAGTTTAGACTGTAGACGGATTCATTTCGTTAGATAACATGATTACCACGAAGCACGTGATTTAATAAATTGGCATTGGCCCGATCTACGCCACGTGGGCATGGGCGTAGACAATGACAAGATGGCATCGCCTCGTACGTGCAAAGTTTTAATATTATAGTTAGTATCTGTACCGGAGCAGACTTAGTTCGAATGCTGCTTGTTCTCAAACCCCCAGACAGGGCCCAAAATTTAATTGCTTATATTTCTCTATATTTCAGACCTCTCGGAGGAACGCTAGTTGCGCTAGCGTTGGTGTCTTACGTCCAAGGATACGCCTATTTACAACATCAGATTCCAAATGGAGAGTTCGTTCCACACCCATGTAAACCTAATTTTCTCTGGAAAGGAGTTGGCCACGAGAATCTGAACGGCGGCGGCTTTAACAATGCTTTTGGTCTCGACTTCAAAGCAAATAGTTTTGTAAGTTGCTTTCAATGTTTATCATCTTCTATATTTGCAGCGTTGCGTCTTTTCAGTACGATTGCATAACCTGACGAACTACGTAACTCTACGCTTATCGAGCGATACCTATATCATAAAACTTACAAAGTATCTATAACATTTTTCACGCTTGGTATTCTTCATGTTTTACAAAAATAAATCATTGAGGAACACCAAAATAGTGTCAAATGGTTTGGATCCAGGTCAGGACCAACATTTTGCCCAGGTTCTGATTTAGGCTCAAACTGTTTGCAAAAGTATTCAGCAGACGACAAAATCACTGCTAGCAAGGAAAGGGTAATGGTTTCACTTAATTAATAAAAGGCTGTGTGTGCGGGGTTATATAAAGCAAAGTCTTGCAATAGTCCACTACTTTAAAGTTAAATATTATCTGTTTTAAATAATGTAGCGTACAAAAGTATAAAAAATACAATATTCTTGCCAGTTATTATCGCAAAATAGTTTCAAAAAGCAAATACTTGTATTTAACAGGTAAGTCAAGGCCAAATATAGATATGAAAGAATTCGATATATATGTTAAAACTGTTGTGCAATATCGGGATGAGCCGTAGCGTGGTGGGTTTACTGAACACTTCTATTCATCTGAGACTAAAGCAGCTGATCTCCCTCGTCAAGGAAACTTCGGTCTAATTGGCGGGGGATCCTCCGCGCTAACTCGACACTCATCCTTTTTTTTCTTTTCCCTTTAGAATAATACCCAAATTAAGCATGTCCCAACAAAACACCTATAGCAGAATGTAATTGCAAATAAATGAAACATAAAAAACCACCCCATTAGTGTTTTTTTTTTTTTTTTTTTTTTTTTTTTTTTTTTTGTACTTATCGGACTGTCGAGCAACGAATACTTAGGAGAGTCTGTGCAAATAAGCAGACTCACCAGAGCGTGTAGATCAAGCCTCATGCTAAAATATAGACACCTGGCTCTGCTGTATACGTCAATATATAGGGGATAACTGTATTCAAACACTTGGTGAGGGATATCGTCGGATATACGGTCGGAAATTTAGTTTTACGGCGACGCGCGAGCGGAGCCGAAAAACGGAATTTCCGAACGAATATCCGACCTCTCCATTGTTATCCAATTCTAATGCACGTCTACAGTCTCGTCTCAACTTGTAGCGTTGCAAGCCGAATAAAGCCTCACGTCATCCGACAGTTTTGATGTCATCCAATCAAACGTCACGTGACTGAAGCAAGTGCATTAGAATGGCGTTTTAAAGAGGCTATTTGCTACCCAAATCATAAAGCATTTGGATCACAGCAGTGAATAGTCATATAAACTCTGTTTCTTTTTTTTAATCGGATAACATAATATTGTAGTGACTGTTTCGTGTTTTACAAACCATCCTAAGTTAGTCTTTCAAAAACACAAACCATCTTAGTCTTTCATGCAACCCTAAGTTGACCCGTTTATTACGTTTATACACCATTACAAACGTTAGCACGAAATATCTCATGATGTACAAGGTCTACACTGGTGTCGGTTGTATAAAATACATTGAAGTTATACCATGTTTGCCCACCTGTACGTAAGATAACCCACTCGCTAAAGCTCGTGGATTATCTACACATAACGTTACAGCCGGACAAACCATTGTATAACTTTTGTTCAATGGATTTTGAAAGTATATTTTGTAGCGTTTGAGTTGGTTCTGCACTATTTGTCAATGTCTCTTTATTCTTATCACATTGTTTATTGAATTGTGCATGTGCGGATCCAGCCCCCATCCCCTGAAAAATCACAAAATATAGGATTCTCTAGCAATACAGGTCCGGATCCCCTGAAATATCGTAGCTACCAACCCAGCATTCAATGTTGGGCCAACATCGCGGGCCGATGATAACCTGCTTATAGTGGTACTTGTTTCCTCCCTCCCCTCATCAACTAATAAAAAAAAACATTGTCAAAGTTGGACCTTTCTGGATCCGCGCATGTTGTGTATGTGTATCTCTTATAACAGTGATATGTCGCTAACTAAAACTCTAATAACCTGAAGAACTGCTTCACTCGAAGTAAATTTGGGTTTTACTGTTTTTTTTTTCTTCTGAGTTATTGTCCATGGTTCCTCTCAAAAATATATGAGAGGCGACATGAGATTTCCAACAATGTGGTATGTGCGACAAAGAAAGTCTCAGACCAGCCTGCTGGGAGCGCAGTGGCTCAATGGTAGAATGCTTGACTCGAGACCGAAGGGCCGCGGGTTCGAGCTTCACTGGCGTCACTGCGTTGTGGACCTTGAGCAAGACACATTTATCCTAGCTTAGTACTGGTTCAACCCAGGAAGACTCGTCCCTATATAACTGAAAGATTGTTGATGGGACGCAAAGTATCAAATCAAACAAAATCAGAGCAGCCTGCGCACATGCGCAAACTGATCAGAGCCTTTGCTTGTCGCATGAATATTCTATGAATATTAAGCTACTGACTGACCATCATTTGGGGTTTCCAAGCTTAAAAGGAGGCTGCACAGGCTCGGTCTGAGTCTACACATGTCAAAATGCCACATTGTTTGAAATCACATGTCGTGGCTTATATACCATGTATATTCCGTCTCACCGAGTGCAAATTCGGTAACTCAAACAACTATTGTCGCGAAGTCAAAACTTAAGACTCGAGAATTTGAGTAAAGGATCGTATCATACAAGCGATAATTTGGACCGTATTTTTTTCCTTAACATGTGTTCTTGGTGTTCAAAAGAACCGTCTCAATGAAACGGTTCTTTTTAGTACACACACCATACTATACGCCATGGTTGACAAATAACAAATGGAAATCTTATCTTGGGGCCTGACGTATTATAAATTCAGGTATGGGACAGTGTAATATGCATGAAAGATTCGGATGGTGACGGACGGACCAATGGAGAAGAATTGGGCGACCCAGACTGCACGTGGGCTCCCGGAACTTCCCCGAAATTTACAAGTGGACTCTCCCATCCTGGGGTGTGCGAGCCTATGGACAGCCTAGTATGTGAAGGGAAGACAAGTTTTGTAGATTGTGATGCTGGGGAGTTTGTGTGCCCTGCAGTGGATGAACCTGGTAAGCGGTTTACCATATGAGCCGGGGCACATCAAAAGATTTGCCTGTGCACCCACGCAGTCTGATCTGAGTCATCGCTATGCGATCTATGGGAAGCCAAGATCACAATGATTTCAAATAATAAGGTATATTCATGAAGGCCAGACGATTCTTTTAAACAACATGTTTTGATAAGGTATTATACTGCTGTGTTTTGTCTTATTTAGTTTATCATAACATATGTAATAAGGTAACGTTACACAACGTAACATAACGTATGGTAAGGTGGCAAAGCAACCAGACCAGATATAGTCAGGTAAGGTATAGCCAGGTAAGGTATAGTAAGGTAAGGTGTAGCCAGATAAGGCGTAGTAAGGTATAGTATAGTGGTGTAAGGTCTAACAAGTATGGTATAGCCACTTAAGGTAAGGTAAAGTGGATTAAGGTTTAACCAGTATCGGTATAGCCAGGTAACATATCGTTAGTAAGGTGTAGCCAGGTATGGTATATTTATTAAGGTGTAGCCTGGTAAGGTAAAGTATGGTAAGATATTGTAAGGTATAGTAAGGTAAGGTGCAGCCAGGTTAGGTAAAGTAAGTAAGGTGTAGCCAGGTAAGCTGTACCCAGGTAAGGTTAAGTAAGACATAGTAAGGTAAGATACAATAAGGTATAGGAAGGTAAGGTTTAGCCAGGTAAGGTTTAGCCAGGTAAGGTTAAGTAAGGTAAGATGTAGCCAGGTAAGGTATAGTAAGTAACGTGTAGCAAGATATGGAATAGAAAGTACGGTGTAGTAAGACAATGTATAGTAAGTAATGTGTAGCCAGGTAATGTATAGTAAGTAAGGTGTATCCAGGTAGGGTATAGTAAAGTAAGATGTGGCCTGGTAAGGTATAGTAAGGTAAGATGTTGCCAGGTAAGGTATGGTAAGGTAAGATGTAGCCAGGTAAGGTATAGTAAGTAAGATGTAGCCAAGTAAGTTATAGTAAGTAAGGTGTAGCCAGGTTATGTATAGTAAGTAAGATGTATCCAGGTAAGGTCTAGTAAGGTAAGGTATAGCCAGGTAAGGTCTAGTAAGGTATGATGTAGCCAGCTAAGGTAAATTAAGGTAAGGTGTAACTTGGTAAAGTGTAGTCAGGTAATGTATCGCCAGGTAAGGTATAACCTGGTTAAGTGTAGCCAGGTAAGGTATAGTAAGGTAAGGTGTTGCCAGTCAAAGGCATAGTAAGTTGGGGAAAAGCCATGTAAGTAACGTAAGGGATAGTAAAGATTTCTATACGATCAGGGAAGGACAGGAATTTTATTAATGTTAGGAAAAGTCAGACCAGGTAAGGTGTAGCCAGATAAGGCGTAGCCAGATAAGACGTTGCCAGATAAGGTAATTTAAAATTAGGTAAGGTAACGTAAAGTATAGTAAAGAGAGGGAATGAAATGTAATTAATGTAAGGAAATGTCAAGCCATGTCAGAACATGTAATGTCATATTAGGTTAGGTTAGTTAATATCAGGTAATGTAAGGTAAGGTAAGGTAATATAATATTTATTTTTCAAGTGATTTCCTATTGTCCTACGTTATTAAACGTGTTGGTACTAAAAGTGTCAATATATAGTTAAATAAGTATTTTTATACGCAGACCAAAAGTAATATTGAGAAAATGCACATCATAGACACTGACTGCCCTACGCCGATGAATACTTCTTAACTTGTTCTTCGCTGTTTGTATATGGCATCCACAGATTTTCTCACGGTATTGCCATTTTCTTCCAGAAACCTTCAGCCACACCGTCCGATTTCCACAGACTGATGTTCCCGCTAAAGAGACAACTTACATGTGTATGCTGTTTGATTTTCCGACAAACGGGAATTTTCACATGGTCGCCACGGCACCTGAGATTAACAACACCTACATAATGCACCATATACTTGTATATGGCTGCAATCCTGAACGTAAGTTTTAAAACTCGATTCGGTGACGAAAATCTAAACTGGAATAACATATATACCAGTCGCTTGCAGGCAACGAAAGACGTTCGACTCCAGAATTTTCAGTACAAATACTTAATGGGAATTATTCCCACCAATAAATATCTATTCAAATGTAAAATTAAAGGGACAGCTTTATGTGAATTTTGTTCAATGGAAATAGAAACTATAAATCATCTTTTTTGGGAATGTAACCGTACAACATTTTCGAACAAAACTGACCATGTTCTTGTTGAGACATAACATAACATTCAATTTCAGTTAAAAGTATTTTACATTCTGTATCACGTAAAGACCAACTTGTATAGAAACCCAGGTCAAGAATTTCATTATATTGCTCAAAAAATATTTTATATTTAAAAAAAAAAATACCAAGAAATTCAACCAACATTAGAACACTTTAAGTTGTACTTAAGTCAAAGAATTAAGGTAGAAAAATACATTTATTTAACAAATGATAGAATCTCTCTCTCCCCCCCCCCTCTCTCTCTCTCTCTCCCACCTTCGCTCTCTCTCTCTCTCTCTCTCTCTCTCTCTCTCTCTCTCTCTCTCTCTCTCTCTCTCTCTCTCTCGTATTAATATTGTTGCATGTGGGATACCTCTACTTCAGAATTTGTGAATATTCTTTGAATATTACCTTTCCAAACTTCGAACTATCTAAACGCCACACACTTGGTTCTTTCTAATGTTCCTTATTCCCTCTCCCTTTTCTACCCCCTCCCTCTTCTCATACATTATTTCTGAAGCCACCTTGTAAAACATATTAAGGTATGATAATATGTGAATATCAAATAGTCATACATTATGCTTAACAAAACGTGACAAAATGTGTTTTCTGTGCCATTGCAAACAATGCCTATATAGAACCGTTGTCAGAGTCTGGATATCCACCCCAGCTGATACACTGGGTACTGAAGTTTTGTCAGTATTAGGGATTCTGACTGAGTATAGGCATAGATACTAAAAGGCATTATAAAACTTATATCCCTTGAAAATCTACAAGACGCAATCTAGTGGCAGCCCTTACAAAAGCGCAGAGACAACCACAAACGTAGCCTGTTCTACAAAATGAAAAACAAAATAACACCATCTTATCTCTCAAAAAAAGTAAGTGAGCATGGAACCTAGTACCAGGAACTGTCAGCAATGCCACAAGGTTTAACTTGTGGAACTCTCATAATATCACGACAATCCAAGGTAGAACAGATTTCTACCTAAGCTCATTTCTGCTATCAACTATAAGGGATTGGAATAACCTTCCTGCAGATATTGCTCAGTCTGGCCCAGTTGCTTCATTCAAGTATACTCTTAATAGAGATCGGACCAATGCCCTAAACACTTTTACAGTGGTGATTGACACATACAAATCCTTCACACACATTTAAGAGCTTAATGCAGTGCACTTAATCATGATCTGTTTAAGAAGAATAATTCAGATACCCCACTCTGTCGCTGTGGCAGTGTTGAGAAAACACATCACTTTTTTCAAATGCCACTTCTACAATATTGTAAGAAAGGATCTTTTACAAGAAGTGTCAACTTTTCATGAAGTTTCTCTTAAACTCCTTCTCTATGGTTATCCGAATCTATCAAAGACTTAAGCACAAGGATATTTGAACCAGTCAATAAATACATATTAAAGACAAATCGTTTAGCCCTTACTAATTTGAACAATATGTTAGCAGTTTCATTAATATGAAAATTTGCTGTTCCACCTTTGAGCCTGCCTCAAGACCATATAGATTCTCCTCCTATTTCTATATTTTTCATATATTCATGCAATCAAGGAAAACAGTCAACAAAACTGTCCCAATTCAGGTACCCAGATTGAATGTGACCAATTGCACTATATTTACTTTGTTTGCTGCTTTCAGTAATGTATTTCATTTTTTCTCATGATTTGCAAATTTTTATTCTTTCTTCGCTTAATAATGTTCATTTCACCATCTATCCACCTCTACCAATTATTTACAATTAATTTGTAATACTGCTTAGTATGTACGTACTGTACATACTAAGCAATACTACAAGTTAATTGCTATAATTGGAGTCAGCTGGCTTCGTGTAAATGGACCAAAAAACTGGACTATAATTGGCGGAGCTGAACCGACTTGCTTTCCAGAGAGTTGAATAACCTTGTTTAATCTGCCTACTTTTCACAATATGTAGTATCTAGGAGAAGAACTATATAAGTAGTATTACTTTCGTTCTAATCCTTTACTTTGTATTAACAAATGAATTATATTGTACAATTATCTTTCTGAAATAAAAAGATATGTTTAAGCTAACTTAAATTATTTTTCAGACATTTGAAGAAAAGTGTCCATTTTACTGTAAAGAGTGTTATGATTAGCTCTGGCATATATGGACATCAAAGTTTGGCAGCATTTCTATTATACTCATTTAATGACATTCCATTATCAAACTCACTGGCTGCACTCAAAATATAGTATAAATGTTGGTTATTCTGTTTGCAGTAGAATGTTTATGACATTCCTATTTTATTCTTCCAGAAAACGTATCCCACCCACTGAACGAGCCTTATGACTGTAACATGCAAGCCGATGATGCATGTACTGATATTATTGGTATGTGGACAGTTGGTGTTAATGGTCAGTGCTATCATCCTGAAACTGGAATGAGTATTGGAGCATCTGGTTACCGCATCGGAGCTATAGAGGTGATTTCTTATATACTCAAACAATAAAGTTATGTCCTCTTGACATTTATGTCTGCGAGTTCCAAATGTACGAACGCATTTCATTCAAAATTTCACATTATCAACTGTGATCATTTGGAAACATTTTACATGTAAGAGAAATTCATTTGATTATCAGTAAAGCCGCTGACAAAGCCCCATTATGAGTACCCTTAAAATCAAAAGTCATAACACCAATAGCTTGTGTGTCCGTCATAATCCTGAACCGTTCAAGCACAGTTAAACATCACTAAGCAAACACTATAGTAAGATGTTATGTTTGCTAGCTGTATGCATTGCTTTTACGACCACAAACTTTAATCTGTAACATACTCTGACGTCACAAAACATCGATCATGAGCCGTGTGTGAAAACACACAGAAAATTAAATTTTTGGTCCAGCAATTTGATAATCAGCAGAATTGGACAAATGAATTTTTTTCGCCATCACAAGCATTTCAACATTAATTAAGACTAATCAACATCAAAACAATTTATAATGGAATTTTTCTGATGATTTTGCAGTGAGGGGTGGGGTATAGAACACAAATTTAGTAAATTTTTGATGCACGACATCAGTCATAGTTTATTGTTCTCTTTTGTGTAATTGTTGTCATGAACAAACACAAGACATTAAAACAAAAAAACGGTCTCAAAATGGTGCTAGGTTAAGGATATTCTGAAGTTCTTAAATTCTTATTTGTTTAATTCAAAGGGAGGTAATTTCAGTTAATTTCGTAAATTGAAGGTTTTGAACTGCAATTCCGCTCGTTCAATAAGTAGACTTGGGATTTTAGATGTTTTTCATCGTCGGACGTTTCTGGTTGCCATTTAACGTAAAATTTGCCACGTTTTGATGATTAACTTCCTGATGATAATGGAAAAAGCTGTGTGCACATAAGGTTCTATAACACTTTAAGATAAGAAGATACAATCAAATAATTACCAATTTATGTGTGTCCAACGTTTGATAAACATTTTGGTTCTATTTTTGTTGCGACATCTTAACTTGATCGAAAGATACAGTACCATGAAAATCGGACGTTTCTTTTTTGTTTGAGTATACATGTGAGTAAAAATACAGGGAATCATGCATCTCAGTGAGAGCAATCGGAAATGCAACGGCCCATTTCGTGCAATTGCGTGGACTCAGACCTCGGATGTACATCGAGGATCTACTTTGATAACGTAACGCAGTCGTTGATTCTAATCTTCAAGATCGTGTTGTGTTTTCAAAGTCTCTTTAGAATTTCTAAGTCTTATAAATTTCAGCAACAACTTTCACAATTTTGTAATTATATTAAATCTTCATATGTCAAACTAAAATACTTCTAGAAACTTACAATAAGGCAAAGTTCCGAAATCTAACCAAGTCTGAGTCTGAGGCTCTGACACTGAGTTTCATCTAATATACCATGAAGTAACGTGATAGAAACTGACCACAGCGCCATCTAATCATCTCTAACCAAATCATATTTCAAGTTAACTATAAAGCGCCCTCTACACAAGTAAGCTTCCATTTATATCAACCAATCAGAAGATACAAATGTAACTCATAGTCACACCAGTTGCGCAAATTCCCAAAGGTCATATGACAAAATGAATTGCGCAATCCTGCGAATCAATGTCAGAATTGACATGACCAATTTATTTGGCTTATGTAATTTTACTAAACTAAGTAACATCTGTCGTCACGACCTTTCAAAAGTGTTAAAACTGACAGGCTAATAAATATGACCTTTAAGAAACAATAACAAAATGGTGTCAGAATTCTCAATAAAACAAAAAACATGTCAATCGGAGATGTCAACACTGCATCTGGCCAGAACACATGTGTCTTATCTAAACCAAATATTCACAAATATTGTAAATTTCCACAGGCAATTCACAATTATTGTGAACCCTGTCAGATGAAATCAGCAGTTATTTTATAGCTGACGTTACACAACGTGACGCTGACGTCACAGAAACTATGTCATCACAATAACAAGTATGGTTGCAGCAAAACAATATAGGGATCAAACATGTTTTCTATGCAGTAACATCTACTGGACCCTGAGGGTGGTGTTGAGTCTGCGTAAAAAAGGCTGAGCTAAAGGTTGTGGGGTCTTAGAGGTGAGGACTTGGAGTGGGGCAGGGGTAAGTGCGCTAGTTTGTACACAGGGAGCAGAGTTTGAGATGGATTGGTGGTGGTTTGGGGTGATTCAGTAGATACTACAATATTACACACCATTCTCTCCACGCTTGCATGCACTGCATGTACTGACATTGTATTATCGAGGAACTAGCGCGTGACGTTACAACTACCGCGATGGCGAAGGCGATACTGCGCCTGAAAACTTTGGCATTTATTCCTTCATAGAACATGATCGGTTCGATTTTTTACGTCCGAAGGACGAATAAGGGCTATCATGTATATGCCATGTGTAAAATGCTCTTTTTCTGGGCTAAAACTGGCAAAACATCTGCATACTTTCTTCGTTTTGACTTAAAACTGAAGAAATCTCGTTCTTGGTTCGATTTGGTTACGGTTCTCATCTCAAAGCAAAGCTTTTTTCGACACCGCGTTTGGCCTGTTTAGCAAGGTAAATCATATCTACATGGAACAGCATTGCCGGGTTTTTACATGAGGGTCTGGATGGGGGGGGGGGCGCTGGTATTCACTATTCATTAAAAATTTAGCCCATTATTCATCTCATTTAAATTTTAGGTTATTCATTAAAATAAGACCAATTATTCATTAAAAGTAAGAAAGGTGGCAAAGAAATCTGATTATTCACTAAGTATTATTTTTTTTCTCCAATTCATTAAAAAATAGAATTATTCATTATTTTTAGGCTCTCATTATTCACTATTCATTATTTTTTGGCTCATTATTCACTATTATTATAAAAAAAGGCCATTATTCACTAACTAACAATTATACCCCATCCAGACCCTCTTACATAGTTAGCTCATTCTTTTGCATAAAAACAAAACAAGCGAGAGTACCAACCTTTGTTCCTTCCTCCCGGATATGACGAAGGAACAAATTTACGTTAATGCGATTTCGCGGTAGTTCCGCTGATGCCCATCCGTGATTTTGTCACTTGAAACTTTTGGAAAAACGCTCCGGAAAGTTCATTTTTGTATTACTATAATCGCGCACAAAAGCATGAAGGATTGAAAATTTCGTGTGTTTTGAAAAAGTCTGTTCCAGAGCAAGGACTTACGCATTCTACTGTCACAAAATTACGTTCATTTCTATGCACGTAAATGTTGATGACGTAAATTTTTGACACAGCCTAGGATGCCCATATGTAAAGAACAAAAGCCGTGCATCAACAGCACGTGAATTGCCTGATTAATACACGGGGTTTTGTCGTTTAAAATATGGCTGTTAATAGCGTGTGACACGACTTTTTATGCAATAAACGGTTATAAGTGAAGTTAATGTTTTTTTCAATAAAATATGGCGAAAGCGATATATTATTTTAAAAATACATAAACTATATTTATTCTGCTTATTAAACTTTTCGGGTAACCCAAAAATGGATTTTGATAGGGCTAAACCCAGAAGCTACAGTACTTATTTTCCTTACGCCAGTTTGGGCTAACAAAATGGAGCTTTTTCGTACATAGTACTATGCGTAATGCGCCTTATGTACACCCGAGGCTTGATTCGATTCTCGAATTGTGCCGGATTTACCCAATTGCAAAGAATGGATACTGAGACGAGCAGTGATTTCCATCAGTTACGTGGCTTTTCAAAATCGGGACTTCTCTTGAAGAGCAGTCCCTAGGGTAATTAAAAACGCTATTTTCACATTAGAAGGTTCCATTAAATGTGTACACTTTTCATAAAGCATGCTAATTGCGTAATTGGAACTATGCCTGTGATATTTCAAAATTCATTTATGGTTTTGACTGTACTACATAAGAGTACCAAATTGCCAAAATGGAGACGGCCAATTGCTTTTGGTGACTGATGCTTACGCTGACACCGATAATAACGTTAATACAGTTGCCAGGAGCAACGAGATGCTAATTTTTCATCCATTTATCAAATGGTTCGATTTTCTGACCTTGTCCATTTTTTAATGTCACTGTGGCGCTGAAGTCAAGCCAGATAGTAACACCCCCGGTAGTACCCAAGCGGACACATAACATTAAAGCAACGTCGTATCAGCGGCGGTGACGTCGCACCATCAACGTTGATACGACGTTGTTTCGACGATTTGTGCCTGCTGGATTGTCCTGGTCGAATGTTTACAGATCAACTTTTTATCTATTTATAAATAAGCCAGGTCACTTTCTAGCAATGTAGGCTCAGATGAGCCTGCGAAAATGCGCATACTTGCCATGGCTAGGCGGCTAAGAGCCAAGATTGTGCTATTCCGGATACAAGCATGAAACTTTCCACACTTGTTAAGGTTGGTGAGCTGATGATTTTTAGATATAGAACCACTTCGACAAATTTCCTCTGCGCATGCGCAAGGCAAAATTTACTTCCGTTATAGAATATTTAGTCTAACTTGACTACACAGACCAATATTTGTGTTTGATATAGCTAAACATCGACCAACTATATCTCTAGATGTCCTAAAAGATATAAACAAATATATTTTAAAATAGTTTCCATAATTACGCATGCACAAACGAACTAATACTTCCGGATATCTCATTTAATGATATCAAAACGGCAGAAACCATTGAATAAAAGGAATACTAATATCTTTTGACTGGGAAAATAAAAGTGTTTCTGCACAATCATCTATCCAATAATTTTTGCTGCGTATGCATTCACCCTAGAGAACCGCTGTACTAGAACAGTGCAGTCATTGCGGGTAAGTTGCAGTCGATGAGGGCACACACTATATTAATTTGGTTTACGTGATCCATTCAATGAGCTAGTTCTTTACAGCATGATGTTTTTAGTTGCAATTATCACTTAGGTATTGTAGTCCATTCTGGGACAATTGGAGCCTTAAAATTAAAAAAATGCTTAGTACCAGCCAATTTCTGGATAGCCAGTGAGATTTTTTATGTGTATGAAATGTGTTCACAGATTAATGAGACACTAATTTAGTCATTAGTTATGATTTAATGGTATCACATAATGAAGAATATAAGTGAATGAATAGAATGTTTTGCATATTTCTGTTTATTTTTTGTAAAGTTACAAACCATTTTGTAGCTGTATGCAAAATTTGAGTAGCCAAGCGCATTGTACTAGTAGTCGAGGGTCTAAATATAATCAATTAGTATGCGATCTATGACCTGGTCACTGGACCAGAACAGCCGATATATGTAGTACTATGCGTACAGCATGAAAGTAAGGAAGGGGCAAATATCAGGAATCTATACACCTGACCCAGGATGCCAAATGAGAAAGAAACAAACACAAAATTTAACACCACAAACGAGAGCCAAGAGGTCAGCCCTTTCCCAGCAGGTGACCACAAGGCAGCAATGAGCAGACGCGAAAGCATGACAATCACAATACAGAAATTACACAAATGATCCACCAAAGAAGTACCGCCTTGGTACGGTCAGTAAAAGTATTTTACTGGAGGGCTTAACCAGTTCCACTTGAATAACTTTCAAAATGCCCTGCCCTCAGATTTCGAACTTTCGCGCAAAAAAATGCTAATATTTTGCATTTTATCTAAACTAACTTAAGTCAGCATATATTCCAGAACATATACAAAATGCCTTCCTTCCTTTTTTCAGGATAAAATATCACCTTTTTCGGCATAACTCAGGTGCTGCATCGACTACCTCGTAACTCACATATATCTTTGTTAAGCAGATACACAGCTGGATATATAAGTGACAATATTAAGCACAGAAAATGTTAAAAAGTAAATATTGACAAAAAATTACCCTTTTTAACAGCCAGGTACACTTAAACGGTATATTTTGTGCCCTCGTCAACAGCAGCCAACCAGCGATGATCATGCTGTTTGAGTACCGTGGTTCTCTAGCGCAACATTTGGCATAAATGAATTTCTCTTGTTATGCTGGAGACATGCATGGTTTAAACATCATGTTCTTGAATGACTACATACCTCAATATAAATTCGACTGTAACTCATGTTATGGAGTTTACTGAAGAGTGTTTGACTGTCTTTTGGACTTCTGTCCATGCATTGTTATGCGTTTTTTTGGTTACTTGGCACCTGGGCCAAGATAATAAGACCACGTTGATCTTATATACAAACGTATACTTTTTTCAAAGTGACATTCAACCAAGGGAACTGTCAATATGTGCCATAATCTGTATGTAAGCTAACACAGCCTTCTCAAAGGATTTTCAGCTATTTAACATTACCAATTTAAACAATCACCAATTTACAGATATGTAGTGTTCAAAGTTGCCACCACAGACACAAAGGGTCGTACACTGAAGAGATGCATTTTCTACTTCTGCAACCTTGAAGACAGACATATCTCACTAGGTTAAGAGAAGATATTGATGCTTGTGGTATGGCGGTCTACAGTGGACTGTTCATTCCAGTGTCTAGCTCTGCCCATCACAGTTTGCTGGACTTGGTAATCATTTCCCCTGTTCTAGCGCTGACCCACACACATGAGCCTTGATATGCTACCTTAAAAATGTGCTGGTACAAAGCCACCTTCGTAGGGGCTGTCATTTCATAAAACAGACCTTTTTGATAAACAAATGTTATCTAGCCATGTCTATGTTTATGTAGGTGTTTGCTTGTACAGTACTGTGATGAATCGTTCAGTGGTGCATAGGTAATCTGTATGTGGCTTTTCAGGGGGAGAGTTCATTTTTACAAAATACCCAGCTACAGCTGGAAAGCTTACCCATCGTTTTCCACAACTAAGGAGAAAGGATGTTTTATTTCACCCTGTGGGGGAACGTAAAAAGCAAGACAATTTGATTTCAAACCAACGATAGCCGGCGAGTTTTGCCAACCCCGTAGTTCATCCACTCACAACCGTTGCACCACATACTACATCAGTATCAACAGCGCAACTGCTTATTTTATTGTTAGGCCTTTTTGCTGCTTCCATAGCACGACCAAATATTCTTGTATCTGCCTCCTCATGCAAACAAGGCGCAAATGAAGGCATATCGCAAGCTGGACACACTAAGACCAAGCGAAGTGCAGGTTCTCTCTAGAGTATCGTCACACTCTCATCGTGCAACACTTATCTCAATATGTGGTTATTGTTTCTTAGTCGGCATATCTTATGTCCAGGAAACACAGCTGTTGGGAAGATAATGAAATAGTTTATTGTCATCTTCTCACAAGAAATCTTGCCAGTTTTCGGTACGACAGTTATTTGATAGAACGACCCGCCGGTGGATGTCGTCTCCTCGTTTTTCCCTTGTTGATGCTTTTAAACTGTCCGCCTAACATGTGTCCCACACTAAATCCACTCGATCAAATGCACAAAAAGTGGATATTATGTAACGTTTTAAAACATCGTTTGTATACTGCTCACTGAACAATGCTAGCTCCTAAAGCTTCAAGTATCTGAAAAACGGAGGCTCAATCCAAAAAGACTACACTGACTCCCAAGTGTGAAATCTTATACAGAAGACCAAATGCCTCGAAGCCAGTCAGTAGCTTCACGACCAAAACTATGAGGCATATCAGGCATCCCCTCCCCTCCCCCCCCCCCCAAAAAAAAATATAACGTTATCATACCCACATAAAATAGACTGGCATAGACTAATTACTGTAATGTTTGGTATGGTTCGTTTACGGGAAGTGAGACACTTGAAATATACATATACAGTTCACTGACAGTTTGGAGACAGTCCATCGACAGAAAATGATATGAGGTCTGTGAGCTCAAACACAGCAGAATATATATGGCTGCCTACCTGTTTGTCTGTATGTCTGTCTGTGAGTTTGTCTGTTTGTCTATCAAAAAGGTATATTGCCTTAGGCCAGTGACCTATATAAGCCTTGGCTTAAAGCATAATTTTTTTCAGAGACTTCCCCAAAGTAAGTAAGGGTGCAAAGATCAGGAATCGATACAATCAAGTACCACACCTGACCCAGGATACCAATGGGAAAGTGACCAATTCACAGTAGACACAGACACCACAAACGAGAGCCAAGAGGTCAGCCCTTTCCCAGCAGGTGACCACAAAGCACATATAACCAGACGCGCACAAAGACATAGCAAACACAATACAGAACAAAAACATAAAAGATCCACAAAAGAAGTACCGCCTTGGAACGGTCAGTAAAATATTTTACTGGAGGGCTTAAACCGGTTTGACGGCGCCAAGTCAAAACAATCCAAATTGGTCAACACAAAGAAAATATGTGGTGGTGATTTTGAACCACCCCGGTAGCTGAGGTGGTGAGCGCTTCTGTCCAGTGTTCCAAGGGCTTTAAGCTTGAGCAAAATAAAACTGATTGCATGTCTGTCTGTCTGCCACAAGCCTACTATCCTCTTTTCTTAAAACTTGAGTTTTAAGTCAAATAACAATTGTATATATGTTTAACGTAGACAGACATTTTTTGCGAAAGCTCATACTTGTAAATAAATGGGGCTTTGTTTATCGTCTTAACAACAAAACAACAACCGGTTAAAAGAACCCCACTGCGCATGCGCATCTAAACAGGTCTGTAGGTCCCTATAACATGTATACTGAAGACATGCTTTGGTCCTATGACAGGGGTATCGGGTTTTGCGCAGTTTGCAATAAGGGAGAAGCAGAATACCATCTTTGTAAAAAATTCAAATTCTATGCGCATGCGCAGCAATTAAGAATAAAAAAGACTAAATTACAAACAATTAACATCAGTTATGCCACATTTTATTATTTTACAGCCAACATGACCCCTTCTTTAAAGTCAAACTGTATGAAAGCTCTATGATGGCAGCCTAAAATCAGAAAATGCTTTGCGCATGCGCATTAGGCATTTCCCAATGTGGTTCTATATCCTATTTTGCTTAGTCAGTCATGGTCTACAACTGTGCCAAATTTCATGCTTGTATCCGGAATAGCACAATCAGGCCAAAATTTGGCTCTTAGCCGCTTGGCTACCAGAGCCTTCGCTGTTTGCATACTCAAAGTATGGATGTTGAGGAAGGCCAAATAAAACTGATTTGAGCTCTAGCCCCCACTTGATCGTCCGCATGGTCGTTTATAGTAGCTAAGACCGGTTTTACTTGTATTTTGAAAATTAGGAGGATCTCGCAAAGCTTGTCTTCTGCCGCAGTTGTGATTGGCGCTTTAAAGGTTAATTTCTTTCTTTTTTTCACCCAGATGCACTGGAACAACCCCCAGATCCGTGATGACTATACTGACAGTTCCGGAATGACGTTTTTCCTAACTCCTAACTTACGTACATACGAGGCTGGTGTAATGACAGTGGGACAAAGTTACCTCGAAATACCCCCGCACCAGACGAGCTACTCAACAGAGGGGAGATGTAAGGGTTCCTGTACACCTCAGATAATGGAAGGACCAATATACATAACAAGCTCATTCAACCATATGCATTATCTTGGTAAGAAACTCATTGAGGCAAATGAAACTACCGGGCCGCGTAGCGCAGTTCGTGACGTGTCTGGCAACAGATGCGAGTCTGACTGCATATCCAGGGGTCGCGAGTTCGATCTCGGCCTGGTCCCATACTTTCGTGGAGATTGATCATGAATAATTTCTACGGTCATTCTCCTCCTTTCCGCTGAATCATTCAAGAATGGATGTTGTCAGTTACAAGCGAAGGTATGTGCACGAAGTACTGGTTAACTGCTTGTTCAAGCTTGCCTAGGAAAAAGTGTGGTTAGGTCAAATAACCGTCCCCAATGACAATAGCTGTCGACTTGGGACGTAAAGAATTAAAACAAACAAACAAACAAACAAACAAACAAAGCAACATGTATGCATAAGGTAGGAGTGGACTATATAACGCACACTTATCCTAATTTTTGGAAACAATAAGGCATGATATTTCTCGAGAATCTTCAGCCAGGATGTTCGTACTTCACACAATTTTAAATATTTTTTGGGGTATATCAGGACATTTTTGGTATGTTTTTGCTATGTCCTGATATTTTTTTTTGTATGGTTAGAGCGCCAGTAAACAGTTGATGCTTAGTCCGAGCCTACGTATCAAGCAAAATTTAGAGTAGCCCCACCTACCCCTCCGGGGGCCTACCGTGACTAAGCTTGAGGTTTTCTTTAGACAGACTATCTATGAGTAGTAATCCCTCTTCTTTGTTTCATCCTAGCGTTTTAAATTGATTAAAATATTTTTTCTGTGATGATACATTGCATAAGTTAGAAAGCCTCCATGCGAGTTGAACATATTTATGTGTTTAAATATGTTTAAACAACAGCAGAATCTTGGCCGAGGTCTGGTACCTTGTTTATGCATTTAAGCCTCCCCACGTGGCTTATGCTAAATCGGCAGTTCTGTTGTTGTTGATACACTGTTTATTGTTGTGTTGCCATCGTTGTTTGTGAGCTTCTTTGGCTGGTCCTTTTTGCCATAGTTGTTTGTGAGCTTCTTTGGCTGGTCCTTGTTGCCATAGTTGTTTGTGAGCTTCTTTGGCTGGTCCTTGTTGCCATAGTTGTTTGTGAGCTTCTTTGGCTGGTCCTTGTTGCCATAGTTGTTTGTGAGCTTCTTTGGCTGGTCCTTGTTGCCATAGTTGTTTGTGAGCTTCTTTGGCTGGTCCTTGTTGCCATAGTTGTTTGTGAGCTTCTTTGGCTGGTCCTTGTTGCCATAATTGTTTGTGAGCTTCTTTGGCTGGTCCTTTTTGCCATAGTTGTTTGTGAGCTTCTTTGGCTGGTCCTTTTTGCCATAGTTGTTTGTGAGCTTCTTTGGCTGGTCCTTTTTGCCATCGTTGTTTGTGAGCTTCTTTGGCTGGTCCTTGTTGCCATAGTTGTTTGTGAGCTTCTTTGGCTGGTCCTTGTTGCCATCGTTGTTTGTGAGCTTCTTTGGCTGGTCCTTGTTGCCATCGTTGTTTGTGAGCTTCTTTGGCTGGTCCTTGTTGCCATAGTTGTTTGTGAGCTTCTTTGGCTGGTCCTTGTTGCCATAGTTGTTTGTGAGCTTCTTTGGCTGGTCCTTGCTTTGTTATGCAGTACATGTACTTGGTGTCCTCACTAGTTCTGTTTTGTTTACTTTAAATGTCAACTTGGTGTCTTGAGACTGTTAGTACTCTGTGGCTCTTCCTCACGGGTCCGTTGGCGGTTCTGCGGTGTGTGATTGTGCTGTTGTACAGTAACTAACTGTGAAACCTATCTTAAGTTGCCACTCAAAAATAGACAAAACAAAGATCTTAAAGTCATGAGGTAGCTTAATACAGGTCGACAGTATTGCAGAATGCTCCCATTGGAGCATTCTGCAATACCTTTGACCTGCATTAAGCAATAATTGGTCTTGAAAACCCATTTTTGGTCTTTTTGAGAGTGACCGCTTTACACAGGTTTTACCGTACTTACTTTTTTACAAATGCAAGCTACTCAAGATACCATATCTTTTAAAAAGATCTTAACCTCACATCATTGCATTAGATTTCAACTCATTTTGCAGGTATTGCCCAGAAAACAGAACTGATTAGAGGCAACACAACAACTGAGTTGGCCTGGGACAGATTTTACAGCTATGACAGTCCTAAAGTCTACACGTGAGTTACTTTTACAAAAAAAAATATTTAACATATTCATTTTCGATAAAGAATGATACAGTTTGACCAGAAAAGTAAACTTATAGCAACTTTAGCACGAAATATTGTGTGATGTGCAAGGTCTACTCTAATGTAGTTGGTTTAAAATAGTTATAACATAATTTGTCTACCTGTACGTAGGATAATCCACTCGCTAAAGCTCATGGATTATCTCTATGTATAGGCAGACAACCCATGGTGCAACTATTACATAACAACACAATCATCTGCTATTTCAGCGTAGCAAATTTCAGATTCTAGGAGGGCTGTCCATACCATCACAGGTGCTCGAATTTATGAAAATTTGCTAACTTATGTGATGCTTAGGGGCCTTCTCTTAAATTCCATTTAACAATTTCGAGAAAATAGCAGCCAATGAAAAACAAATGATAAAAAATGACCAAAGTGATTCATAGAAAAGGAATTTTTCTTATACCCGATTTGAGCATTTTTTCAAATCTTAAATAGTCGAACTTTTAGTGTAGGCCGCTGTGGAATTTCGTGTGCATTTTTTTGGTAAAAGTGTTGAACATATGATTTCTTGTACAATAATGTATCCTGATTAAGAAAAAGATGTTTACAATTTTTCCTTCGCGTTTTAACGTCACTGTGACGTCACAAAGTGACGTACCCATTTTTAGCTTATGCTTATTTAAGGCTTACAAGTGGAGTGTTATGAATATCAGCAGGCATAAACATGAACTGATTGATCCGTTGTGGTAATTTTACTGGCGACATGTTGATTTTGGAGCATAGATCCTGACTCTGGGTTTTAAAGAGGTTACATTAACTTCAAAATTGTGTCTTCTAATGGAAAAGTGACGTCAGTACTAAAATAAAAATTTTGTGATAGTGAAAGCTCAAATAGCTAGACCCTCCTCTTCACACAGCAGGGAAAATATTGTTCACTATAATTTTCTGAAACTACATTATATAAGATGCGAAATGACATACGTTAGCTCTGTGACCTATATTTAGACAGGCATGATAACTACATTACCCTATAATAGTTTTAAATCATATTTTACAAATACCAATTTATACCTAATTATTAATTATCAACATGCTGTTTGCCTTAAAACATTTAAAAAGAAGGGAACAACCGTTATGCATTTAAACAGTACACCACTGCCAAAGAACATAATCTGAAATATAGCATTCAACATTTTGTAAACTAAATCATACACACATATTACATAATTGACAATGATGCACTGCTAAATCAACCTCTGAGATTTATAATGATATCCTGTGCATTTAAATGAAATGATTTTTTAAGAGATAATTGAATAAAAGTATACATCCAAATAAGAATTGCATAACTTCATACACATTTTTTTAAACTTTTTATGTGCGACTATCATTGGTGACAGTGTTGATACTGAGTAGAATGCATCCTAATGCTGAACATTTAGCATTGTGCATGCTCCTTTTGAATATATGCTCTGGCGAGTTAGCAACTCTTTCTAATCTTAAGTACACATTTACTTGTTAAACATTGCTATTAATGATTTCATTTACATGTAGCATGTTTGTGAGGTTCCTGTAATATTTTGCCAACGTTCTGTTTGGTGGAAATTATCATCAGGTATATAAACATTTATTGCTAAAACTAAATCAGATCTAATCTCTTGACTGATTTTTTTATCTTTCACATTTCTATCCAGCATTCTAAAAACCATTGTAAAATCTACTTTACAATAACTTGAATATCATCTGTTAAAATTTGGCTGGATATAATTCTAGCTTAAAAGTCTTTATTTAAATTGGTAGTGTTTCCTATTTCCTTGTATATGACCATATCTAATGTGGCCTTAAAGTAAAGCTCACCACTATAACTAACTTTCTTTATTTCCAGAGAAATATTTTCATCAATAAAGCAGTTCTTTAGATATTATTGGCTGAGCAAGTGATCCAAGGTACTTACTTAGTGTAATGGACTGTTTGATTGATTGCACAACGAAAATTATGCCGTATATAAACTTAAGTTAATCACAAAGCTTCTGTAACGCGTCACTCAATGCACCCACAGCTAAAAGTAAGGATGCTAATTGATTTCGAGACAGTCACTTTTAACAATAACTAATTACAGACAGTTTAAATAACTGAATAGAAGTAGCTCAATTAAACTTAGAATTCTTCAGAACAATTTTACAAAACTCTAAACTTATCATACTATATGTGCTTTTCTGCCTAATTATATGTCGTCTTTGTTAACATTTGGATAAACATATGGCAATATAATATATTTTGTACAATGATACTATGTTATTTTAACAAATTTGACAGAGAAATGAAATGTATCCTTCTAAGTGCTGGTTCTTGAGTGCTATTATTTCCTTTGTTTATGAATTATTAAAATCTATCATTATGGGCAAATCCTTTCTTTGTAGATGTAAAAAAATCAAATATAAACTGCTTTGCAGATGTAAATGTGCATGGATAATTAGTAGGAACTTAATACATCCTGATAAATTCTTTTTCAGACAGACTGATATCTTGTTATATATTAAACAAGTACAGTCAGTTTTGAGATGAATTAAAATATCCTAAGAGGTATAATATACGATATAAAGCGATGTATATGCAATATTGAAAGTTGTAATATACGTTACATGATGCTATACAAACAAAAACAAAACTAATATTTTACACCAGAAACAAAGTTAAGCATGGCTTTTTACTCTTGCTTATCAACAGAATGCTCATATATGGTGTTTGAAGGTTTTCAAATTGAATTTCATGCTGACTTAAAGAATGAACGTTTTGTTTAGGGTCATCTCTAACAGTTTATAACTCTTTAAGTATTTGTGATACAAACAAACTGCTTACAGCTACATAATGGTCCGTTACTTGTCTTTTGGAAGATGTATTTATACCCTGAAAGTTAACTGGGAAGCCTTTTAAAGAAAACTATATACATAAGTTCAGTGATTTCAAGGGAGTAGCTTAAAATGTAACATAAAGGACATTACAATGGGCCCATATAACTTTTGTAAACAAATATATATAAAGAATGAAATGTTCTTGTTTATTACATGGATAATGGTCCAATTTAAATAATTCAAGTATTACCTTAACAACCTTGATTATATTTATTTTGTTTAAAAAATGTAGGGTAACGTGGGTAACACGCTGTAGCAGCTAAACACCCCATCCATCAGAGAGCTTACTAGTTTCAAATAATTTAGTCAGGAACATACATTTATGCTGAGACCTGATTTTAGTCAAAAGGCACACGCGAATTTCCAGAATTTTTTTTTTTGTACACTATGTGTTTTTTCCAGCACATTGACGTCAAATCGAAGTCAATTCCACGTAAAATTGATGTCATATTGATACAAATTTTCATTTTAGTGTTTCAATAGACGTTTTCAACCATTTCAATGCAACAAACATAAAAAATAAAATTATTTTAGGCGTTATAATAATCCCACCACATATAAGCTCTACCCCATTTTGTGACGTCACTATGCCATTAAGACTGCAAGAAAAAATTGTAAACATCTTTTTCCTTACACTGCATATATTCCTCTAGTTGAAAATTGATAAGAATCACTTTTACTAAAAAATGCACACGGGAGCCCAAGTTTCGACACCGGGGCCTACACTATTTCGCCTTTTTTAAGCATGTATCACGCTTCCCTCGGCCTAAAATCACTCAAAAATCATAATTTCAAGTCCCTGTGCATACCATCAACAGTCTGCGAGAGGGAGCTGCCTTTATGTATATTTACATCAGTTGTAGCAGTCTGAAATGCCACTGAGTGATGATTTCTTCCGCTCCGGGTTAAGGGGATGTGGTTATCTTTTGCTTAACTAGCTTCACCTTAAAGACTTGTTGCATATTAAGATGAGTTTATATCTTTTCTCGTTTAATAGAGGGATTCCCTTTTTAATTGTCAAATTTGCTGGGTATACTCCCAGTTTCATAATTGACATTCCCATTCTCAGTAACCATATTTTCATAAAATATTTTACTTCTTTTAATATAACTTTTTGATTTGTAACTTCCTTGTCAGTGTTGACTAATTTGTACCGATCTCTTTTCTCTTAATTTGCAAAATATTTTGTATTCTCCCCTCCCCCTTCTGCATAGTCTGATTTTGGTCTAATGATGAAACATTTAATTTCGAATTCGTATAATCTTAGCAAGCAGTGTAGACTCTGATAAAATGCAGCATTATCTTGGTGTTCACTGTTTGCATAAATACATGTCTATCTGTTTAGCAGTATTCACGTCCTTTTCTTATCAGATTGCCCTTCAGTATTGATTACGCTTAGAAACGTGTTTTTCTATTTCAGTTTCCCAGATCCAATTGTTATGAGCCCAGGGGACGAGGTTGTTACTAAATGCACCTTCAGATCAACCTCTAGAACATACACTACATATTATGGTGACTCAACCAGTGCAGAAATGTGCTTTGCTTTCATGTTTTACTACCCTAAACAGAATATGAAGGTCAATTGTAAGTTTATCACACCCATCTAAGCGTTTCTGTCGTACTAGTCAGGAAAAAAAAATCAGAAAAGTTAACAAGTACAGGCATTTTGTGAAGAAAAGGGTTTGACATCTTTATTAGGAGTAATTTGGTATGCTAAATCCGAAAACCAATGTTGGCAAGCTGAGAAATGACGTCTTAATGGCCTAATTTGCATATTTTCAAAATGGCCGCCAAGAAACATGGAATTTGACATATAACTGCAATATTTTATTTTTTGACAATGTTTTTGTACCAAAAATCATTTGTTATATGTCCTAAGATTGTTTTACCATTAGAGTACATGGTTTTGGCGGCAATTTACATAATTATTCCAGGGTATTACCGTACTAATGGTAATAAATGTCCATTTAGTCTATAAAATCATTATATAAAGTTGCCTTATTCAGTATCCTGCTTTTTAAATGTTAGTTTTATTCATAGCACGATTTTGGACTGTTTACCAGCTTTTCAAGTATTAATTAGAAAGAAACTTTGATAATCATCAAGTTGTTTTGTTTTAAAATAAATATGTCATAATGTCCATGCCCAAATATATGGTACCATTTGTATCTATTAAAAGTAACAGCATGCTCATTCCTTAGTACCCTAGGGCCTAATTAGTCCAACCTTGCACGATCAGGAAAACTTTTAATGTGTGTCAAATTGTTGGGGAAAATATTACCCTAAAGAGTAAACCTATTTGAGCTATATGAAATCGCATGGTTTCCATGGCAACGCTTTATGCGCTTCTTAAGATGTCCCTACAAAAGTACTTATATCTCAGCAGCAACTCATCCGAAACTTTTAAACTTGGTACCAACTGATTGTAAGACATAGAACTTTCATCCAATGTTCCAGATATGCAAATTATTAAATTTGCATATTCATGAATATTCATGAAAATATTAGAAATAAGAGAAGAATCGTGAAAATTAAGCGGTGTACATGCAAATTTATCCACATCTCAGCTGCTTACTATCCTATACTACAAGACTTGGTACCAATTTAATGCTAATACATATCATGTTTACTTAATGGACCAATATGCAAATTATCTAAAAATTGTATTTATGAATACTAATTAAATATTAGAAGTGAGAATAAATTAGAGAACAATTAATAAAATGTACATGCGAAATTACTCATATCTCAGCTGCTATTTATCCTAGATTTCATACTCACTTACTTTCTGAACTTGTTCCCAAATTGAAGTCCAGAAAAAGTTCTATAATAGTGTTGTTTGATATGCAAATAATTTAATTTGTTTATTAATGAGTATTTTTTGAAGATACAACCTTATTGATTCGTTTTCAATTTTTCTTTAGTTTTCTCTTTTTCATCAATATTTAAGAAATGTTTGTTAATTGATTGTATATCTGACTATCAGAATAAAATACTATGTCTCAGCCTTAATTTGATACTAAGATTAATTGTCTAGAACAATTTAAAGATGAGATAGGAGTAATTTTAGAAATAGACCCCACTAAATTTTCTATGTTTTTTCTCTAAATTCTAATGTTTAAATTAATAATAATAAATTTAAAAAATGGATAGTTTCACACTATGGCTATTGAGTAAAGTAATATGTCTTAGCTTTTAGTCGGTACCAAGTGTGGTAGTCTAGGAATATTAGCAGCTACGATATGAGTAATTTTGTAGGTACACCCCCTTAATTTTATTACCATTTTTCTCTCTTTTCTAACATTTAGATAAATATTCAAGAATACAATCATAAAATGATTTGCATATCCTATCATGACATAAAATATGCAACGTCTTAGCATTCATTTGCTACCAAGCGTGTTTGTCTATGACAATCAGCAGATGAGATATAGGTAATTTTAAAGATATACGGAGTTTAATTTTTCTGCATTTTTTGTTTCTTTGTTTAATGTTTACATTAATATTCACAAATTTGTTAATAAAATTTGTATATCAGACTACTGTGTTAAAGTACTATGACTCACCTTTTATTTGGAACCAGATTTGGAAGTTTAGAATAGTTAGCAGCTGACATATGGGCTATGTTATACGTACACCCCTTTAAATTTTCTAACATTTTTCTCTTATTTCTAATGTTTTCATTAATATTCATGAATATGCAAAATAGATAATTTGTATAGCATACTATTGGGTTAAAGTATTATGTCTCAACTTTAATTTGGTAACGAGTTTTGAAGTCTAGAAAAGTTAGCAGCTTACATATAGGTAATATTGTACACACCCTACTTATTTGTTCTACCATTTTTCTTTTATTTGTCATGTTTTCATAAATATTCATGGCTATTCGAATTAGATTATTTGCATTTTGTATTATTACTGCATAAAAGAACTTTGTCTAGGCTTTAATTTGGTACCCAGTTTGATAGTCTGTGATATAAGGTTCACCCCCTTATTTTTTCTACGAATTTTCTTTTACTATTGGTTTTATTAATACTCATGAATATGCAAAAGCGAAAATTTGCATATCAGCACATTTTTGAATAAAAACTATGTCTGGGCTTCAATTCAGTACCAGGGTTGGTAGTCTACGATGAGTTGCTGCTTAGATACGAATCATTTTGTAGGTAAACCCACTTTCTTTAGAATCATATTGTGTGTTTTCACATTATGGGGGAAGGGCAAATTGTTCTAGCCAGTTTTTGTTTGCTATTTAGCGACCATTTTGTTTCGCCAGTAACTGACAGCTTGTTTTTCTTGAATTAGTTGAAGAGAGAAAATCTATGAAAGTATGTGCAGCACGCAAGTGTCAATCTTGGGTCTGCTTGCAAATGACCCAACTACAGTGCCCGATGGGTTGCCATGGACACCATGCAATTTTATGTAATCCAAATAGGATTATTTTCGGAGTGGGTATTTAGTGATCCCATTGAACAATTTCGCATCCATGAGTAATTGTCCTTTGGCTCAAGGTAAGTCTAATAAGCCCACTCCCCTCTCCCGAGATGTGTGTGTGTGTGGGGGGGGGGAATAGTTATTCCATGATTTTACCTCTATTTTTACTTTCATAAATACTTATGAATATGCAAATGATATAATTTCATTATATGACTATTGGATGAAAGGACTTGTCAAATTGTATCAATTATGATATAATAACATGCAACAAGGACAGTTTGGGGGCAGAATTCAGTTTATATTTGCTTTTTTATAATTTCCCTTATTTTCTGAAATTTTCATCAGTATTGATGAATATGCAAAATAGATAACTAATCTGCATATCAGACCATTCCATCTGATGAAAGAACTATATATAATCTATAATTTGCTAGCATGTTTAATGGTGTAGGGTGAATTGCTGATGAGATTTTGTAGGTACAGGCCAACTTTCTTTAAAATCGCATTAACCCCCTCCCCTAGCCGAACCTTACAGAATTTTGTTTAAAGTGCTATAATTTCCTGCAAACAATAGTGATATTGTGATGCATTTTATTTTAAGTTTTCATTTTAATGAAATCATTCCTGACACATTTGGGCCAGATTATATGCATGGACTATCATGAAAAAACCTTAATTAAGTTGGAAGCAAGATTTTTTGCTCAAGTTGTCTCCCCTACTTACCTCTAGGTCATATTTTTTTAATTCTAAATGCATAGATTGATGTCAGTGAAGATCCCCAATCATGAGAAGATGCTTTTGGATTGATTTGTACCAGTTTGGCATCCTTAACATGTTACTCTACAGATTTGTTTGGATTTTTCTTCAATTTGGCGGCCATCTTTGAAATATGCAAATTAGATAGTGAAGACGCCATTTTTCAGCTTGCCAACATTGGTTTTTGGATTCAGCATACCAAAATACCTCTAATGAGCATCTCAAAACCTTTTCTTCACAAAATGCCTGTACCTTCTTAAACAAGCGTCTTTTTCTGATTTTTTTCCTGACTATACCAATCGAGAGTGGCAGTGACGTAATACTATGGTCAAAATTGCTAAGTAAAACATTTAATTGTACACTCTACTTGAGCAAACGCAAATTGCTAGATCATTTGTGTATTGAATCTTTCCTGACGTCACAGTCACTCTTGGCTGGCAGAACAGTATATAGTTTTAATTTTAAAATATTAAAATTTTATCGATGATTAAAAGGTGTAGAGTCAACTAAATATCTTAACCAAGGCTATCGCTATCATAAACCTCAAAATATTTTTCACTAAATTCTGTCTTCTACTTCTACTATGATTTAAAATCTAAATCCAGTGTCAAACTATAATATCTACTGTGCCAGGGACTATTAGAGCCAGAGTTTTATGACAAAATATTTTTCAGCGCAGTCTAATAAAATAGTATTCTCTATTTCTCATTATAAAATGGTTATAAGATTTAATGTATTGCAACAGACTGCATACTTGGTAGTCAACCCAATAATGGTCGGTAATTTTGCTTTCTTCTTTAATTACATGCTGGCCGGTCGGACCTCAGACTCTATGACAGTTGCTATTTATGTTTGGTTTGCATGAAAGATCCCTAACTTATCAATGAATTATAAATCAAGATGTAAAAATGAAATTTAAAAAAGATAGGGACTCAAAGGTACATACGGAGCAAAGGTAATGCAACAGTTAAACCCTGGTCGTCAAGACAACAGACCATTTCAAGGCGGTGCTTTTGTGTGGATCTTCTATGTTATTGGTGGTTTGTGTTCTTGCAGCCTTGTGACCATCTGCTGAGAAAGGACTTACTTAGCCGGTAGAAAACCAGAATGACCTGGAACTTGATTTTAAAGCTTTTTCTTTGCTGATTCTTGTTGTTCAGACATTGTACTTGATGAATCCAACTGATGCCACTCTGGCATCATTGAGCGTTTTTAAATATTAAAGATGGCGTCCAAGATAGCCGTCAGTTAGGGTCCTAAGACGTATATGACCAACATACTCGATAAAGAGCATTTTAATTTTGACTTTTTTATGGATGTTTAGAAGCTAAATGATATAAACAATTAAAAGTGAACAATGTTTTGATTCAGAAGGTTGAAATATTAAAGATGGCGTCCAAAATGGCCGTCAGGATCCGAAGACCTATTTGACCAAAATACTCAATAAAATCATTATAATTTTAATTTTATGGATGTTAGAGGTTATTAAATGATGCAAACGATTAAAATTGAAAATTGGTTTGATTCCAGGAGTTGAAATATGAAAGATGGCGTACAAGATGTCCACCAGTAAGGCTCTTAAGAACTATCTGACAAATAAACTCGATAAAAAGCATTTAATTTTGACTTTTTATGGCTGTTTAGAGGCCTACGGATTCAAACGATAAAAATGGAAAATAAGTTTGGTTCAGAAATTTCAAATATTTAAGATGGTGTTCAAGGTGGCCGCCATTTTAAAGCAAAATTCAACCTGATCGCAGTTAATAACTATTTTCAGATAGTTTAACAGTCGATGTATTAGGAGAATTTTGACTGGCATATTGTTGTTGTTTTCTGCGTTTTGAAATATTCAAGATGACGTCCAAGATGGCAGCAAATAACAGGGTGGGAAATCATATGGTTTTTGCTATGATATACTGCATGGTAAAAAAATAACAGACTCAAACTTTTCGTAATGTTATTTTTTGTCTTTATTTTGGTAATCGTATTCATCAATCCATACACCACTTTCCAGACCACCTTTGGCTAGATCTGATGATACCATAATATCATATACTTAAGCAATAAAGAAACGCAACAAACACTACGATTTATTGTACGCAAACACTATGATGTACGTTTTAGTGCAAATGATATTAAATCATGGAAGCAGTAAGTATTCGCAAAATAACAGCAGGCTCAATGTAATTACCGATTACGTAATCATGCTGTTTTGCTCGTAATCAGCCTAACCCCCGTAGTAAACTGCTGAAATATGGTCAAAAAAGCAAACTTTGAATCGACAACCGTTTTTTTTTGTTTTGAAAATTCTTGGCATAGATTGCGAATCATAGAAATGATCAGCTGGCAATCTTCCTGTTATTTTCTGAAACGGCTTAACGTCATTAACGTTAACTCTAAAAACTGCGTTAAACGCGTAAAATTTCTTTTCTGAATGAGATTAATTCAATAAAAGGACGTTTTCTTCAAGAAATATGACTTGAGAAATTCAGATCTCAAAAAACGTCACTTCTAACGTCAAAATTCGGTATTCTTCATTTTAATGATTTCCATAATGATTGGGCATTTTTCAATTAGAAAATGGTCCAGAGACAAAGTTTAGGTTACAATAAGCAAGTTTAGTGTTCACTTTCCGCATATAATCAGGTGTTTTCATTTGCATTATGTCATGCTTTGTTTGGCTAACGTCAAGATAAACACCCTGCTAGCGTATTTCTACAGCATCTGAAAATTCAGTTTTTCCCAAGAAATCATATTCTGATGTTTCTAGGTTTATCTTACACCGTATGTGCACCAACGACCCAAACTCGACAGCTCTAAGTGGCGTATATCGTTTATTCACTGCCATTGGGTATCTTGCCATTCAAGTAGCCTGTTTAAACGCAATACTTGACTGTATTGCGAATATGATAGAACGTTTGCTTGATTTGCACATTGTCGAGTAGACGCCATGTAACAAAGACGGTAAAGGGCGAGGTTTCTTGATCTTTGATCTGACGTTCACGTAACATTTCAAGTAATCTAGCGTTAAAATGACGTTTTGATATTTCATCACATGTTATAAGTACTCAATTAGACATTTTCAAAAGAGAATTCACCATACCGTAATTTAAACACACAAAATTATGTTTCCATCTGGTGTGTTTCTTTATTCCTTAAGTATAGTTCCTACTTTGGGAAAAACACTCTGTCCAAAAGATGAAGAGATAAATGCCAGGTTATACTGAACGGACGACATAACTGAAAACGTTGAGGTTGGGTTTGAGCATAGGGACATAATTGCAGGTCTGAGGCAAAAGTTACAGATATACCTACTGGTTCAGCCCCACAACAACAGGTGTGCTTGCATGTCAGTTGCAACTGATTCAAACATACATGCTTGTGGGATACATGCTATTAAAGTCGAATTGTAACCAACATGCCTGCTGTTTTAAAGCCGAGTTGAAAGACCTGAGCGCTGCAGCAGGCCTGCTAGGCTCGTGAAGCTGTTACAGAAAAATACTGCTTGGTTTCAGACATGTGTGCTGGTCCTGTGCAACATAATCAAACTGGTGATCTGGTGCCACTCTCAGTTATGCCTGCCTGTACAATGCAAATATATCAGACATGCATGCTGCGTTAATGATTTCATCTACGCATGTTTGTTAAGTGCTGCTCTTCAAGGAAGGTATCTGGTCTGTTACAAATCCATCAGACATGCCTACAGGTAGGATGCCGCTCCCACAGGGTTGTAAAACTTGTCTTCTGAATGATTTATTAAAGCTTGTCTTTTGAATGATGTATTAATAGCATCACTGGGATGTTACAATGATAATGTTTGTAGTTCTGAATCAGTAAAATAAAATTTTGCATGCAAATTCCTGGAGCTTACTAGTCTCAGGGAAGATTTCTTAATTTTTTTGTTATAAACTGCCATCTTGGCCGTCATCTTGTCCGCATTATTTTTCTACTTTTTATTTGGTTACAAGCTAAGTGTCTACAAATAGATTCCAACTTTATAGCATACAATTTAAGAAAGAAAATGGGTTTGAGACATATTTTCCGTATCACACAATGTTTTCACTTATAATTGGCTTCAATCTTGGACACCATCTTGGATATATCGAAATGCTCAATGATGCCATCACTCAACTCAGATTGTTCAAGGACAATGCATGTACTACCAGAATCAATAAAGAAAAAAAAAATTAAAATCAAGTTTCAGGTCCTCCTAAAATTCGCCCAAATTCTGTCGGACTAACTTCTTGGCTCTCTTATGTGTGTTTTCTTATGTTTTTCCCATATGGTGTCCCAGCCCAGGTGTGGTACTTGCTTGTATCGATTCCTGATCTCTGCCTTCTTCCTTATGTTGTAAAGCTTCAAATGCAATATTGAAAAAACTTAAGACTTGCAAGTAAACCTATCATACTCCCCAGTATGTGATAACATAGGCGCTGGTCTCAGTGCACAGAGCGCAGTGGCTCACTGGTAGAGTGCTTGACTCTAGACTGAGGGGCTGTGGGTTGAGCCACACCGATGTATTTGCGTTGTGCCCATGATCATGACACATTAATAATAGGTTAGTACTGGTTCAACCCAGGAAGACCTGTCCCCTCAGAACTCAAAGCTTATTGATGGAATGTAAAGAATCAAACAAACAAACAAACAAAAAAAACAAAAAACAGGACCAAAATGTATATCTTTGCTGGTAAAGGCTTTCCTTGCCTAATAGGAACATGCAAAATAACCTGTTAAACTTGTGAGTAAATGTTTTGATTATAAACCAATAAAGTCAAACAGTTTACAGTTATTAGCAACCCCAGAAGAACCAATATACATGTAAGTAATTGAATAATGTAGACCTACCTGAGTATTGCTGGATAAAATATATTTTATCTATCCCACATAATACCAATGTTTTCAGTTATACGACAATTAAGGTCAATAATTGTCACTTAAGAGTCCCGTTCACACTTTGTGACACTTGCCCACTTAAAGTGTGTTTCTCAGGCTGGTTTTGTTACAGGATATTCTCATTGGGGTAATAAATCATTTGCATATATTAAGGAACGAGATTAGAAATTAAGATACATCATGATTCCTTCGGTGTTGTCCTTGATGTCACACTTATGGTTTCTGATCAATAATTTCGATTGCATTTAAAGTTTACATACGGTAAAGCAACATAAAATACAGGTCAAGTATGAATTTGGAGATATTTCAAAATATTTTTACTGAATTATGGCACTTTATGACTTAGTTTGTAGCTAACAATTGTTTCTGATCAATAACATTTGAAGGGATGCATTAGTTTCACTCAAATTTACAGAAGGCTAAGTATCATTAATTATGGCTTAAGTTTGAATTTGGAGATCATCCGCAAATGTTTTGATTTATGTTCTTTTTATCCTGCGACAAAGGCGTAGGGATATAGATTTAACGTCATCCATCCGTCCATTCCGTCCCCCGTCATGCCGTTCCTCCATTCATCCAAACTTTTTGTAGGTCCATAACCATATGTCAGTACCTATTGGTTAGATTTGATGCATTCTTGGTATAAATGATAAGTACTGTGGACTCTAGATATCCTATTAGTTTAGTCAAAATAGATCCCTTAGCACTTGAGTTATTGCTCTTGTCTTTGTATAGGCAATTATAATTCGAAACCTGTATTAGCTTTTTTGTGTAGCATCTTCCAAATTCCTTAAAGCTATTAAATTTAACAATAATCACTATATACCATGATTGGCCATTGCATGTAGCTTAACATGGTAGTGTCAAAAGTTTACCCCACCTAATAGGTCAAAGGTCAAATATTTAAAGGGGGAGTTCCACCCTATATGGAATTTACATATGGTTCTGCCCACGCACAGAATTTGATAGAATTTTGTAGAAAGATTGTCTATTGAATGTGTGTTCCATTTGTGAGATATTTACCCATTCATCTATTTCAGTTTTTAAAATTTAAATAATTTTAAATTTTAAAATTAAATAAATGGACACCCTATTAAAATTGGCCCTATGCGACGAGATTTTTGATTTTTCAGCCTAATCTATTCTCAACATGATGCCTAGTAATTTGTAATTATGTATGTACCATACATATATTTCAATGTATAAAATGAACAAGTCCACGTCAAATTTTGTTTGAAGGTACCCCTAAATCTAACATTTTAAAAATATTTTCAACAAATTAAATTGTCAATTTTGCCTAGTTTCTGTTCTTGTCAACCTATGAAATTTATATCAAATTTGTCCACACATGTGTTTGTTATAATCATAAAATCTGAGGAAAAAATAAAACCGGTAAAATGAAGTTTTCTGAATTTCAATCTTAATGGTCAAAATTTTGCAGAATGTAAAAATCAAGACTTTAAGTAAAACTTCCATCAGTATGCTCAATTAACATAGAGTTCTTTTCTGCACAGGCAAAGATCTTCATGATATTATGTAAATTGACTGTAAGGCTTATAAGTATTTTGCTTTTTATCGCTTTTTATTGGTTGATTACAACATTTGGTATTGTGTAGTATGTGATTATAGGGGTACCCCCCCCCTCGAAGCAGCACAATTTACATCTATCAGAAATCAGAATTTCTAAAATTGGTAATTATTAGAATAATCTGTGAGTTCTAGCTTATGTGTGTGGTACACACATTACCATATCTATCACATAAAATGGTTAAAATAATGTTTCCTTTAGAATATTTACTCAAATTCAGATGTACAAATCATATCAACAATGTTTGGGTTTTCATTATGGCGTGTTACAGTTCTTGTCAACCTTTCCCATCTATAATGTATAAGGATAATATTCACAAGATTTGAAGCCTGGAAATATATTTGTTTGAATGGTGAGTCAGACTTTTGTTAAATGAATAAATATTATTGAAATCATTATAAATATTTATGCCCGTTTTTACAAAAGCGCTTAGTATGTCAGCATTATGATTATGAGGTCATTTGAGAATCAAATTCGTGATTCTATAGCCACGATGGAAATAACAGCACAAAGAATGTTTCACCTCGTCTAATGCCAGATGTTCAGTATGTATATATTCATGAATTCGCTACGTAATTCTTTATGCTTGAAAATCCATTTATAATCTTAAAAAGTATCATTTTTATTTTCTTCAACTCCATTTCTATTTATTAGAGCAGTTTTAAAACTTTTGTTGGAATATTAATGATTTTAAATGAGGCTTATGATAAGTATTATGGATACTCTTTTGAAATGTTTTGGCGGATAGAACTTAATGCAGGAAAAATAACCACAATCAATACCAATTAAGATACAATGCAATTCAAAAGAGATTCTGTAAACAATTCATTAAAAGGTACACATTGATCGACTAAGGGACTGCAAAATAAGGATACTATTTAAATAATGTGGGAAAACGGATCATTCCATACTAGAAATAAACTATAAAATGTTAAAACTTAAGACTCAGTTTCACTCAGGCTCTGCATGACACTAAATGGAAAGTGCTGCAGCTTGCGTGCCTCCTAGCACTGGCTTAAATGGTCCTCTACTTTCTGCTGAAACTAAATATTCAAGAAGGACCAGAATATGAAAATACAACACTTTATCAATGTAAGGGGGAAAGTTTTCCCCGATACAAAGACAGCTGGTGTGAAATCCAAGTTCTCTGAAAAAAGAACCTACCAAAATAGTGAAAATGTACACTATTTCTTAAACACTTGACCTGGTTTCACTAAGTTTGTGAGAGTTAATGAGAAGTATGCACATGGTCCTGAACCAATTTACCCTCAATATTTGATTGGGAGGGACATAAGATAGAGAAAATTCTAGGTGCAACAGGAACATAGAATGTAGATGGAGACGATGAATAACCTAGCATAAATACTAATCTTTTTTTTATTTTTTTCATTGGCTAAAAGACATTAAGAGCATAAACACATGTTGGCTTCAGTCCAAAAATAATTTGGAAACCAGTGGAAGATCAATTCACAAATGGTAACTGCTCGACATACACCCATACACCTAAGTTCTAGACCGAGTGCTACTTATCAAGTGCTGCTTACAAAAATGCCAGTTTTATGCTATTTTATTAGCTAAAACTTCTGACACCAACAAATTATTGGACCTAATTTGGATGAAGATACTAAATAGTGATAGTCAATACGTTTTTAGTATAATACTGGTGGAAAAACTGCGGTTTGTAAGACCTAACTGGAATACCTTATTTGAAATCACTTATGAATCAAAACTGACTTAACTCATTTTATGCAAATTATAACACTTTTACCGGTGTCCAAATTTTATGAAAATTTACATGCATAAAGAGGATGTATTTGACCTACTTTTCTAAAAATATTATGGGTTGACAAAAACTGGAACATGGTAAATATATCCCCTATAGACACTAACTTTAGTGTTCAAATTGTGGATAATTCAAATTTTGATGGGTCAGAAAAAAATTATCTAGATGTACTCATATACATTAATGGTAGTAAGGTATACCCTGGGAAGTCTTCTTTTATATTCCAATCAAAGAATGTAGCAGTCAACAATGTTAATGATTTGAGACTGATATTTAATAGGTCATATATTAGTACAAAGAGGGTGTACTTCAAGGTGTCCCCCTGTGGCCTAACAGCGTTCGAGGAATAAAATAATTTCATTTTTGTAGTTGTTATACCATAGGTATTCAACATACAAAATATTATCCAAATCCATGCGTGGGCAGATTTGGAACTCCCCCTTTCTCTATAACTAAGGCAGTTGTAAATATTTTTGCTGAAATTGTGCATGCATGCAGAGGTGCAATAGATATGGAACAATCAAACAATATTTTAGTTTGAAGGCCTGGGTCAGACCCCTGGGGTGGACTTAGAAGGTTTTTTTTCTTTCCTAAAAGTGGTCATGTTGCATATCAAATTAAAGTGAAAGAAGTGTAGACCAGCATGAAAGGTAAATGTTTAAATTTACACACACCCTTGACCTGTGGCGTTGGGTTGAACGGTCAGATATTGAAATTGTGCAGATTTAAGTATATAATTTATTAAATTAAGCACTAAAACATACTTTGCATGGAATTGTTATGATCTAAATGATATCCAAGGTGTACTTCTAGGGTCTAGGTAAATTAGATTTATGTTTTGTGAGTCACATTTTTCTCTAAAATAATCTAGGATATAAATTTGACGAGTTTGTCTTGTTTTACTATATTGACTTTCTTATGCAATTAACTTCACATTTCCACAAAGCTATCGTATCTAATAACTTTTCACTATATGCCATGACTGCCCAGTGCCTGTAGATAAGCATGACAGTGACCAAAAATTTACTCCAGCCCCTGACCCTTTAGGTGGTGTCACCGGTCAAATATTTTACTTTTCACTATATGCCATGATTTCCCACTGCCTGTAGATAAGCATGACAGTGACCAAAAATTTACTCCAGCCCCTGACCCTTCGGTCAAATATTTTACTTTTCACTATATGCCATGATTGCCCACTGCCTGTAGATAAGCATGACAGTGACCAAAAATTTACTCCAGCCCCTGACCCTTTAGGTGGTGTCACCGGTCAAATATTTTACTTTTCACTATATGCCATGATTGCCCACTGCCTGTAGATAAGCATGACAGTGACCAAAAATTTACTCCAGCCCCTGACCCTTTAGGTGGTGTCAACGGTCAAATATTTTACTTTTTACTATATGCCATGATTGCCCAATGCCCGTAGATAAGCATGACAGTGACCAAAAATTTACTCCAGCCCCTGACCCTTTAGGTGGTTTCAACGGTCAAATGTTTAAACTTTGCAATTACTCAGTCACTTTTACATGCAGTCAGAATCACAATAGATAAGTTATATATTAAACAGGATTTTAGTTGAAAGGACTGGGTCTGGTCTGGCCTCACAAGTTTGCTTAGGGATGGTCAGAGGCCAAATTCAACTTTTTCAGAATAGTGTCATGTTGAATACGTGGGTCAGCCAATAAGTTCTGACAATGTTCTCATATCTCAGAAGCTGTTTTTGAAATCAGAATTCTATTACCCTCTGCATGATGCCATGGGTGTTGCCTATTCATGTTTGAAGATGAAATTTTTATCCCTGCCTGATCTTATAGCTTATGCTATACAAATTTGTAAACAACACTGTGAGAGCCCATGGCCACGAAAAATCACGTTTTAACAAATTTTTGCTTGGGGAAGAGTTAGTTAAAGGAGCCGTTTGTTTTTTTGAAAGATATATTAGTGGTTGGTGATGTTGTCTGAATGCACAATTGACCCATAAAAGCAAGTACGATAATGACATTAACCTAGTTGCTTTGAACATTCATGGTTGCTAGGCAACTACAGAAAATTATATTTTTTCCACATTAAGCGGTTATTATAAAATAGTATATTTTGAACACTTAAAATAGCCATGACTATCAATTTGCGTATTAGTAGATACCTTTTTCAATAAACCTGTTCTATAGTCTTCTTAACCGTAGAAAATGATAACTTTTACTAAATATAATATACTGTTAGTACAATTCATTTGTAAGGAAAATATTTCTTGCAAAATCGGTGATACCTTGCTTACACCATAGTCGCAAGCTAAACCATTATCTATGAAGTTAAGTATCAATATACATAATGTCTTTATTTATCCGTACAAAAGTTTCAAAGAGGACTTTGTAATTTCTTAGAAATTTGGGAATGCATACCACATACAATGTCCTGTCAATGGCCCTTTGCCTTGTGTTCTTTAGTTGCCTAGCAACCTTTGCGACTGCAGCATGGAAAATATTTAAACATGCAATTTTATTCCCAAGATTCAAAATAACTTGTGAAGATTATTTAAACTCGTCCTAGAGAAATAAGTTTTGTTTATGAGATCATTGTCAGAACTTATTGGATGACCCTCATATCAAATTAAAGGAAATGACGCATGAAGTAACAAAGTGGCGAGTATTTTGCCCACAGACACACCCCTGGCTCCCGAGAAAGGTCAAAATGCCAAAACATATTTTTTTCTAAAATGTAGTCAAAATCCATATCAAAGTAAAGGGAATGGAGCATAGAACACCAAGTAAGCACAAAATCTGTCTTTACACACACTAGTGGCTCCAAGGATGTGATCAAAAAAAGAAGACATGTTGTACATCAAAATAAGGGAATGGAACATATAGCATCACACAAGAGCATATTCTGTCCTTAAAAACCAGAACATTTTTTTCTTAATGTGGTCATGTTGCATATCAAATCAAAGGAAAGAGATATAGACCAACACAGAAGCAAAATCTTTGACGTTACACACTTCCTAGCCTTTGGGTCAGATTGAAAGGCAAGGTGTTTAAATTGTACAGATAAGTATATTTAAATGAACTAAGCACTAAACTAGTTAACAGGCTTTTATTGTGATCTGCATGATACCCAAGATGAACCTAGGGTTGGAGAAATTGAATTTACGCTTTGTGTTTCACACGTTTCTTTAAAATACTTGCCTTGTTTGACTGTGGCTTTACCAGAGGACACATCAGATTCTCAGAATTCTTGTTGTCAAATTCTCAGAATTCTAGTTGTCAAAACCAACTTGTTTTATAGAACTAAAATCTCTAGGTTGTTATACTTATCATCTGGTTCTTTTATTTTGTAAGGCGACGCTTGCAATGTATGGTGTGTTTTTTGTATTTTTTACTAAGAATCGTTTACTATGAATGTCCCTGTCAAAAGTCACATAACTAATTGTGCCACTATCTAAATGATTCATGGTGCTGTTTTAGTAAAATCAATGATAGTAGATAAAGATATGTGTGTAGGCACTTTAAGCTTCGTTAAATTTTTAAATTATATGACCTGTGGCATGTAATTTTCTTTTGGCAAGTGTATACTCGGACGGGCCTGTGCTGCTTCCTTCTCAGCTCAGAGACTCCAAATGATGTTCAGTCAGCAGCTCAAGAGTTATAAATTCAAGCTACTAGCAAGTGCTCTGATCTTACTACACGTATGCACAGGCTGGTTTGAGACTTTGCTGTTCGCACATACCACATTATTGGCAATCACATGTCACGGCTCAATTGTCATCTTTTCAGGGTGCGTACAAACAATGAATATAGGAACTTGCGACTGGTATGGTGGTACTGTTGATGGATGCGACCTTGGACAAATGTTTAATTTCCAGTAAGTAAATTATTTTAGCAAAACTTTTCAGCGTAAAATTGTGAATATATTCTTATCTGTCAGTTTTAACATTTGTTTTGGGTGCTCAAAAGAACCGTCGCAATGGGACGGTTCTTTTGAGTACCCACAACATATGTTTTGGTTGAGAAATAAGAAAAAATAATTTTGGATTACACACTCTTATCTGGAGGAATATTATTGTTCAGGAATTGTTTCGTCGCGTAAATAACTATAATGAGTCTAAAATTCTGTTCAAATGGCTCATCAGTAGGAAGGGCACACACCAACCTGCTCATCTACATTCATTATTTAGCACCTTGAATATTTTGATGAATCACTTGTAGCTAGATCACACGCGTATTGCCGGTACTTCATAGACCGGAAGTGGTAGATATTGGTGTTAATACTATATAGAAAAACATGCCATATGCCTAAAGGACTATAGAATTAGATCATTTTTAAGTATTAGGCATGCACATGGCGATTTAAGTAAGCATTTAGGAATAGATTCGAGTACCGATCTGAATGATCGGTACTCGAATCTATCCCTAAATGCTTACATAAATAGCTTTGCACATACTGGATACTTAAAAATGATCTAATTCTATAGTCCTTTAGGCGTATGGCATGTTTTTATATTTATGATTTAACACCAATATCTACCACTTCCAGTCTTTGAAGTACCGGCAATAGGCGTAAATAACAGCAAATCGACGTATACATTTACCAGTGTGTAGATACTGTAAGATGACCAGACAATAACAATGGTGCTGCACAGACTGTGCCTTAACTTTTTTTACACACAACGAATATAGAGTTCTTATGTGTGGCCCATATATCACATGAGTGTTCATGTTTTATTAAATTTATAAAGCGAGTTTGTTTTTCGCAACGAGTTTAATAAATTCAATAATGCAGGAGCACGAATGTTAGTTGCTATTTATCATATAACATTAAGATTATTTTGAAATCATATTTTGGGCGTGACCGTTAGGGTTTTGACATATGCGTGACGTTAAAAGCGTCATTTCATAACGTTTCCCGAAAATCTGTAAACCACTAGTGGTTCATGGCGCTATTTCACTCCCAGACGCGACGTCATATGATAAATAATATACTTAAAGCTCCAATCAAACAAAGGTCGTCTGTTTTAGTCGTCTGTTGAAAACTTTTAGAGGCCTTTCAGATAAACAGTGTTCACCCATATCGGACTGCTCTTATAGGAGCAGTCTGGTCTGGATCCTTATTTAAGGATTGTAATACATATTTTAAGCTTGCACTGGATGATGAAAAACATTAGCTATTTTAATATCTGTGAAGCCCTGAAAACATTAAATTAGCTCATTTTTTCATCATCCAGTGCAAGCTTAATATATGTATTCCAATCCTTATATTTACACTCTATATTCATGATATTATCAATCAACTTCATTTAATTTTCTTCCACTCAACCTGTCAGATATCCTTATAAAATGAAATATTTATTTGTAACGGAGGTGTTGGAACAGCCAGGGCGTGAATCTAGTGAACATAACGTCGTGGCGATACGTGAATAACGTCACGCAAATGTCGATAAACAAAGAACGTTATTGGCTGATGTTGACGTTACTCTGTCTAGATCACATGACATTTCAATGTTTTGCATCCAGAAATGCAAGCGGCCAGAAATGTTGGTTTCATCTAAGGCAATTTCACTAAGAATGTAAATGTTGATGCCCATATACTTACAGATACTTACATAAATCAATTAACCCTTAACATTACTGACAAATTAAGTATAGAAGCAAACAGTGTGGACCTAGAACAGACTGCTCCTATAAGAGCAGTCTGATCTGGATCCACACTGTTTGCCATAGAGGCTTCTTAAATATTTCAGCAGCGAAAAAAGCAGACGACTTTTGTTGCGATTGGCGCATTAAGGGTAAATGAGATTTCGGGATCCTCTGGTGTCAGTTTATTGTTGTCAACCTTTTTGTGTCGGACGAAAATTTGCAGTTAAACAACACCACCTCCTAAATCGCAATTTGAAATCTCAACAAACTTTACAAGAATGATCCTTGGATTATCCTAGTCAAACATTTTAATTCAATAACAATTATTGCCATGGCAAACTTAAGGAGCTTTATACTGTTGATGTTATCTTCGTTTCAGTCAGTCTATTAGTATGTTTGACTAGCTCTTTCCATGAGCTAGATGTCTAATCTCCGCCATTTTTCATACGTTAATGTGTAAATTCTTTACCGTGGGCCCAGACATGAAGACCTTCCTGATCTGCTATGTTGGACAGTTAAACATAGTGAAAATACATAATATGAGCCAGTGCATGAGATTTCCAAGAATTTGGTATGTGCGACCAGCAAAGTCTCAGATCAGCCTGCGCATACGCGCAGTCTGATCAGAACCTTTGCTAGTCGCTTGAGTATTCTTTGATTGTTAAGCTACTGACTGAACACCATTTGGAGTTTCTAAGCTTAAAACGAGGCTGCAGAGGCTCGTCCTAGTCTACACATGTCAAAATGTCACATTGTTGGAAATCTCATGCACTGGCTCATATTATATTATTATGGTTCTCTTTGCTAAAGACTTATTTGATATCTACTATAACCCAGCTTGCTTTATAAATTATGTAGCTCAATTTTCACATGTGCTGCTGAATCTGTCATAATAATGTCCGTCAAGTAATCATTTTTGAATATCAAAACCTAATGGAATAAATATGGAAAATTCAAAAATTTTATTGATAATTTTATTTTCGCAAATAACATTAAAAGACATATTGCGTAGTTAAAACCTCGCAACTTGAGCATGAGCTATCTTCATATCTAAACGGAAGTTATGTTTTGCAAGGGTTTATTTTCGCTAAATTGCGCATGTTCAAGTTTCGCGAAAACAAAACCCTCGCGAAACTTTCAAACTCTGAAGAACTTGTACATTTTTCACTTTACAGGCACCCAGAAACACAGGCAATATACAGTGCAGTTTCGAGCAACTGTGTTCCTGGAAAATGTCAATTAGAATGTTTGGAAGTTGTGCGAGAACTCAAGAGGCACCCATGTATGTCTGGGGACATAGCGAAATGGAACCGATACAGAGCCTACCAGAGCTACCAACGATCTAACGACGGACAAGAGCTGATGTGGAACGCCATGTTCGATTCATGTGACAAAGAGCTCGCCGAAGAACAGTGCAGACGTTGTCCAGAGGATACAGTGGGCGGTGCAGTGGTTCAGCGAATGAACATAGCAGTCATACTGGGTCTTCTTCTGATTGCAATGAGCTCATTATTCTGAAGTTTTGAACAAGAAAACGAACAATTATACCTTTACTGCATAATAATCTGTAAAATGTGGATTTGTAAATGAAGACAAAATCTGTAGACTAGGCCCGGAGGTTATACAACTTGAGTACAGTCTCAAACTCAAAATAAAGCGCAATGATTGGCTGCTTGCAGACACGTGTCCATGAGTAGCCAATCATTGCGCTTTATTTTGAGTTTTGAGAATGAACTCAAGTTTTATAACCTCTGGGCCAGGATTAAATGCCACGTTTGCAGTCACATGAACATTTGAAGATAAATAAAAAAAAATGCAAGCTTGCATTAAATTGGCAAGCTGCTAAGAAAAGCAAAGCTTGACAACAAATAAAAGATAATGAGATTTTGGTGCTTATCGAATATATGCAAATACGGCTCCTTTAACACTTTGTGTACTGGAAACCCCTAAACAATAGTGATGACCCAGATGAAATGCAGCAATATGCTGAATTTCATCATTCAGGGACAGAAAAAAACATAATTTAGAAACTTTTACCTGTGGCTCCCTAGAGTACACAATGGTAGTCCCATACTTATTGAAAACATTTATCAGAATACAAGGATTAAACACCAAAGCTGACGTATCTATCAAAGATAGATAAAAAAAATTGCAAGCTTGTATTAAATTTGTATGCTGCTAACAAAAGAAAATATGGCAACAAATAAAAAAAAATATGAGATTTTGGTTCTAATCGATTTTTTTTTCAAAAAGCCCCCTGTAACCATTTGTATACAGGAAACCCCTAAACGTGTGCTTTGGGAAACAGTGAAGACCCAGATGAAAAGCAGCATTATGCTACATTTCATCTGGAGCTGCACTGTTTGCTAAGACTAAAACAACCTTCAGGGTCAGAAAAAATCATAATTTAGAAACTTCTACCTGTGACCATTTAAAGTACACATACTTATTGTATCAATAAGTGCGGGAAAATCCATCAGAATACAAAGGAATAAACACCAAAAAGTAAGCAAGTATGATCAGGAAATACCTCAATCACAAACTGCAGACCAACCCATGTCACCGTGAGGAAGAGCTACAAGACAAATTTAAATGCAACATATGACAACTAGATAAAGTTTTTTAAATATCCTAGAAAGATTAGACATATAAATACATGCTAAAAATATGAATACAGATCATGCATGCACAAAATACTGACAAGACATGACTTAACAAGACAATTACAAAAACAGTAAGCAATAGCAACAATGTACAAAAAGCCACAAGACAAACTTTAATATATGGTTACAAGGGCTGTTGGGTAAAATTTTAAGACATAGTTCAGTCATGGCAGGCTGCACACTTACGATTTTTGCCATTCCAATGTAACATAAAAGATTCGAATTTATTAATGTCATCTGTTGTTCTAAATTTATCAGGTAGGTAATTCCACAGCACAGAAGCCGATTTCTTGCTCTGCATAGAGGTCTTCACCTTTGGCATCTACAATATATTAAATTATCTAAAATTATATTTGCCTTCCCTTTCGATAAATAAATCTTAGAGTATGGGAGATGCAAGTCCAACAAAACTTTTGAAGGTTTCTAATAGTCCGGTAGAAAACCAGAATGACCTGGAACTTGGTTTTAAAGTTTTTTTCTTTGTTGATTCTTATTGTGTAGGCATTGTACTTGATGAATCCAACTGATGCCACTCTGGCATCATTGAGCGTTTTGAAATATTAAAGATGGCGTCCAAGATGGCCGTCAGTTAGGATTCTAAGACCTATATGACCAACACACTCGATGAAAAAAAAAATATTTTTTATTTTTATGGATGTTTAGAGGCTAAATGATACAAACGATTAAAATGGAACATTGGATTGAATCAGAGGGTTGAAATATTAAAGATGGCGTCCAAGATGGCCGCCAATTAGGCTCCCAAGACCTATTTGACCAACATACTCGATAAAACCCCATTTTATTTTTATGGATGTTTAGAGGCTAAATGATACAAACGATTAAAATGGAACATTGGTTTGATTCAGAGGGTTGAAATATTCAAGATGGCGTCCAAGATGGCCGCAAGTTAGGCTGCTAAGACCTATCTGACCAACAAACTCAATAAAAAGCAGTTTAATTTTTTACTTTTTATGCATGTTTAGAGGCCTAATGATGCAAACGATTAATATGAAACATTGCTTTAGTTCAGAAGGTTGAAATAGTTAAGATGGTGTCCAAGATGGCCGCCACTTTAAAGCAAAATTCAACCTGAAATCAAAATTGCAGTTAATAACTATTTTCTGATAGTTTTCAACAGCGGTTGTATCTGGGGAATTTGACTGGGATGTTGGGGTTGTTTTCAGGGTTGTTAAATATTCAAGATGACGTCGAAGATGGCAGCAATAACAGGGTGGGAAATCACATGGGTTGTGCTATGATAGACTGCACGGAAAAAATAACGGACTATCATTTTTCGTAATGGTAATTTTTTTGTCTTTGTTCTGGTAATCATATCCACTTTTGGCTGGATCTGATAATATTATTCTCATAAAAGTTCCTACTTTGGGCAAACATTCTGTCAAAACAATGAAGAGATAAATGCCAGGTTATATTGAATGGTTGATATCACTTAAAACTTTGTGACAGAATGTTGGCTCAAAGTACAAATCTTTTTTGAATCAATATGCGGAAAAATGTTCAGCTTGAAAATGGTATGTGGATGGATGGATAAAATTACAAAAAATAGAGAAAATACTATTTACTTATGAAGTGCAGTGTATTAACACAAAAAAAAACCTTAGTGAGAGATTTGCATGCCGCAGATGTCCGTTAGGATCTTGACTGCTGGTTGGGTGTAACTAAAATACAGGCCTGCTGGTCAGGTGCAATTGTAACAACCATTTCTTCTATTATATACTAGTCTGGTACAAGTGCAACAGACAGCACAGATGGTTGGATATTGCTATAATAAATATGAATGCTGGTCCGGTGCAAGTGTATCAGACATGCATGCTTATAGGAGCAAATTTAACAGATATGACCGCTAGTTAGGTGCAACTGTGAAAGGCATGGCAAATGGTCAGATGCAATTGTTACAGACATGGTTGATGGTCTGGGGCAAATGTAATATACATGGATGCTGATAAGATGAAACTGTAACAGACATGCATGCAGATAGTAAGCAAATTATGAAAACATGACTGCTGGTCAGGTGCAACTGTAACATACATGCCTGATGGTCTGGTGCAATTGTGCTTACCAGCCCGTTGGTTGGGTACGAGCATAGGGACATAACGGCGGGTCTGAGGCAAGTGTAACAGATATACCTGATGGTTCAGCCCACACAACTACAGATATGCTTGCTAGTCAGTTGCAACTGATTCAAACATATCTGCTGGTGAGATGCAACTCTAACATACATGCATGCTGTTAAAGGGCAATTGTAACCGACATGTCAGGTGGTTGTGTGCAACTGTAACACATATGTCTGCTGTTTAAGAGCAAATTTTAAAGACATGGGTGCTGCAACAGGCCTACTAGTCTCGTGAAGCTGTTACAGAACAAAACTACTTGGTTTCATACATGTGTACTGGTCCTTTGCCAGATAATCAAACATGCTTAATGGTAAATATGTCTGCTGACCCTGTGGGAATGATGGCTGGGCTGCTGATCTGGTGCAAGTAGAACAGACATGCGCACTGGCCGGTGCTGCTGCAAGATGGATGCTTGCTGGACCGTTACCACTCAATCATCATGCCAATCTTTTGTAACTCAATCCTGCATGTCTGCTGGTGTTGTGCTTCTCTATCTGCCATACATTGTATTGCTATGGCTTCTCGCTATCAGCCGTGCCTGCTGGTGTGATGCCTCGCTAAAAGCCATACCCTCTGCTGTGGTGCCTCACTATTAGCTGTGCCAGCTGGTGGGGTGTCTCATTATAGGCCTTGCTTTCTGGTGTGGTGCCTCATTATCAGCCATGTCACTCTGTTGGTGTGGTACTTCACTATAGGCCATGCCTTCTAGTGTGGTGCCTCATTATTGGCCATGCCTTCTGTTGTGGTGCCTCACTATCAGCCATGCCTTCTGGTGTGGTGCCTCACTATCAGCCATGCCTGTTTGTGTGGTACCTCATTATAGGACATGCCTTCTAGTGTGGTGCCTCATCATAGGCCATGCCTTCTGGTGTGGTGCCTCACTATCAGCCATGTCTGTTTGTGTGTTGCCTCACTATAGGCCATGCCTTTTGGTGTGGTGCCCACTATAGGTAATGCCTTCTCGTGTGGTGCCTCATTATCAGCACTGCCTGTTGGTGTGGTTGCTCACTATAGACTATTCATGTTGGCATTGTACCTCACTATAGGCCATGCCTACTGGTAAATTGCCACTGGAACAGACATTTTACTAGCCGAGTTCAGGTGGAAGAAGGATGGAGTTTGGTGCTACCTGTACAGCGGTGCCATTATATCAGACATGTCTGCTGACACGGTGCCACTCTCAGATATGCCTGCTTGAACAGTGCAACTCTATCAGACATGCATGCTGGGTTCATTTATTCATATACGCGAGTTTGTAAAGTGCTGCTTTATCAGGTAAGGCATCTGGTTTGTTACAAACCCATCAGACATGCCTACAGGTAGGATGCTGCTCCCTCAGGTTTGTAAAACTTGTCGGCTACCATCCTGGACGCCATCTTGAATATATCCAATTCTGAATGATGCATGAATAGCATCACTTGGATGTTACAACGATAATGTTTGTAATTCAAGAATCAATAAAATAAACATTTTGTATGCAAATCCCTGGAGTTTGCCAGTCTCAGGGAAGATTTTATCATATTTTTTTAAGTAAACTGCCATCTTGGCGGCCATCTTGTCCGCATTTTTATTTTATTTCTTATTTGGTTTCAATCTAAGTGTTTTCTATCAGATTCCAACTTCATAGCTAACAATTTAAGAAAAAAATGAGTTCGAGACATTTTTTCCATATCACACAATATTTACAGTCATAATTGGCCTCCATCTTGGACGCCATCTTGGATATATCGAAATGCTCAATGATGCCAGAGTGGCATCACTTGGATTTTTCAAGGACAAGGTATGCACTATTAGAATCAACAAAGAAAAAAAGTTTAAAATCAAGTTCCAGGTCCTCCTAAAATTCACCCAAATTCTGCCGGACTATAAGGCCATAGTTCTCACTCTATGGGTCAACAGGGTTGGCAAAGGATCATCGATGGTTTGGGTATTATATGCCTAATTTTATGACGCACAGAACTCCCGTTTTGGGGCTTCTTGTGTCATGGTAATATCTGAATCAAATGTCAATAAACCAACTATTAAATTATCTTAAGAATTCCTACGCACTTCAAAGATATGGCTTGTTGAGCGGAGTGAGAGTCTGAAATTTCATAAAAATAGAAAGTGATATTTTGCTCTTTTCTTTGTTTTTTGTAACAATGGCACCATTTATTGCATATATCATATGCAGAGTATTTACAAATCACAAAAAATGATGAAAATTGTTTGTAATAAAAGGATAACGGGGAGATATTTTGCAAGTTATCTGTACAACAGGCCACTATAGTATATAATAGAAAAAACTGAAAGCTCAACAAACAGAAATAAACACTTTTGAATGAATCAAAGTGAACTAGGTTTGGGAAGGCTAGATCCTTTATAGTATCCGAATATTTATGGTATATATAATGTAGGTTGAACGTGACCAATATGACATAATACAGTAAGGTGTATACATAAGATTCACGATACCTTAGCAGGTGGATTTACCCATTACAACTATATAGGGTAGCTACTTCTTCATGTTCTCAGATAAATGTGGTATTAAAGCAATATACGTGATGCATTTTCCAACAAACCTGAGTGGTGCAGAGGATAGCGTGAGGGCTTTCATTCATATTTGGCGGATATAGTGCTCAAGTCCTGGTATGGATTTTTTAATTATATCTATTTTCATTATGTACCGCCATTGGTATCTTGACCCCCCCCCCCTCACACACACAAACCCCCCACATGAAAAATGCTAAAATACGCTTTTACTAACATTTTCCACTGCATAAACTTCTCTTGAGTGCAGACAATGTCTGATATGAAGGCTATTTAATCGCAAGCCAGACAAATTGCTGCCACGGACGCTATAAAGCATCCGCGTTAATGTATAAAAGTATGATACGCAAAGAAGAGGCCATGAATGGAGCAGTGTCTGCAGTATTATCACAGTAGAGAGAGAGAGAGAGAGAGAGAGAGAGAGAGAGAGAGATGAGAGATAAAGATAGAAACAGAGAACCAGCAAGCTGACAGAACGTTATTGGGCACCACAGCCGAGTCGAAGAAGGAGATTCTTGTGTCTGGAGTGACAAGAGAGAGACAGAGACAGGGAGACAGAGACAGAGTATTTGATTTTGCAAAGGCCTTTGACAAGGTTCCACACATGAAGCTATTACACAAATTGGATTATTATTGGACAAAGGGGCCACCCACAAGTGGATCAACTCATACCTCTCTGGGCGCCCTCACAACTAGTTTTAGATAATCAAGCCTCAGATCCAGTCCCAGTGCTAACTGGTGTACCCCAGAGTTTGGTCTTAGGACCAATCCTGTGGCTAATTTTTATAAATGATTTGCTGGATAACATCAGGTCTTCTGTTCGCCTTTTCGCAAACGACTATGTCCTATATATACAAACATATATTCACTTCAGGACTGTTTGACCCTGTAATGGGAACAAAGGGAAGCCGATTGACAAATGAAATTTACTGTGGCCAAAGGTCACTCTATGAGAATGACCCGGCATCAGCAACACAAACAAATACTTTTTAACTACTCCCTACACAAACAAATTTTGGAAAACGTTCAGTCAGCAAAATACCTTGAGCACCCATTTGGAGCCCTTAATTAAAACTTTAGATTAATCGGGTAGAAAAAGTTCAGAGGATGGCCGTCCGCTTGACCTGCTGGAAATGGCGAAACACAAGTTGTGTTGGTGAGATGCTTGATGAGCTCGAGTTCGATCCTCCCTGCTTCTCTTTTTCATATAATTCATTGTTGTGCTGCCACTGATGTGTCTATAGTAAAGGACAATTACCTGAACCCTGCTCACAGTTTGAAAACTACAAGGTCATCACCAATGGTAGAGCAAAAACTAGCGAAAAATTTAATGATAACCCCTCCCCATCAGTAAAATGGAAAATGATTGTATAAATGATGTGACAAGATGTTGAAGTTTCTAGGATCGCCGGAAATACTTTTACAAAGAGGGGCAGTGGTGTTAAAAATTGGCAAAAACTTCGTTTTTAGAAGTGAAATTGCGAATTTCTGGAATTCATTTGCAGCAACAGATACATGACACCAGTAAAGGAAGATTGAAAAATGATTATTGAGTCTTGTATAAGTCTACTCTGATTTTATTATGGTGTCAAAAACGGAATTTTTATGTCCTGATATTTGGGTGAAATCGGTGTTTTTATAATTCTAAACACGAATTTTTGTAATCTGGCTGTTAAAGTTTTAAAATTTAGAGTTGTTATTTAACTTGTTTCAAATTTGGTGCTGAATTATTCAACTTACAAATATCTCTGTCGTGTATACTTAAAAAACACCAAAATATTTTCATTTTTGCCATAAAATCGGGCATTTTGATATTCTGGTATATTTTGTGAAATGCATGTATTGCTAATACTTGTATATCTGGACATTGCCGAATTGAGCAAATGACGTACATATAGTAAGCATTTCAAATGGAAACAGCAATTATCATATACTATGATATCAAAACAAGTAATGACATAATAAAAAAGAGGACCAAGTGACCCTGGATAGCTCACCTGAGTTTTGTTTAAACGTTATATCTATAGGTATCTATTGGAAACTGGTCACGCTCCTGATGACCTGCCTTGTGGTCCATGTTCGGTCCCAGAGTCATAATTGGAACATATTAAAGTGTTGTGTACCAGTTGATGCTACATACCAAATATCAGGGCTCTAGGCCTGGTGGTTTCAGACCAGAAGATTTTTATGCTTTCACTATATATAAGGCAATGTAAAAAGAAAGTATGACCAGGAAATGCCACACCCACACACTACAGACAAACCCACGGCACCGTGAGGAAGAGTCAAATAACAGCCTCACAAACTCTGTGACATCCATGACGATGCCATTTTGACCACAGGACCATTATTTGAAAGAACTTGGTAGAGTACCACTTGGTGATGCTACATATCAACTATCAAGCCTTTTAATATCTGACATGAATGTGTTCTAATTTGATCTCTATATAAGCTTTTTATAAAACATTGATCCCAAGGCGGTTCATTTTTAGCCAAAGGGACATAATTTTCAACACACTTAGTAAGTCTACTAAATGATGCTACATGCCAAATATAGATTCTAGGTTCTGTGGTTTCAGACTAAATGCAGAGTTTAAAGGTCTACATTTTGGTTTATGAGTGCTCATCAGCAGATTAACTGCAAGGGGAAAGATTATTTCATGTCTAAGTGTATTTCAATATCTCACCAGACTAAGGGGGCTCCAAGAGGGGACTTACCGCCTATTTCGGTTCACTAAGATAAATATAAATATTTTATCAGAAAATAACTAAACCCTTTAAGGACCTCTTTATGACCACATGCAGGAAATTCATAATCCACTATTTGGTCTGCCTCGCATGGAACCTAGGAGAGTCATAAACACATTAATGATTAGTACCACTTTGAGGTTTTAAAATGCAGGTTTTTAAGCAGTTTGACCTTGAACATTGATACACAGGTCATATCAGCAGTCAGATGCTATTATTGACAAACAAACACCTTAGACAATCAGCGTGCAAAATATGAATAATCTACATAAAACATGCTAGAGATATTGCTTTACAATCCATACAGCCAGCTTCAAATTATTTTGAAAATTAAGCCTCAAATGTCAAATTGGCAATTATTCTACAAAATATGAAGCACCTCAGTCAAAAACATACCACTATAAGACAGATTCTTATTAACCTTTGACTCCAGGGCCATAGAGGTGATATGTAACGTACTTTGTAATTTACACACCATAAGCAATACTTGTGCTAAGTATGAACACCCTGTGTCAAAAAATGAAGGAGGAGTTCGCGTAACAAGCCATAAACTGATTGTATGTATATTTGACTTTGTCATTTGACTCCAATGGCACAGCGGTGATAAGAAAACAATATTGTAATCTACACCCCATAGACAATTATTGTGTCATATTTGAACACCCTCGACCGTAGAAATGAAAGAGGGGTTCATGTTATGAGTCGTATTACAAATTTTGTCTTAATTTGACCTTGACCTTTAACTCCAAGATTATATTGATAATTTGAAATACACACCATAGGCAAATATGAACATCGAGGCATAAAGGTTAATGGCAAGTTCTTGTTATAGCACTTACATTGTTACTCTTTAAAACAGATTTAGGAGGACAATTGAAGCTGCACAAACTCCATGCTGCTACTAATACCAATAGGCAAAACCTACTATATTTTAATTACCTGATGGATAAAAGACCATACTTGATTTGGAATGCGTTCAAATCGTACACACTGACAATATGTGTAAAATGATTATCAAAATCAGGCTAATGTTACATCTGCAAAGTATTACATGTTTAGAGCATTTCCAGAAAATTTGAAGTAATTATCTTCGAAATTGATGAGAATATGGATGTTAGAAACAACATATGTTATTAGGTTTGGAATGTGACGTCGAGAATGGCGTTAACCGTATGATAACGTCAGAGTGTTGGACTATATTCGTTTGTTGATTATTGCATGCTCACTATAAGAATCTATCAAATATAAAGTTTTCTCATGTCTTATACATGTGATAATGAAAATGTAAATGAAGTTACATGAATTTATATCTTCTAGGTCGTATTATAGGCATTCGAAATGACCCACTTGTAGGTGTTTTCATCTGAGTGTTCACATGGCAACAACCCTTATAGAAAACTTTAAAAAAAGTATAATCCGAAACTTTTGCTATTTTGATGGTGTCAAAGTTAAAAAGCATTTTCATGGAAATATAAAGGCATATAATTTTATGTTATTTTTGTCTCTAACGTAATAATTGCTTGGATGTCTTAAGGTCCTTATGTCAGGTTCTTATGTATTACATTAAAATAGGCCTAACTGTTTAAGGCATAGCTTATTTGGTTAAATACACGCCCCTACTGCTTTAAAATTTTGATATTATTTGCATTTTTGCATTTCTTTTCACCCAGCCAACTTTTGCTTATTTTAGATGCTATATATGATTCTTTGAATGATGGCGCACTTCTTCGAAGCCTAATAAAGAGTCAATACCCCTGTTTCGAAAAATAATTCCAGTGGTTTCATAATGTACAGTTATAAAACTTTCCATTGATATATTACACTCCTATTTTACAAGTAGGGAGAGGTTCCACTTCAACTGAGCGACATATAATTTGCCAGATTTTTCCTCGATCAATAGGTTATTTAGAGAAAATGTCTTTTAAAAAGCTTGCTAGAAAACAAAATGCCCCAAAATTTTGATATTTGGTGTGTAACATCACCTAGTGGTACTCTACAGAGTTTGCTCAAATTGCGGCTATGTGCCCAAATGGCCTCATCCTGGATTTCATAGAGTTTACATTGACTTATAGATTAAGACATACAAAATCTCCTGGTTTAAAACCACTAGGTCTAGATCCCTGATATCACCCAGTGGGCCATATTTAAATTTGCTCCAAGTAGAGCTCTGGGGACGAAAATGGCCCCACCAAGGGCTCACCAGGAGCATGGTCAGTTTTTAATAGATACATATAGATTAGAGGTTTTTGTTTGTTTGTTTGTTTGTTTGAATTGATTCTTTACGTCCCATCAACAATCTTTCAGTTATAAAGGGACGGGTCTTCCTGGGTTGAACCAGTACTAAGCTAGGATTAATGTTCTTGCTCAAGGACACAACGCAGCGACGCCGGTGAGGCTCGAACCCACGGCCCTTCGGTCTCGAATTAGAGGTTTTAAACAAACACTCAGGTGAGCGATCCAGGGTCACTTTGCCTCTTTTAGTGTGTGTCAATACTTGATATGGTATCACAGAACATGATAAATGCTGTTTCCATTTGATATGTTTACTAAATGTACGTCATTTTCATAATATGACAATGTCCTGATATATATGAAATAGCAAAACATGCATTTTCCAAAATATACCTGAATATAAAAATGTCAGTTTTCGAGGCAAAAACAGAAAATAATTTGGCAAGTTTTATGAGTAAACACGACAGGATATATGTAAGTTGAATAATGCAGCATCAAATTAAAAGCAAGATAAATAAAAAATATTAATTTTAAAACTTTACCTGTCCGATTACAAAAATTTGGAATATTTTTTTATAAAAATACTGATTTTCATCCAAAAACAAAGGATTTCATTTCTGACAAAGTCAAGTCAGGATTATATAAAACTCAATGATCATTTTTCAGTCCTTCTTTGCCGGTGTCTTGTATCTGTTGCTGCAAATCGATTTCAGAAATTCGCAATTTCATTTCTAAAATTGAAGTTTTTGCCAAATTTTAACACCACTGCCCCTCTTTGAAAAAGTAATTCCGGCGATCCAAGAAACTTCAACGTCTTGCCATACCATTCATGCAATCGTTTTCCATTTTACAGATGGGGAGGGGTTCCGCCTTAAATAAGCGACTTTTTGCCAGTTTTTGCTTTACCAAGAGTGCCCAATATTGTAGATACCAGACATATAGTGATGTCCCAAAGAACTCTATATTTCCTAAAACTATTCCACGAAGGAACAGTCTTTCTCATTCGGCTGTCAATTTTCTGATCACAGAGGAGTTTATGGCACTCCTCGTTTAGTCAAAAACACAGCCAAAAGAATTTTTTCGAAACTCCATGACGTAATGATCGGTGTTCGACTGAGCATTAAAACAAGAAAACCTGCAAGCTGACCAGCATAACAACCAGTATGATATCGGGTATCACAGCTGAGTCGAAGAAGAAAATCATTGCGTCTGGAGAAACATGATGGAGCTTGATGACTTTTACAAGCGTGTAATTTGTATAAATGGTAACCCTAAAGACACACACAACAAACAAGACAACGTTATAACAAACTCAGAGGCGGATCCAGAGGGGGTTCAGGGTTTGCTTGAACCCCCCTCCCCTCCCCTGTTTTAAATATCCTATGAAAATGCAATGATGAGACCACATTATTTCATTTTCATGGATTATTTAAGAAAAATGAGATAAAATTAGCAAAGCGAGCCCCAAAACCTTTATATATATGGACCCCTTTTCTAGAAATCCTGGATCCGCCCCTCAAACCACATACTATAATAAAAACAAATATTTCAGTTTGGGTTTTAAACCACTATCTCCATGTAACGCTTCAAAATTATGTAACCAGCGTGTATGTGCACCCTACCAACGTTACATTGTTCTATCCCATTGAAGCATTTGATATGGAAAACTGATTAATCATAAAGTACTCAAGTCAGGGTAGCTACTCTGTGCAGAAAAGGTTGGTTGTCAAAATTTCATTTTTACTGAAAATCATAGGCATTTCCCAACCAGCAGGCGTCAAAGATCCTTTGCTATGGACAGCAACTCTATGTAGGAACTGATGTATTCATCATAGACGAACCTAAGTGTCTTTTCTTGGATTTTTTTCAATTGTATTTGTATTAGTGCAATTAGAATTTGATAATATAAATGTATGGAAAATTGTCATTCTGCTTTTTGCCTATTCTCCTCAGAATTGGCGTAATGATCAGTGTTCGATTGAGCCATTATAACAAGAAAGAAAGAAAACCAGCAAGCTGACCAGCATATCAACCAGAACATAAATATGTGATACAGGAAAATGTGATCACCAGTAATGTCCTGAAACATCTGAAATGCTAAGCTATCTTAGACTACCAGCATGCATTCAGAGTAAGAAGGAAGCCCAACTTCTTACACTAGCACAAGAACTACTGGCAGGCATTGACAAGAAGCAGCGGCACGACCTTATTATTCTGGACTTTACCAGTACCACACCAACGCCTGATGAGGAAACTAGACCACTACGGGATAAGAGAAAGCCCTTATAATTGGATTAAATCATTTCTGACTGACAGCTCTCAACATGTTCTGGTTGAAGGTGCCACTTCAGACACCATCCCAGTCATCAGCGGAGCACCACAAGGAACATTCCTAGGCCCATTACTATTCCTGTTGTTTATCAACGACTTTCCAGACTGCGTCCAATCAAGAACACGTCTCTTCGCTGATGATTGCATCCTTTAACACAACAAGACTGTGCCATCCTGCAAGAGGACTTAAACAAATTAGCAGCATTGGAGCAGAAGTGTGGAATGCTTTCCACCCGGACAAGTGCAGCACAACCAGTATATCAAGATCAAGAAATCACATCACAACTTACTACACACTAAAGGTCCACACCTTGACAACAGAGGACTACACCAACTACCTTGGCTCCAATCAACTTTCTCCTGGAACAGACAAATCGACCAAAAAGTAAAAAAGGCAAACAGCATGGTGGGCTTCTTGCGATGAAACCTAAGTGTCAGCAGCGAAGCAACTAAGGCCTCTGCTTACTACTCGATGGTACGACCACTGTTAGAGTGTTGTACTACTGTTTGGAGTCCCTATACAAAGGAGTATATCCAGAATATTGAGCTGGTTTAGCGAAGAGCAACCAGGTATGTCACCAGCCGATACCATAACACATGTAGCGTGATCTCTATGCTGGACCACCCGAAATGGGAAACCCTTGAGTCAAGAAGAGCCAAAAACCAGCTGATTGTGTTCTTAAAAATTTTGCATGGCCATGTGGACATACCAGCAGACAAGTCTGGCACCTGCATCTACACGAACTCACTCTCGCCACTCTCTTAAATACAGACAAATTCCCACTTCCAGTGATTACATTAAGCACATCTTCATTCCTCAAAGAGGTCGTCTCTATAATTCCCTCCCAGCCAGAGTGGCTGAGGCTTCCGTTTTGGTTCCTTTCAAACAGAAGCTCTTTAAGGTATCATTCTAACAATGCAGGTTTCAGTGACACGTTATGGCGCAGATTGATAACAAAAAGTAAGTGAGTATGATCAGGAAATACCACAATCACATACTGCAGACCAACCCAGGGCACCGTGAGGAAGAGCCACAGAAGATTTATAGCAACAATACATCTGTAAGACAATAATAGCAAAGCAACCAGCTTTTTCTTCCTCTTCGAGATGATCGCAAAACTAGAATGGACACAAAGAAATGCATAACAAAACAAAGACAAACACAGGCCTCCCACAAACAATGGGAAGTACATTAAACAATAGGTCAACAACGACAGAACTACCTCCTTAGAACAGAGAGCAGTCTAAGCCACCCGGGGGGCTTAAATGCATTTTACTAGCGTTAAATCTTCGCCCTTTATTCTGCTGTTGTTTTAAAGAACACAAAGTTGTTTAGCTCGCATAGAGGCTTCCTAACTAATGCAATGTATCATCACAGATAAACAATCAAATCAAATTAACATATTATGATGATACAAAGAAAAGGGCTCATGACTCACAGATAGTCAGAGCCAAAGAAAACCTCAAGTTGAGCTACAGTGGGCCCATCCAACGACAAGCATCAGGCACCAACCAACGGATTATTTAAAAACTTTACGTCAGGGATGTCATTAAGTCTGAGGCTTGAACCACCGTCATGCAACCAAAAAGGAAACCATAGCTATCAACTGTGATTGGATTCACTACCAGGTATATGCAGACTGTCGCATGACATCCATGTTGTATAAAAGTTTGAATCAACCAATCAGGCAAATAACATGATTTGTTGACGCATTCGGTAAACAAGTATGTTGCATATACTCAAATAGGTAAGTATTTGAAAAAATGCGACCAATCGGATGATAATGTTCTTCTACCTTTCCTATCATATCTTCATTTTTTCACTTCTAACTTTCCTATCATTCTCATTATTCTTTTCTTAAAGACGCAACCACCCGCGCTACAGAAGTTATGATTGACGGCGGTGTGTAACCATGTAGATGTAGAATGTAATGTACATTTTGAAAACTATTTTTTGGACGCCCCAAATATTTGATGTTTAACGTTTAACATATTTCAACGAAGATTTCTTGTCAAGTAACTTAAAATAAGTATTTGGGTAATAGATATTTTTAACTTGCCCGTTCTGCATCTATATGGTACACGCTGCCGTCACACTTGACTGTAATAGCGCGGGTTCGCGTTCGGGCGCTGGCAATTTGACGGGGGAAGTGTCAAAACTATTTCAATCGCCACTAAGGGCACTTAGTCCTTTGCAAGTCATATGTGCATGGTTAAGACTGAATGGATGCCCAGGCTGATCTGAGTCCTCACTGGATGCTCATTTTTTTGGTTTGATCTGTGATACTGAGTTTCTCATGGACTGCTTCCTAAAAACTCGGTTTATGCTCATACAAACAACCGAGACGCAGATCAGTCTGCACATCAGTGCAGTCTGATCATCACATGTATTATCCGCTATCTTATTCGTAATAATCTCTTGCGTCAAAAATTCAAAGTTCTAGTTCATTTCACTAGCAGAAGAGACCAGCATGCGGCGTCTGGTCTGGGTCTGCATTGTTTGCATATGTCCCACAAAAAAAACTAGGCTTATATGGGTTTAGTTTGAGATGACCCCCATACCGCTGAATTGTAGGTCCATTCCGGTGGTTGAGGTTTAATCCGTTTCATAACTGTTCATTTCGGTAAGTAAAAACATCCACTCTTGTCGGCAAATAGGGAGACCCCACTACTCTTTAGCGAGGGAGGTTGACATTAAAACAAGATGGCGGGAAGAAAAACATATCCTGATTTGGTAATTTTATGCTTTTTACTACGTTTGATGGATCATTTGCACCATATATATTCTTTAAATTTTCTCATGGTCGCATTTCAAATCATAGTCAAACTCTACACGAACTCCGTGCCACCCAAAGCCACCAAAACAGCAAAATATTTAAAAATGATGAAAACAAGTACTGATTTTGACAAAAGAGAAAACGTCAAGATAGGCAGTGCATATGTAAATGATCAAGATATCTTCATGCAATTTTTTAGGAATATTATATATTAGGCCATGATGATCGTTCCCCCCTTTTTCAGTTTCCAAGTTAGTCAAGGAGTAGATTACCAGGTGAAAATTTTAAGAAATCATTTTATTTTTTTGAGTTATCGCCCTTTGCAAATTTTGTCAATATATCAAAAAACCTGTCCCAAATTTAAGAAAGGGTTTTGAAATTTCATAGATGGATTCTTCATCAAAAAATAACTGACCCGTATTTTTTTTTGTTCTTTTTAATCTGGATTATCTCCCTTTGTGGAGTTATGTCCCTTTTAATGAAATTTTTTAACCTGGATATTTCTAAAACTATCTACCTATCTATCTTCCAATACGTCTTAACGCCGGAGGGGGACGTCAGACGGGTTTCATTTTTTTGGACATACAAAACTTGATATCTGAAAAACGGTTACAGCTAGGAGTTTTTTTTTACCCCCCTTTCCATTTTTTAGTTAATGCCCTTTGCAAATTTGGACATCAAAAGCTTTCAACAAAGATATCTCCAAAACTATTACAGCTAGTAGCCTCAGATTTGATCGGCTGGAAGAGGATGATGAATAGATTACCCAGGGATTTCTCTAAGTTTTGGAGTAGCCGGCAGACATTGTCATGAACCTGGCCAATTGCACTGCTATATAGTATAACCTATGGACCAATTTATCAAAGTAGCTGGCACAGAAGACAAAGTAGGTGGCTATTTTTGCCGGCTGCCGCCTCTTTACGAAAACACTGAAAACCTGGTGAAAAGGATGGTGGACAAACTAGGGCCTTTTCCAGTAATTTTGGGAAAAAGCCCCTGGCCAAAACTGGGAAAAAAAGATCGACTTAAAATCAAAATTGGAGGAAATTAACGACATAGAACATTACAAGGTTAGCAAAATATATCCTAAAAATCAAGTTATATTGGATTTTTCATGCCAAGCATACCACTTAAGCACAAGTGTTTAAGTATCATACTGATATGGGTCAGTGTTTCTCATAAGTAGAAGTGGTCTCTAAAAAAAGTAAAAAAAATTTTTTTTTTTTTTTTTTTTTTTTTTTACTTTTCATACTTGGGAAAATCAGACATGGTATTGGGAAAAAAGGTGGCTATTTTTGATTGGGAATGGGGCCGAAATTTGGCCCCTAGAGATGGGCAGAAAAGGCCCTGCAAACTAATGGTCGGGCATAGTGTTTCATAAACACAATTTCTTGTTAGGAAATATGTTTTCAGGTGGGACGTCAAAACAAATCCATGTCCTGAATTACACAATGCCAATCACATTACCCATGCTGTGTTTATAAAGAATATATGTTGGCTGGGACGTCAGAACATGTACATGTATAGCATCCTGGATGTGTCTACTTACCAGAATGGGCCTAAATAACAGAAATGGACAGGTTACCAATTTGCCCCTATCTATATTTAGTAACTAATCTTTATTAGATTATGTAAAACATCTTGTGAACTTTTGGTCTTTAAAATTATTTCAACCATCTTAATTAGCTTTTTATACTGAGAGAGATCTTTTGTTTTGTCTTCTAGAAGTATTTGTTTATGAGAGGTCTCATTGAGCATGAAAGACAACAGAGAACAAGGCATTATCTCAAATCAGCTGCTGAGTGCACCTCAAGAGCTATTGTCTCCCTTGAATTATCAGACGAATCAGTACGATCAGTCAGTCAGGCTCGACAACTGGAAGGGGTAAGACTAAGTAAAACTGTTAGTGTAAACAGTATTTTATTCAAATATAAGTACATCATGATAAAGCAATTTATATACACAAAACATTACATTTGAAAGGGATACAGAAATAATTCCCAGACTTGTTTAAATCTGTATACAGTTAATGTTCTAAAATTTTGAACACTTATTGCCTGCCAAAAAGGCCTAGACAAAAAGGGCAGACCCAGATCAGACTGCTTCTGAAGAAATTTGTGAATTCCAGCCCCGAAAACCAACATTTTATTTGAGAACAGAAAGAGAAAAGTGTTCCAAATTTTAGAACATATACCATACTCTTTGCCTGCTAGTGACACCAAAATTTAATAGGGCTCTACTGATAATCTTAATGCAAACACTGTGGCTACAGATTAGGCTCGGCAAACCATCAAATGTTGCCAGCTGATAGCCAAATGCAAACAGTTTGGCTGCAGGTCAGTCCTGACTAAGCATCACCCCTGATATGGATCCAGACTGTCCCATACTATTACTTAATGTATCAATATATGTATGGGAAAATCCATCGGAATACTAAGGGTTAATATTATAACAAATTTTGTTTCAGTTTGTCCGGAGACACCTGTGAACAATGTTTTTACATGTACATCTAGGAGATATATTCTTGTCAATTTCTTTAGCGATGATTTCTAGAATATCCTGAAAAATTGACAAATATCAATAGGATAAACATGTGTAAAAAACCAACAAAATGACCAGTGCTTTGAGCCATGAAGCTACCACAAAACCTTAACTGCGCATTGAAACCTATCAAAGTCTGTCTGTGTTGATAGCCAGTCTGGTCAGTCTTCACTTGGCACTTATACTGACCATGTGTCGATGTTTGGAGGTCAAAATCAAGGACAAAAAAGGTGTGTTTTTGAAATTCTTAGTACTGGTTAAACCCATGATATTAAACCTCCCAACCTGACTGAAAAATTGTTGACTGGAACATAAGCATCAACACTAACAAGCAATTTCTTAAAGAGTTTGCACTCTCAAATGTTTTCTTTATTGATAATTGAGGATGCATTGAATTTATTGTTAGTGTGAGCTAAGCTGTCCTGTAACAGCTCTTCTTCTAGTAATTATACATTCATTTTGCATTTCCATTTAGATTGGGGGAGAAACCTGTGCTAAATTAACCAAACTTGAGAAAGAGCGAAGCTTCAGCAACTTGAAACCCATTGGTGGCCAATTCGTGAGCAGTGCTGGAGCCATATTGGTAGCCTTGTTAGATGCAACTGATGATGAACTTTTCAAAGGACACAGGTAACCGGAACATTGTATAGGTCAAGAAGAACAAAATTGGTGAGCATAAAATTGTGGATATTTTCTTACCCATCAGTTTTAACATATGTTGTGGGTACTCAAAAGAACCCTCTCATTGAGACAACTCAAAAGGAAACGTCTCATTGAGACGGTTCTTTCGAGTACTCAAAACATATGTTTTGGTAGAAAAATAAAAATTTTGTAACTTACACACTCTTTTGTAGGGGTCTGACAGGGCTCCAGATCAGAGGGGGTAAAGTGTATTTCAGCATTACTTTTTTTGGAAATCAGCATTGAAAATTAAATTCAAGGGTAAAAGTACCCTTTGCAGTTTTGAGGTTTCAGCTCTGATATTCAATTTATGTGGTGAAGTCTTTTATCCTTAGTAAGAAAAGCACCTATTGTATAAATCTTGGAAGTTTTCCTAAAGATGTAACATGTATTTATTAAATTAATACAATCAACTTTTTAAGCAAATAAAATGTGTCTTTTCACAAGGCTTTGCAAAAGAACTGATGCTTCTAGGACTAAGTTTCTGCAATTTGATATTTAAGTAGGGAATAAAATACTCATTAAATTAAAAAATAGGGGGTGAAATACCCATTTGTCCAAATCCTTATGATGATGTTATCTAGACCACTGGTCTGAGGAATTACTGTATTTGGCCTGGTAAGTGCACATGCTCCTATAAGGACACACAGGACTTGAGCTTCAGTCAGTCCAATGGTATGAATTAGATTTAATATGGCTTTATCTTAGAAAAACGTTGTCGATCCTGATCAGCTAGTTTATCTAGGTCTACACTGTTTTGAAAAAAAGGTATCTAGAAGTTTGAAAAAGTTATGACACAGTGCCCTTAATTGGTTGTATATAGAGGATCTGACATGTGAGCTTGTGTTTTATTGAATTTGTGAAACCACTTGAGGAAAAGAGATAAAATGCGAGACTTGCTGATCATTTTATCCCTTTTTCGCAACAAGTTAATAAATTCAATAATACAGGATTCTATTTATTATAATTATAACCCTAAAACTACTTTTTTTTTTTGCATAAAAATGCTAGGATTTTGCCATATATATGCGACGTTATTACGGCCGTCATTACATAACGTTACCAAAATCTGTAAACCACTAGTTGTTTATCGATTTTAATGTAGCAACCCCAGAATAACCAATATAAGTATTGGAATGGCGAAAATGTACCTGGGTAGTGTTGAATAAAAGGTATTTTATCCCACTTTACCTCAGTCAAATGCTTTTATTTATACATCATTTTAAAGCCACTTAAATGAGCACTAAAATGGTGTAAATTTTGTTATAATCCATTAAGAAACAAGGTTTTGATCACAATAAAATGATAGCAAATAGGGTAACTATCACTCAGTTGTCTTTTTGACACATTTTGGCCCTTGACCACTGACAATGTGTCTCTTTGACCAATTTTGCTACAGGGTAAATTTATAGGGGTCATAAATCAATTGGTATTTACATTGAGATAAGAGGTTAGGGATTAAAATACCACCTGCGCTTTGTTGATTGGATAATCCAGTGAAGAGATATAGGGCAGGAAAGTCTGACAAGGCCTGTCTTGAAAAGTATCAAATATATTTGTAAAGCGCAGACACCTTCTTATTCGTGTTACTCAGGGCTTTCTTAATATGTTACTTTCATGAAAATAGGATGTTATATCACTTTTGCATTTAGTTTTTTCTACTGATGTAGTGAGAAAAATCATCATTTATCTGTTAAAAACAGTTACAGCCATAGCATTACCTGTAACATTTTTCCAAATTTGGGCAGTGCCTGATTCTGGTCATTAATTTCCAATATCAATATGGGTGAAAATTCCTAAATTTTACCTTAAAATGGCAACTTCAAATGTTTATAATTTTCCTTCCAGAAAAGATATTTTCAAATAAAAAACTGTTTTGGAAAGCTTATATTGAGATCTTTCCAGTGGTATAAAATTCAATGAAATATTACCATTTGAAAAAAAGAGCTGGGGTTGCTATTTAATGCATGGCGTTATACCACTCCCAGACGAGACGTCACATGATTATTGGTAATATTGTTATGCTTGTTGTCTACATGGTTTGGTTTGATTATGGACAAGAAATCCTGATTTTGTTGCATGCTAACAGCAAAAGCACAGACTACCGTAACCTGAGGTTAGTCTGTGCTTTAGCTGAAGCATGCAATAAAAAATTAACCTGCCCCTCTTCCCAGTTTTATCAGAGCCTTTGTTTTTCACTTTCTGGTAATGATAATAGCTAAATTTGCTACTTTTAAAATTTCAAGCTTCTAGCTAGTCCCTCTATCTAACTGGATAGGTTTAAGAGATACCTTATAGTCAAAAACTCTGAAGACATGTTTTCTCATGGTTAGGCCCATAACTGCTTGTGTATGCCATACACAAAGAAGTGGAGTTAATCCCTATGTAGATTAAAAGCTTGAGCATTGCAATTAATGAACATTTTTCTTGTGTTTATAGTTTCCCAAACAGTGCAGACCTAGATGATGAACTGTCTGCTATAATGGAATCACAAATACACAAGATTGATAACAACACATTCATGGGAAATTTGGACGCGGATATATGATGTTTCTTAGGTGAATAATGTGATAATATCATGCAGCATTTTTATAATGTTGCATATATGATTGTTGCTCTTTCTGTCAGCCTTCATGTACCAGTCTGCGTAGCACAGTAGCTAACATATCTGACTGCAGATGCAGGGGTCTCCAGTTCAATCCCGGCCCGGTCCCATACGTTTGTGGAGATTGATCATGAAATAATTTATAGGGTCATTCAACTCCCTTCCGTTGATTCAAGAGGGGTTGTCAGTTGCAAGCAAAAGTATGTGCACAAAGTATTGGTTAACTGCTTAGTAGAAAAATGAACTCAGGATCAAGTCAAGTCAAGTTAGTCAAGCTTGCCCAGGAAAAAAGTTTGGTTTAGTGAACATAACCATAGCTGTTGACTGGGACGTTAAACCTCAAACCAAAGCAAATATCAGCCTTCATTAACTGTTGTCTTGCTGATTATACTTTTATTTCTTATTTCCAGCCATTTTGGTATATAAGTCCATTTATTACCATGGATTTACAGGTTGGGTGCAGAACAGTGTACAGATCCTGGATCCAGTGGATATATTAAACCCTTTTCATTCTGGATACTGGCTAACAGGCACTTTTGCAAACAGTGAAGACCCAGATGAAATGCTGCTTAAGGCAGCATTTCATCAGGGTCTGCAATGTTTGCTGAGATAAAAACAATCATCGGGACAGAAATACATCATTTTATAGAAGTTTTGACTGGCAACCCCTCAAAATACAAAATGAACAATTCCATACTGCCGTAGTGTATTTTTATATGTATGGCATCATCCATCAGAATAAAAAGGGTTAAAAAGACTTTGGTTGAAGTTCAGCAGACAGCAGCACAAGGGCTAGATTCACAATCATAGTTATACTTTTCAGTCAAGACCGACCAGTTCTGATCATAGAAAATCATGTGAGAAGAAGAGCTTTTAATTTATCTGAAGAGTTATTTGTGGAACAGAATGGAATAGGAGAAGGTATGTAGATTTTGATTAGACACAAGTTGTTATTACAACCAAGAGACGTTGACAGTATTTCAGACCTAAGTCAAAGCAAAGGTTTCCAAAAATCCTGCTTCAAGGTCATAGGTCACGTGTAAGAAATTTGTGTCCACTCCATATGATCTTGACCTTTGGTCCAATTAGGGAGCACAGTGGCTTAGTGGTCGAGTGCTTGACTCAAGACTGAGGGGCCGCAGGTTCTAGCCTCACCAGCGTCACTGCATTGTGGTCCTTGAGCAAGACACATTTATACTAGCTTAGTACTGGTTCAACCCAGGAAGACCCGTCCCTGTTTAACGGAAAGATTGTTGATGGGACATTAAGAATCAAATCAAACAAACAAACTTTGGTCCAATTCTGAAAACATTTCACACACATGTCTACCTTATTGAGATAGTGTGCTAACTGTGCTTAGCATAGGCTTCCGACACCCTGCATCAAGGTCATAGTGGGAGGTCAAAAGTCACATCCACATAATTTGTGTCCTCTCCATATCCCCTGAACCAGTTGTCTGAATCTATAAGTAGTTCAAACACACGTCCATCACAATGAGACAACATACAAAGCAAAGGGAAGGTTTAAGACACCCTGCTATACAGCATGCCAACTCATATTTCTGTTTGGGGTACATGTACCCCCTGGTGGTTCCATTTGAGGGTACACGTTCATAGTCCAAACCCGGGAAAAATTGGAACATAGATTTCCCTATGGGCGTAAGCCCAGTGTCATTCACCCCCAACCACCACAACCCTGGCCTTTGAAAGTTTAAGGTAAAGAAAGAATGATGAAGAGTGGTAGGGGTGACGGAAAATGAAAACAAACATGTCCAGATCACCCTCTTCTTCAGAATGATAGATCATTTTTGAAAAATAGAATACAGTAAATGTCACATACCTCTTAGATTGTGATCCTCTGATTTAAAACTCTGAATCCTAAAGGGTTATCAAATGCAAAAGTAAATGGGGTATAGGAAAACTTTGAAAAACAAATGTGTCAAGCAATTTATCCAGTTTTCTTCTAAGTAAGTAAGGGTGCAAAGATCAGGAATCGATAAAATCAAGTACCACACCTGACCCACACCTAACACACATCTGTACTTCGAGTTGCCTGTCCACTTTAAACTGCATATGTAAGTGCAACGCTGATTGGTTCAGTAATAATTGACAACCAATCAATAGTGACTTTAATAGAAGTGTGGTTGACTGTGGCCCAAGATTCGTTATATCGTGCTGAAACAGTTTACTATGAATGCAATATACCAGTCAGCAGTAAATCAGGGCCGATAATTCTGAAACAAAGACTTGTTTCCTTGAAAATTTCTGGATATGCGTGCATACAATAACTGTACGTTTTTGCTCGTAGGCACCAGATGATATATGGGTGCATGGCCGTTTCTGTGCGTGAATTATGTACTGCAGTATGTGAATGGGCATGCTGCTATAAGTTCAATGTCATAAATGTAGCTGGTTCATATTTTGAGATCTCAAGTTTTTCAGTGAGCTACTACAAATGCTTTATTGTAAAATAACAAAAACTTCTTCATTTTCAGTTAAAACATGTTTTAACTAGTGTTTTACTTGGTGTAATCATATAATTGTCATTGAAAGTTTTATGGTTTACTCCTGAACCCAGGATTTTGAGGCTGACTTTCCATCTTCGGCATCACTGCACTGTGTCCTTGAGCAAGACACACTAATCCTTGCTTAGTACTGGTTCAACCTAGACCAACCTAGGAAGACCCATCCGGACATAACTGAAAAATTGTTGACTGAGATGTAAAGAATCAAATCAAACAAACAAATCAGTTTATCTAAAGATGATTGACCATATAAACTTGAAAACGTAAATATTTAATGAACATACTGCAAGTTCTGAGATTTGATTTTATAAAGTTCAGGATTTGGGCACATTTTGAACTTTCACCCATATATTCGGTGCTCGATAAGAGTAGGGTGACGAAACAGATTTACAGTTAGATGTATGAATGAAAACCCTATATTTGTCCAATCAGGTGAATAAAGTAACATAACGTGACACATTCTTAACTCTACTCTTATCAAGCACTGACTCTACATGATACATTTCTATGTGATTTTTTAAGGTTTTTGCAAAGCTTGGTGGAGATTAGAGGTATTGATAAAAAGGGGATTAATAAGAAGAAGGAGCTACAAGAAAGAAGCAGTACTACAGTTACTTCCCCTTGGTAGAGATATTGCTATGAGACTTAGGGGTAAGAGTAACAACAATAGTTTATTTTCTAAAGACTGCATGAGAGACCTGGGCCCAAGGTTATAAAATGTTTTCATGCATGTTGGTATTTTAATTTTTATCAGCATGATAAATACAACATCTGAGAGTTTGAACACAAGAAATGCCTTTATTTTTCAGCAGTTTAGTTTTTATGAGCAGTTGAAATTTCATGCTCAGTTGAATTGAGCCTGAAAAAAGTTTTAAAATCTCAGGGCCTGCTAAAGTGTGGTTAGTTATAGCATTGCAAGTCACTTATAAGCCTATGCAGGCTGTTCTCGTCTCATTGTTAGCATTGAGCTTGAACTATACTGTTTCTTGATAGAATATAGGGATCAGAAATGTTTTTTCATGCATTAACATTTGCCGGGTCTCGAGGATGCTGTTTGAACACAAGGCTGATAGGCTGGGTATTCAAACATCTTCTGAGGGACCCGGCAAGTGTTAATGCAATGAAACAAACATATGTGATCGTTATTCTTGCATATTTTACCTTCTTCCAACCCGATTCGCACTGAAACCGCTGCTAAAACATTAATTGTCCATTTTCTTACACTGGATTTCTCTAAACATAATGGCGTTGGCTGTGTACTTTTGAACATTATAACATCGTCACAACGTCAAAACCGTACGCAACGTTTTCGCGATCAAAAACATCAGCAGAATGATCAGTCTGGTATGCAGTGCTTTCCGTATATAACGTCATGGCAAATAATGAAGGGCTCATTTTAAGTATTTTCAAGTTCAGGCCCATGTTCAAACAGCATGTGAATCTCCTGTCAGATTTGAACATGGATTTTCGTTCATTTGACAATGGATGTAAACAGCTATAGGAATAGACATCTATGCAAGAATACCAAATAAATGTGCTCTTTGGAAAGTATTTTACTAATTAAAAGTTTATGCTGCTATGGAGACATCAGACCTGTCGATTCCTGTTAAGCTGCAAAATATTGTAAAAAAAGGGTATTAAAAACTTTCAGACAGATTTTCTCACCCAAATTGCGAATTTTTTGCAATATAAATGTGATGTTCAAAATTGCTCAATCGCTGGGACAGGATCCAGTCCAGATAAACAATGTGTCATCTTGACCAATTACACGGAAATAGACTACTTATAGACAAGGGAGTTATATATTCCTAATAATACCTCTCATCTTTGGAGAGCTCTTGTCGCTGTTTTACAGGACCAATTTTAAAAAGACAGGTGCCATTTTATTCTGAAATGATTTTACTCTTAACCCTTTGTATAATGGATTCATACAAAAAACTTGGAAAAGTCCATTGTACACATCTAGGGGTGTCAGGTTATAAATATCAAAAAATATTTTGTCTGAAGATATTTTTACCTTTAGTTTACAAACAGTGTAGACCCGGATGAAATGTCACATTTCATCTGGGTCTACCCTATTTGTGAAAAGTACCCGTTTAGGGGTTTCCTGTGTACAAAGGGTTAAAAGAAGTTATGAAGTTGATTCTTGGACTGCTGTTTCAAAGTGGAAGTGCAGACTTCCCAAAACATTGTTTCCCTTGTTATACTTGGCCAGTTTTCTAGATAGTGCTGAGCTATGTTTAGTCCTATTTTCATTACAGGAGCAACAGGTATTACCTCAATGCCTCCTTCACAGCCTGTTCAGTCAATACCCTCTAGTAGTTCCCTACACAAACAGAGTCAATGGAAAATTGATAACACTAGATCTACTGAACCATGGGAGATACAAGGTGATCAATCAGTCAAGTTAGATGATGCCCTCTATACCAATGATGACGGAAAAGATGGGTAAGTTGTAATAAGGTTAAAGATTAAATGCTGCATTTAGTTACCTTAGTATACAGTAACACTGTACCAATTCAAAGGTTTCAAGTGTAATTGAGTAATGATTGGCATCATACACAAAATATATTTTCATGGAAAAATGTACAAAATATCATCGGCAGCCTAGCAAGGACACTGTATGCACACAACTTTTTAAAAAAATTCATAACCTCTTTTGAAAACAGTGTAGATCTTGATCAGCTGGCTTCTGTTGAAATCATGAATCGAGCAATCTACCAAAAGAAATCAAGGAATGTCTGGTCTTTGTCTTCAGTGGGTATCTGCCTCTCTTTAATTTGATGGTATTACTGTATTTAAATTCCTACAGCAAGTTTTAAAAGTTTAATTTCAAACTTCATTGTTTTGGAGAGTTTGAACTTTCAACCGAGCTTAAAATCACCCATTTCTAACTAACTCCTACACATTCATATTCAAAACAAAGTTGTATTGCTTATCGTATATTTGCATCTTTTCCTTTGAGAACAATTTAATCTCATTCAGGGAGATCATGTTTGTGTAATATATGTATTTCAGTGGAGGCTATATTCATGGGTTATGTTTAATGCCTAGATTAAAATTATATTATGCATGAAAATTGAGATAAAGAAATATTGTGAAGATTTATTTCCATTTATTCTTTTCCAGAATTGTAATGTTGGTAGATACACAGGAATGGGGAGGAGACAGAGTTGGCCTTGGAAATGTAAGTAAAATGCCTTCATCGTAGAGGTTATGCAAAAAATATGTCTTTTCCAGTCTTTTATAACAGCTGGTGTTTACTTTCCCATCTACTCATGTAGTTAGGTAGCCTGTATTGCAAGCATTATGGACCTAGATCAGATTGCTCCCTTAAGCGCAGTCTGATCTGGGATTCTTAATGTTTTGTTTTCTAGTGTATGGTAAAAGTATTTTGCAGTGTGTTTAAATAAATTATATAGCAGATGTGATAAGCAGATGACATTTTTATCACAAAAACATTGGCAGGATATGGGTTAAACTGACCCTACCTAGGCTTCTTTATAAAACCTTACAATTGTTTTGTGTTCAAACTTGGGCCAGTAAATTCTGAGGCTGCATGGGTTGCAGTGCAGGCTTCATCAGAAGCCAGCTGCTCAGCATCGTTTTTAAAAAGGTTAATCCATGTTCAGAAGGACAAGTGTTAAAAGATACAGTAAAACCTGTATTAAGCAACCACTCAAAAAAAGACCAAAAAGTAGGTTCGCTTACTGCAGGTCAAAAGTATTGCAGTTGCAGAATGCTCCCATGGAGCATTCTGCAGTACTTTTAACCTGCATTAAGCAACCACATGGCTTTACAACCTTTGTTTTGTCTAATTTTGAGTGGCTGCTTAAGACAGCTTTCACTGTATATAATATATTTTCCAGCTATGTCAACTATTGGAGCAAGCCAAGATATGCTACAAGACACGTAGGCTAGCGACTGGTGACTATGGTTGGTTCTGTAGAGTTGATGGTATAGAGAGGACCTTGCCCTGCCTTATTGAACGGAAACGAGCTGGTAAGAATTTAGCCAGCACATAAGGTTTATGTGAACATGAAAAAAAGTTATCTATTCTCACCTTGTAAATCAGAGATTTCAGGTTCGATTCCTGTCCAACCCATTCTGTCAGATGAGACTGTAGTCCCGGTCTCCATAAGACCTAAGCTGTTGGTAGGACATTAACCACACAAATACATACACTCTAATTGAGCATAAAAAAAGATAACAAACCTTTCATGCTGCAAAAAAAAAAAAGATATGCTGCATGTCCTGATAAAGAGTTTATCATGGTGTGGCTCAAATGGTATTTACAGAGTCTTGGCCTTGCTGTGTAGGCAAGAGTGCCTTGCTGAGTAGACATGGGTCCAGATAAGCACACTTTTAATGTTTAAAGGTGTGATTACTTTCTTATCCATCAGTTTAAACATATGTTTTGGGTTCTCAAAAGAACCGTCTCATTGGGATGGTTCTTTTTAAGTACCCACAACATAAGTTTTGGTTTAGATATAAAAATATTAAATTTTAATTACACACTGACACTCATAATAACACACTGGTTCGAGCCTCCCCGGCGTCACTGCGTTGTGGTCCTTGAGCAAGACACATTTATCCTAGCTTAGTACTGGTTCAACCCAGGAAGACCTGTCCCTATATAACTGAAAGCTTGTTGATGGGACGTAAAGAATCAAATCAAACAAACAAACAAAATAACACACTGACACTCTTATCTGGAGGCCTGGCAGAAAAGAGTTATCGTATCATTCCAGATGATGTAGCAAGAACACTGAAGGAAGGCAGGTTCTGGTCACAGGTCAAGAAAATGGTGGCTTGGAAGAAGGATTTCACTTCCCGGGGAGTTGACTGCTCCCTTCACTACATCCTGGAGAGGGAGCCAGAAGACTATGTTGTTCAGTGTGCTGATGGGTGCCAAGGAGTTGGGAAATGTGGTAATCCTACCCTGAGACAAGTCAAGGTATAGAAAATCTAGTAAATTGATCGCAGGTCAAGATAAGAAAAATAATTAAGCATAAAATGGTTAATATTTACTAACCCATCTGTTTAAATGTATGTTTTGGGTGCTCAAAAGAACCGTCTCATTGAGACGGTTCTTTTGAGTACCCACAACATGTGTTTTGGTTGGGAAATAAGAAAAATAATTTTCAATTATGCACTCTAATCTTGAGGCCTGTTAATATAGGGTGTTACTTTAAAAACTAGCCTTTGCTTGTGTAGAAGTTGACTATATTCCAGCTGTTATGTTTTTATGCCCCCGCCATTTGTAATGGGGGGGGGCATATAGCATCACCCTTGTCTGTACTTCCATACGTCCCGTACGTACGAAAAATGGTTTCCGGGAGATATCTTTTGAAAACATTGGTGTATTGGATTCATATTTCATACACAGGTATATAATCATAAAATACAGGTCAAGTTCGATTACGGATAAAATCCACTGATTTTTATCAGAGTTATGGCCCTTGATCTCCGAATGAAAAACAACTGTTTCCGGGCGATATCTTTTGAATACATTGGTGTATTGGATTCATATTTCATACACAAGTGTATAATCATAAAATACAGGTCAAGTTCGATAACGGATAAAATCCACCGATTTTTATCAGAGTTATGGCCCTTGATCTCCGAATGAAAAACGGTTTCTGGGCGATATCTTTTGAATACATTGGTGTTTTGGATTCATATTTCATACACAGGTATATAATCATAAAATACAGGTCAAGTTCGATTACGGATAAAATTCACCGATAATTATTAGAGTTATGGCCCTTGATCTCGGTATGAAAAATGGTTTCCGGACGATATCTTTTGAATACATTAGTGAATTGGATTCATATTTCATATATAGGTATATAATCATAAAATACAGGCCAAGTTCGATTACGGATAAAATCCACCAATTATTATCAGAGTTATGGCCCTTGATCTCCGTATGAAAAATGGTTTCCAGGCAATATCTTTTGAAAACAGTAATGTATTGGATTCATATTTCATACATAGGTATAAAATCATAAAATACAGGCCAAGTTCGATTACAGATAAAATCCACCGATTATTATAAGAGTTATGCCTCCTAATCTTGGTATGAAAAATGGTTTCCGGGCGATATCTTTTGAATACATAGGTGAATTGGATTCATATTTCACACACATGGATATAATCATAAAATACAGGTCAAGTTCGATAAAGGATAAAATCCCCCGATTATTATCAGAGTTATGGCCCTTTATCTGCATAGGAAAAATGGTTTCCGGGCGATATCTGGATTCATATTTCATACACAGGTATATAATCATAAAATACAGGTCAAGTTCGATTACATATAAAAATCACCAATTATTATTAGAGTTATGGCCCTTTGTTAATGACAATGCCCTATTTATGCGAATATTTCAATAGCGGGGGCATCCGTGTCCCATGGACACATTTCTAGTTAGAACTGATTTCTCGTGATAGCTTTTTACTACAACATTTATCAAAAAACTTCTCCAGATGAAAAGTATTCAGAAACACCTCCGCCAACTTCTCCAAACAAATTCACTATCCAAGATGCTGGCAATTCCTCTGTGCTTAGATGCACTCTTTGTACATTTAAAGCAAAGCGCAAATAAACCAAGTACAAGATGCCAGTCAAAAAGTTGCATTGCATGCCCAAATAAAATTACTTAAGCGATGGATGGCTTGTTCAAATATAAAGGAAATCACGCCTAATTCGCTTGTGCGTTAAGCTAGTAGGTCATCTCAAAATCGTTCATTTCATAGCATGTGCATAAGAGGAAAAAAATGTACATCATGTTAAAACCCAGCCTTTGTTCCGACAAATGAGCTTGCTTCAAGTTAGTTCTGCATATGTATGGTCAATTCTGAGCATGTTAATGGCAGTTTTAGATTGTGCAACGCTATACGTTGTGCACAACCTTTGAATAAAACGGGATATGCACCACTTACCAATATTTTTGGAGACTCCCCGCTTCTGCCACTCCTGTACGAATTTTCACATGTCAATAAAAGACTTGGAAATTTAGGATGAATTCAATTACTTCAAAATCTTTATCTATATACACAAAAATCTGTTTGGCCCACAAGCACCGACCATTTGGAGACGTTGGCGGAAAGACTCCTCTACAACTTTCATCGCGAACACATTTTGCTGAAATTGAAGATAAAAAAGTTATTGCGAAAAAAAAAAAATGAATTGCAAAACTTCTTAGATGCTTGGGCACCATTTAAGAATTTGTTAAATGCAAATTTATAGCAAGGTATACATCAGCATAAGTCAAAAATGATAACAGAAAATAAAAAATATGTACAGATAAAATGCTCCTTTAATAATAATACTGATTTAATAAAGATAATACCCTATAAATATTATACAAAATAAATAAACTCATCCAGGACTCTTGACATTAAGTGAATTAAACCTTATAGAAAAAGCTGACAAGAGAACTGGTGAACCCCGCATGACTGGTTATGCTTTTAACTTCTTTCTTCTTCTTCCTACCCTATTTTCTGTTTCCTAATAAAATGTGTGAAAACTAGTAACCCCTAAATAATTAATGCATAAGCTGCTGTAGAATTTAGGTAAGTCGATAGTATGAAAGAATGAAAGAGAACTAAATAAATTTTAAACACCCTGATAGCTGCCTCTGGGCTATCAAGGTAAATTGTAACAGGGGCTTATAAAATAAACGATCAAAAAAATAAGTTCTAAAAACTTTACAGCTGGAGTTTAGTACACCATAAAGAAAACTCCATCTGTGAATTTCCCAAACAACTGAGTAGCAGAAAATATTTATATATAATATGGGATAAAACATGTTTTTATCATATACTTATACCAGTATTGCCCTTGATACTAGACTTTTGGCCCAACCGTATTGACCAAGTCAAACAGAGCTGTCCAGCCATGTGATCCAAAAGTCATGTAGAGGGCTGATACGGTAGCTGATATTTTTCTGTCCCGCCCTCCTGAGAAGTTGATCTCGCCCTGGAGAAAAAAACAGGGAATATCTGCAAAATAAATGTAAAAAATAAAGTGGACGTATTCTTGCATATTTTACCTGATTCCAACCAAAATTGCATTGAAAACACCGCTAAAACATTGAAATATCCATTTTCTTACACCGAGTATCTCCATACAAAATGGCGTCAGCGTCAAATTTTTGAACGTCATAACGTCACAACAACGTCCTTGCCGCACGCAACGTTTTTGCGAACAAAAGGATCGACGAAATGATCAGTCAAGGCCAAATTGTGTTCCCATGTAACGCCATGCAAACCATCCAGGGCTCCTTTTACGTATTGTCAAACGACACTATGAAAACTGTTGAATGTACACGCAGTACACAGTTTGAATGGTTCATTGTGTTTTTTCGTATAAACTCCCTCATCTCTGAGCAGTTTGAATGTTGGACTAATATATGTACTGTTTCTGCCTTTGAGGCTGATAACGTCAATTAATTTAGTGATTGTCAAAATAAAGAAATAGATAGATTATTTCATTAGCTCTTTTATACGCATAAGTATACGATAAAAATATTATTACATGTTTTTTTATCCCATCCCTGATCTTGGACTGTATCGGCCCTCGCCCTTCGGGCTCGGGCTGATATGGTCTACTCGGGCTGAGATCAGGGCTGGGATCAAAAAACCTGTGTAATAATCTATATTTACCATGCATTCATGTTTTCCTGGTCCTGAGCAAGCTGTTTGAACACAAGGTCACTTGGCCAACTGATCTTACATCTTTTTAGGGACCAGACAAGTGTTAATGCAATGAAAGGAACATGCATGATTGTTATTCTTGCATCTGACCTGATTTCAACCAAAATTGCACTGAAAATAGTTAAAACTATAGGATAGCCTTTTTCTTACACTTGATCTCTCTTTACAAAATGACCTTAGTTTGCAAACTTTTAAAAATCATAATACCATCACAAAGACATTGCCATGCACAACACTTTGCAAATAAAAGCATTGTCAAAATGATCATTCAGGGCAGCATCACTTAACCGGTGTAGCATCATGCAAAACAATCTGTATTGTTTATTTTAAAACCCATGTTTAAACAGCATGTGACCCTCATGATCTGAAAATGGAGTTTTGTTCATTTGAAAATGGCTTCAAACAGCTGTGCAAATAGGTATTTATGCAAGAATAAAAAGATTACCCTGATATTAGTAAATATTATATCTTGTAAGTCTACCAAAGGACACTTACAAACCTGAGTCTTTCAATATCCCAAATTTCCAACAATATTATACAATTATTGACTATTGTGTTATTGGATATGATGTGATATTCACCAGAGGATACCAATCTTGACTGAGGTGAGAGTATTGGTATTCAATGGTGGACATCAATGTCATATTAAATAAAACAAAAGTCAATAACTGTTTTGTTATATTTTGTGAATTTCTAGTGACAAGTACAGTAAAACCTGTCTTAAGCGGCCACTCAAAAAGAAGACCAAAAATTGGTTTTCAAAACGGATTATTGCTTAATGCAGGTCAAAAGTATTGCAGAATGCTCTCTTGGAGCATTCTGCAATACTTTCAACCTTCATTAAGCTACCATTTGTCTTTAATACCTTTGTTTTGTCTATTTTTGAGTGGCTGCTTAAGACAGGTTTTACTGTATAGCAAAGTCTTTAACATCAGACACAATTACTTCGAATATGTGTGCCGTTTCTGTTGGCCATGTCAGCTAAACTTTATATTTACTGGCTTGCATGTGAATGATGACACATTTCAATGGGGAAAACAACCCACCCTTTAACTATCACAAAATATTTAATGTGCTAGAAAGACTTCCGAGCCAATGGAAATCTGTCTATTTATAGGGCATATAATATTCAGTGATATCATTGAAATAACCCTGAAATAATTATTTTTTAACAGTTTCACATACACAAGTTTCAGATGGAATTAAACATTATGACAGCAATTTGGTGACATCAAGATGCATCATGTATACAATAATTATTGCAAATGCTTATTAACAATTTCTATTGAGCTTGGGACATTCTGAATACAATATTCATTTCAGTGACTAAGCATAATTTCAGCTGGTTATTTAACATTTGAACTGCAGTCACATTACTAAATTTCAGCTGGCTATTGAAGATTTGAAGAGACATCCAGATCTTCAAGTCAAGTCTACAGATAGTGTTGAAGTTACTGTAGTGCTACTGGCTTCATTTACTGCTGACTTAATTGATAGGTTAGTTCAATTATATATGGGCCTCATTGTGAGATAACCTGTCTTTGGGGTTTCCCACTGAGTAAGACTCATATAGGGGATCGCAAGGCTTGAAAAGTACTTGAATTTAGAGGTCTTTCTTGAAAAGTCCTTGAAAATTAAATATGCCTTGAAAAGTACTGGAAAATCTCTCAAAGGCCTTGAAAAGTCTTTGAATTCTTCTATTTTCTGCAGGACTTGAACACTGTTCATAGAGGTCTTAATCTGAATGAAATTGTTGTGCCTTTATTTGGTGCAGCAAATAAAGGTACAACAATTTTATACTAATTTTCTAGTACATGTACTAATTTCTCCATTATCTCAGTCTAGCATTTTTGAAGTAGAATTTTAACACTTAAATCAGGATTTTTCATAAACTTTTAGTCCTTGAAAACTGTAGGATAGTCTTTATAAGTCCTTGAAACATCCTTGAATTTTACTCAAATTTGCCTGTATGAACCCTGCTCATACACCCATGCACAGCTACAGAGACTAGCTAGAATACCGCTGAGGAGCATGGTGGCTTGGTAGAATCATAAACTATGCTAGAAGGGTCACTACTTCAAAACTCACTGGAGGCACTGTGTTGTCTCTATGCTCTGATTTATCCTCTGCTTTGTACTGATTCAACCTAGCACAGGAATTGTCTTCACATGACTGAAAAATTGTTGACTGGGACATAAAGCATCAACAATAGCAAAATACAAAGGCGCTGATCAGACTGTGTCATTGCGCAGTCTGGTCTGCGCCTTTGTTGTTCGCATGCAACAAGGTCAGGTTTTCTCGCGAACTGCTCTTGAGAATTTGGTACTTATTACATAAGATTAAGTGAGCAGTGAAGGTTGTGTTGAGACTGCATGGTCACAGTGCAGCCTCACCAGAGCCTACATTGCTTACATATAAAAAACCAGTTGAGCATGCATATTTGCGGTAAGAGCCTTTCTCTGCATAATTGGTTAGCTCATAAATTAATACTAGGCCTCGTAGCACACCCGGTAGCAAGTCTGACTGCTGATCCAGGGGTCGAGATTTTGAGCCTGGCCTGTTCTAATACTTTTGTGGAGATTGATCGTGAAAAAATTCTGCAGTCATTCTTCTCCTTCCGCTGATTCAAGAAGGGCTGTTGTCAGTTACAAGCCAAAGTATGTGCACAAAGTACTGGTAAATGGCTTAGTCAAGCTTGCCCAGGAAAATAAGTGTGAAACCATGAGGCCCACAGTTTATATGTTTATCAATGTCTAGTGGTCCCCTACATAAATCCTGTCAATTATGCCCCTTTTCCTGTGCTCCTCTCATCTGCTTATGTTCTTAGGTAGCCTATATTGGAAATATGAACCGAATCAGTTTCCTCCTTAGAAGCAGTCCAATGAGTCCATTCAGTGTATATATTGTTTGCTTCCATGAAAAAAACTAGTCTGAAGTACACTTGAATGAATGCAGCAGATGTAAAAAAACTGATGACGTTTTCAGGACAAAAATAGTGGCAGGAAAATGCTAGGTTCCCACAGGCTTGAAAAGTACTTGAATTCAGAGGGCTTTCTTGAAAAGTCCTTGGAAATTAAATCTGCCTTGAAAAGTACTGGAAAATCACTCAAAATCCTTAAAAGTCCTTGAATTCTACTATTTTCTGTAGGACTTAGCACTGTAGATAGAGGACTTAATCAGTATAAATTGTTGTGCCTATATTTGGTGCAGCATATGCTGCACCAAATAAAGGCAGAACAATTTTATACTAATTTTCCAGTACTACTGTCTCCATTCTCTCAGTCTAGCATTTCTGAAGAAGAATTTTAACACTTCGTTCAGTATTTTTCATTAACTTAAAGTCCTTGAAAACTGTTGGAGAGGCTTTTAGAAGTCCTTGAGAAAGCCCTTGAATTTTACTCATACTTGAACCCTGGATGGGTTAACTGATTACAATTACTTTTATAATGTTCCATTTATTTTTTCAGGGCAAGTAAAGGAGACTTTGATGAAATAATTGTTCAAGATATGACAAAAGACAACAGTTCAAAAACACATATTGAGCATTCAAGTGAGCAGCTGAACAATTTAAAAGGAGATAAGAGTAGAATGTCTACAATGTTGGTTGATTTAGATGATGAACTACAGCAAGTTTTACAGGAGTCAGCTAAAGAGATGAAAAATGAATTTAAAATTGATAAACATGAAACTAGAATAATTGATACAGATTTTACTAAGGAAGAGAAAGGTTTTAACAATAACCCTATTACACTCAGAATGGAGAAAACTGAATCGAGTTTTGTCCATTCTGAGTTGAATACATTGGATACATTGCACAAGTCAGATTCAGACATTGATGAGGATTTAGCACAAGCAATAGAAAATTCTAAAACAGATACAAGATACTGCGAAACTGATGATAGGTTGCAAGATTCCTCAATGCCTTTAATGCAGTACCACTGTTCTTTGACTAAGTCAGTGACATGTAGCACAAAAAGTCCTCAAAAGAAAAATGTGAATGCTAATGAATATAGACCAAAAATAAATAGAAATAATAGAAGTGATCTCTCTAAGACACCAGAGCGACACAAAACAGTTGATTATCTGAACAAGGACATAAATTCATTGACGTCAATACCTGGCAAAACAGGCAATTTACCTGAGAAGGGAATGCAAAGAACAACTGAAAGTTTACAGTCTATGACAACCTACTCAAGACTACACAATTTATCTAGGCAGGCAAAAGAAGCTTTATGCAAGACAGATACATTAAACAGTGACAGAACAATACCCTATCCGGATGTAAATTACAATATCTCAAGCAATAGGATAGATGCCAACAGTAACAATACTTCAATGTTCAAAACGAGTCAATCAATTCTACAAGATGATCAAAACAATACAAATCCAGGATATGATAAATGCATCCCTGTCAAAAAGAACCATAAAACAAATTTAAACCTTATTCAAGATAAATCAAACATAGAACAACATGTTATGGACAAAATTGAACATTCTAATTGGAAAAAAAGAAGAATGCGTCTTAATATAAATCCAGATGAATCCAACATTGAAAGAAATGTGATAAATGTAGATACTAACAGAAACATAGTAAAGAGTAGAATCTCTGAACATACAGCAAGACCTACAAACTTTGGTAGCATAGATATAGAGTTACCAAAGAATGATGCTACTGACACAGTAGCTATTTATAATTCAGATGAAGATCTGTTTAATGAAAGCCCTGCTCTTGCATACACAAGAAAGTCTAGGGAATTGGACAAGAGTGAAGTTAACAATGAGAAACAGTTTGAAGCAGAGATAGAGTCAGATCCATCAAGCTTAGACAGTCTTCCTGAGATAGAATTTCTTCCGAGAGGAGAAGAGAAATTCTCTTCTCCTCTCGTAAGAAATTCAATCTCGAGAAATCTAATAGAGGAGTCAAGCCGAATCTCACCCACATCATTTCCAGATGTATCCGTCAATTTAGCAATTCATGCATCGGATTCAAGAAAGAACAACAGTAGTAAATACTTATCAGGACCTAAAGAAGAATCATATGACTTAAGCATAATTCATCAAAATCAAAGGTATGTAAATGCTAATGAAATTACACAGTCTACCATGGTTGACCGCCTACATGAAGGACCAAGGACTAAACAAACTAAGCGCAAAAATAATAATTACTCAATAGCTAATGACAATGATATTCATGAGAAAATTGATCAGATAATTACTGTTTTACCACAGTTGGATAGGGAAAGATGTTTCTGGCTTCTTCACAAATTTCTTGGAAATGTTGAAAGATGTATTGAGCACATATTACTTGAAGAAAATCAGTCAAATCCTGGTGAAGTGATCAATCTAGATGACTGATTTATAGCTGTAGATAAGACTAGCTATAATTTTGAAAATTTGCATGAGCATGTAGCATTCTTAAAATATGAAGATAGTGAAAGACAAAGCAGGGTTCGCACAGGCTTGAAAAGTACTTTTATTTAGAGGGCTTTCTTGAAAAGTCCTTGAAAATTAAATCTGCCTTGAAAAGTACCGGAAAATCACTCAAAAGCCTTGAAAAGTCCTTGAATTCTACTATTTTCTGTAGGACTTAGCAATGTTGATAGAGAACTAAATCAGTATAAAATTGTTGTACCTTTGTTTGATGCAGCATATGCTGCACCAAATGTAGGCACAACAGTTTTATACTAATTTTCCAGTACTTAAGTCTCCATTATCTCAGTATAGCATTTCTGAAGTAGACTTTTAACCCTTAGATCAGTATTTTCATTAACATTAAGTCCTTGCAAACTGTTCGAGCGGCTTTTAGAAGTCCTTGAAAAGTCCTTGAATTTTATTCATGCTTGCCTGTACGAACCCTGCAAAGGCACTGATCAGACTGCAGATATGAAGACTGGTATGGGCCTTTTTTGTTATTATACAACAAAATTGTTACAGTCAATCCTTTTTACAATGACAGCGTTTGTCCCCAAATAATTTGACGTTAAACTGAATTTGTGTTGTAATGAACTCAAAGTCAAGCTAAGCTGGTACATTAGTGCAAATACTCCCGACGTTATAAAGAATGTTTCTGTTATGAAGAGTGTCAGTAAAAAGAGTTTTCACTGTATTATACAAAAAAATCAGACTGATTTCCCTACAGCGATTCTTTTCTGTGAAATTAGTACAGTCATCAAAATGATGTATTTATAAGATGATTTTTATGGAAAAACAGCAAAGATTCAGTACTATATTTGTCCATCATATTTTCCTTATTGAAATCAAATTGAAATATCAGATTTAATCAAAGAACCTGCTTTGTATTAATGTATGAACATGTGAAATATCAAAAATTGTAGTCAAGTTTCTGAAATTTCATACCTTCGTATTTTTCAAGGAAGATTGCAATCTGTGCATGTTGGCTTCCCATAAGCTCCTTTATTGTTTTTAAATCTCTTATCCCAGGCAGGCCCCCAGATAAGAGTGTTTAACTGAAAATTATTTTCTTATTTCTCAATCAAAACATATGTTGTGGGTACTCAAAAGAACCGTCTCATTATGAGACGGTTCTTTTGAGCACCCAAAACACATGTTTTAACTGATGGATAAGAAAATAATTTTTGCTTAATTGGTCTTATGCCAGGGCAACAAGTACTGTTCCTTCAAATTGACAGAAATAAAATGGTTCTGATACATTGTCTATGATATAGGTTGTTAGCCATGTTCTTTACTGCCAAACTTTTTTATACTGTTCATTGTTGAAATGAGTTCTAGTCAGTTTTCTTTGTTATGTCCACATGTTTTATATAAAATATCAATTTTGTTTTGTTTTTGTTTTTTTATTAAGTACATTTTATAGAAAAAAAATTAAAATACATGTTTTAGCTTCCTCCAGCTAAAGGCTTATTATAGCAAGCTTATTTGTCGTTTTCATCCATCCACACTTCAAAAGATTTTAAGTCAGATAGCTGACCAAACTCAAAGAAGGTCAAACTTGGATCTTCATTGGCCTTATTTATTGTGGGGGAAAAATAAATATTTTAACACCCAGCATGTTGAGTTCTTGTAACCTATGGCTGCCATTTTGGTCATGAAACAAGGACTTTTGAATCAAATTGTTCTTACCCCATCCTACAGGAAGTAAAGTTACAAATGAACACTTTTCAAACTCATTTTTTCTAAGTGTTAATAATATTGAATGAGTTTTAGCCTAATAATGAACATTTCAATGAGCCCTAGATTGGTGGCGTTTCAGATTAGTTTCTTTCACATCACAGTTTTTGGGTTCAAAAGTGTAAAAATCAATGTTTTTGAAGAAAAAAGATTTTAGGGTGCATTTTTTATCAACATGAAGTGCAGGTGATTTTGAACTGGTCTAGCTGACTAAAAACACACCAGACATTTGATATTTTATGTACTGCAGATTTTTTAAGCATCTTTTAAAGTATAACTTTTTTCGATATTTTTGAAAATTGTCAGCAGCACATGTTAAACCGTTGTATGCAATTTATTTTGACTGAACATGGTAGACAAAACTCGATCAATCCATTCTGCAACAGTAGATATTTCACAACAGTTTTTAATCTTCAAACAAGAACAGTGACTTCCATTAAAAAAATAATAATCACTGAAAATTTAAATGCCTTGCAGCAGATAATAAAGGCTCTAAGCCCAAAGAGCAGTGCAGTTTGTACCTAAATTGCATGCTTAAATCTATTTTTTCCTACGGTAAATGTTCTAATATTTTGAACACTAGTTGCCTTCTTCAAACAAGGCTGAACCAGATCAGACTGCTTCTTAAGAAGTAGTCTGATCAGGGTCTTCCCTGTTTGCCATTCTGACAAGCATTTTGTAAATTCCAGCCAAGATAACCAACTTTTTTGCTTGAAAAAAGAAAAAGAAAAGGTTCGAAATTTTAGAACAGTTATCGTAAGCTGCTGATAGTGCCTGTCTTCATGTTATTCTGGAAAAGAAATGGAGAGTCTGATTGTATCAAAACCTTTGATACATACTCATCTTATATCACGGCAGTCAGTAACATCTTCAAACAAGCAAAAATGTAGATAGATAACATTTCAATGGAATATTTAATATTGTAGTGGAAAGGGGAAATTTTTGAAATGAGGGTACTAGGTTTTGTCTGTGCAAGGTATACAAGTCGTTTTGAAATGAAATAATTTGTAGTCTTGGCAAAACCTTTGATTTCTTTGTAGAATCAAAAATTTTGTATGATGTCTAGCTATACAATAAACTCCTCTGAGTACAGGACTTTTGTTAAGAGTGTGTACCTAAAAATTAATTTTCTTATTTCTAAACCAAAACATATGTTGTGGGTACTCAAAAGAGCCGTTTCAATGAGACGGTTCTTTTGAGCACCCAAAACATATGTTAAAACTGATGGGTAAGAAAATATTTGCAATTTTACGCTCAAAAATTTTGTTTATCTAAACCTATGCTGAGTATAAAAGCTCCATTGAGCTACAGCCAAACTTCAATAGCTAAAACACTTTTAGGACCATAAAAATTTGGATAGTTCGAGCCACAGTTATATAGAACCAGATCTGGAGGTATAAGGGACAACATTTTTGCCTTCCATAAATAAATATATGTTATGTCTAATCATTAGAATTGCCTTAATGAGGCAATTCTTATGATCACACATAACATACATTTAGAAGAAAAAATAAGACAAACCAGCCTAAACCATGATAAATACACTACTCAAATTTTGATAGGGATCTGACACGTCTATTTGAATCAGTAGAAGCTAAAACTTTAAACATAAATATCTCTCGAGCCAGCATTCAGAATATTATCTGGTTTTCAATGTAGCAACCATAGAAACACAATGAACATTTCTATGGCAAAAAATCACAAATTTATTTGTTGATAGAAAAAAGTATTTTTTTCCCCATAAAATCATTTTTCTTTAAAAAATAAATATCAGCACAATGAAGATGTAGACTTTGGTTTATGAAATGAGTAACACCTTTTTTATTCATAAGCAAAGACAAACGTGTACTGCAGGCCACCAGATAAGAGTGCGTAACTAAAAATTATTTTTCTTATTTCTCAACCAAAACATGTTGTGGGTACTCGAAAGAACCATCTCGATAAGATGGTTCTTTTGAGCACCCCAAAAAATGTTTAAACTGATGGATAAGAAAATAATCGCAATTTTATGCTAATTTTTTTTTTGCTTAAACTGGCCATGTGGTACTGCATTTTCACAATTTCCGTTTTCCCATTAACTCTAAAAATGGCTAAATTTGAGGGTAAGCCTCGTCAAAATTTGACCTAAAATACACTTTTCAACTCTGTGAAGATTGTTCTAGATGCTTTAATGAAGACATGGAGCCAGGTATGACATAAACATTCTTGATAAATATATGTTACTATGGTATTAAAAATTTAGAGTAGTATATATGATATCTGGAGAAAATTTAAGAGGAAGATCAAATTAACTAGGGTAAATTAGTCATTGGTGTGAGTGAGTTTGAGCCATTGAAGTTTTACTATACAGTAAAACCTGTCCAAAGCAGCCACTCAAAAAGACCAAAAATTGGTTTTTAAGACCAATTATCGCTTAATGCAGGTCAAAAGTATTGCAAAATGCTCCAAGGGGAGCATTCTGCAATACTTTCGACCTTCATTAAGCTACCATTTGTAATTAAAATCTTTATTTTGTCTATTTTTGAGTGTTCGTTTTACACAGGTTTTCCTGTACTATGAATTTAGAACAAATTGTAAAACACAAAGTATGACTTGCAATACCTGTAATAAAATTGAATAAAACATAATGACAACAATAAATGTGTTATGTCGGCATGTTGTGTTAAGGTTTAACCCTTTGTTAAGGATGGATTTACCCATCCAGATTGATTGCTAATTTATTGAGTGGTCACAAGTTAGAATCTCCGAGAGGAAAAGTCATGACCCATGACTGGGACCTTGACCATAAATTATGACCTTGGAACAGCCATGGAAATGGTCAATATTTTATGTTAAGGTAGTACCGGACTCACCGGCATATGTCCAAAAGTGTTTTATCTTTTAATATATTATAATATAGACTTATACTTATAATCTAAGACAAAAAAAAACAATACCTCACCGTTCTTTTTAAAAAGTTATTTGATGTCAAAAACTGCAAAATCACAGGTTTTTGAAATAAACAAACACAGATTTTGTTAACAAATTAACAAGAAACGCAATACAGTTTTTTTCAGAACAAATACTACTCACACCAGAGATATAAATAAAAAACAAAAAATAGTGAAATAACATGTATTTACACAATTTATTAAGCAAAATCCTAATTAAGTCAAACGAATAAATGCCAAAAAAACCCATTAATATTCAAAATAAACATATTAGAGAATGTAACTGGAACAACAAAAAACATATTTTTACAAAGATATTTTCATGAAGAATCTAATGATTGAATAAACAATATGTGTCACCGTGCTCGTTTTTTTGTTTTGGTGACTTTCCTGAAAAATCCAGAAAAAAATAAAGACTATAATAAGTGTTGTCTCCCCTTTCAACCAATTTTTTGTTTGTCTACGCCCTAAGTATATCACTGGGCGGAGACATAGCTATTATTGATTAAGCACTGACAAATGGGCGTAGAAAATGACAAAAAAAGATTTTGACCTAGCATATGTGACCCAGCACATTACATTATGATTCTCATTAAAGCATGGCTATAGCATGTCTTGATACTTTGATGCTTTCTTACACGTAGGATTTATGTAGATAAAAGCTAAAAAATTATAGCTTTATTCCTGATGCATAGATCTAAATGCCATTTAAAGAATAAACTTACAAATATGCAATAAGAGGATAAAACATTCTTTTCCTTGTATTAATGTTTGGCAAGCCTGAATGTGATGTGTTGCAACCAGAACCACACAGCGGTGAGGCCTGCAACACATTATCGCACAAGGGCTTGACAAACGTTAATATACAGAAAGGAATGTTATATTGTCATTGTTATATATTATAGGACTTTTTGGGTACTGTAAAGGTGGCAACTTTAATTTTCATATCTGGGCGTGGTTCGGTTATTTCAACTGCTCAAGAATGGAAATCAGGTTCTATCCATTGGTTAAGCGTTTAAAAGTGGCTTGAGCCGCGCAGGTCTGCGTGCATTTCATGAAAGTCCTGTCCGTTAATGCACTGAACCCACATTTATTAACCCTTAAAGCGTATATTACAACACAATCGTATGTTTTTATCGTCTATTTAAATATTATGAAGCCTCTTAAACAGACAGTGTAGATCTAGAGCAGTCTGATCTGGGTCCACATTGTTTGCCTCTATACTAATGTTAAACAATAAACAAACACTTTCGAATGTAGTTATAACGCCTCATTTTCAGATTTTACCTATGTTAAAGTAGACTAATAAGGCAGTCATGAGGTGCCACCTTTACAGTATCCAAAAAGTTCTAGAATACTTTCCTTTCAAGCAAAAGCATTTCCAAAAAAAATGTCCACTGTAACATCGTGAAGCATACAACAAAACCACACCTTATAGGCGCAATCGAAAACATCAATACTATCGACGATTAAAGACCAAAAATTGTTAGAATCATAGTTTTTTTTATTACCATCACTCATCGAACAAGCGACACTTTGCAATCAAAACACTGTTTCTAGCGAGTTTTGATCCGCGTTCGTCAATGGTTAAGAGTGTTTTCGATTGCTCACTATCCGGTGTAGAAACAAACTTTTTTTTCAACAGAAACATGACTGAAAAACGTAGATAACTCCTAGCTCTTGTTTCAGATTGTTTTGGTTACGTATTCATTGTATCAATACACATACCGGATAGGTGGCAATCGAAAACGTAGATGCTATCGACGAACGTAGATCAAATACCGTCAGAAACAGACTTTTTGGATTGCAGTTTGTTTGCCTGACTGGCGACAAATGGTAAATTCTAGCTATTTGCGATCCACGTTCATCGATTGTTCAGAGCCTTCTCGATTGTCGCCTATCCGATGTAATAAAGTAGCGTATCTTATGATAATTGAATATTTTGGTCATTTCTCAATAAAGCATAAGCGACGGTATCTTAACTTGCAGAGGATATCCGTGAGCAGGTTGAAATGGCAATTAAGCCCTCTGCAGTCATATTTCATCGGAAATAAAGTCCGCGGTCAGTGATTGGTCAACGATCAACCAAATATGACACATTATTTAATAAAATGTACAATTGTCAGCGATTGAAACACCTCAACTTTCTATAGTAAACACTTATTATAAGGTATATAACAATAAAAGGATGATACATTCTTCTGTCTATTAACATTTGCCAAGCCCAAATGAGATAATGTATTGTAGCCTTAACCATGAAGCTGTGAGGGCTGCACCAAGTGCGGATCCAGAGGGGGGGGGGGGGGGGGGGGCAGGGGGTCCGGACCCCCTCTGGAAAATCACAAATTAAATGGGTTTCTATAGGGAATAAGCAATTGGACACCCCCTGGAAAAAGTTGGACCCCTTGGAAAAAATTGGACCCCATCTGGAGCCTTGAAAAACAATAGATTTCTTTGAAATTGACCATTTGACTTCTGTAAAATAAGCTGAGGACTAAAAAAATCGTTGTCAGAACTTTTTTGTCAGACTGACCTGGACCCCCCCCCCCCCTGATGAAAATTCCTGGATCCGCACATCTGTACCATGCTTGCCAACCGTTAATATACAGAAAAGAATGTTATATTGTCATATATCTTCCTTTCAGGCACATGCAGTTCCAATTAATTTTATTAAAATGTATGCAGAAATGTCCATTTTATCGTCATGAAACATGCAACGAAACAAAATATTTTTTTCAACAGAAACATGAAATAACTCCTAGCCCTTGTATCAGATTGTTTTGGCTACGTCTTCAGTATATCAAAAACACACTAGATAGGCGGCAATCGAAAACGTTAATGCTATCGACAAACGTAGTTAAATATTGTAAGAAACAGAGTTTTTGGAATGTTGTTTGTAGTCCGATAGGCAACAAATGGCATTCACAAACACTGTTTCTAGCAATTTGTTATCAGCAATCATCGATTGTTTAGACTGTTTTTTATTGCTGCCTATCCGGTGTGATAAGGTAATTGAAACAGTTACGTCATTTATTCTCTCCATAAAACATTAGTGACCATGTACAGTGAGCCACTTTGTTACGCACCACTTGTACAATGTAAAATTACTCGGAAAAGATATGTGATATTTTTATTCTGAGACTACCAACGTAAAGCGCATTTATATGAGCATTAGCCATTGAAATTTCATTGTGATCAGATCAGAAACAAATGAGAAAATTGATCTTTAAGTGAACTACCCTCAAAACACCATTTCACATTGCATTATCTCGAATGAAACTCCGATCACATTGCACTTTTTTCAGGCTCGAATTTCTGCTATGCCAGATATAAGAGCCGATTTATTCTTGGCCATATCTAAGACTTGAATGTGTTTGTTAACCTCATCATTTTTTTTAAATATTTTACAATTTTGGTTCCCAGCTGGCCAAGGTTTGAAAAAGGTTGTTTTTAGTCCTTTTTTAAAGTTAGTTAAAATTTCGTATGATTCTGAGTAAACTAGTTATCAAAACATGTCTTATATAATTTCATTTTAAAAAAACATGTATCCGCCGTTTATTTTCGTAAAAAAATTAATGGATTTATTTGCGTCATGGTGTTGACGTTAGTGATGACGTCACTACTAAAAGGCTAAAGGACATGTCAATGATAAGATGTTTTAGTGTTTTGATACTTCTATGTCAACAAGTGACTCATAATAAAACAATTTGCGAAGAAAAATCTGTTTGATTATTGTAACTGACGTTAATATGACGTCAAAACGAGCATTTCTTCAAAAAATAACGCTGTTACTAAATTCAACGACCGAAAAAAGGGGTTTTACTTGAATAAAGTAATTGTTTTTGGTGTTTTTCTGTCACAACGATCACCATGGATAATGCCTAGCTCAAAACAGAAATAGAAAATAGTCGTTCAGGTTGCACGTGCATTTTTGTCAAAATTGGAAAATTGCCTTTGACGTAGAAGAATGATTCACATGAGTGATCCCAATATTTTTTTAAGATGTCATCAAACAGATAAAATGTCAATAAATAAATTATCATAGAGAATGTTCGATTCCAGCATTTTTGTCAAAAAATGTGGGTCCTGAAAAAGTGGTGCGTAACTAAAGTGGCTCACTGTACCTCCATGGGACCTAAAACATGAGAATGTCACATACAAGGCATGTGCACGTCTACAACCCCCCTTTTTGGGGTGGGTCTTAGGTTAGTGGCAGCATGCAGAAACAGCAACCGAGACATGTATATAGTATGTATATTTATACGGTCCGCAACTTTTAACCATCAAAATACTGAATGACTTCATACTCTGGGTGATGTTTTTAAAAGCTAATACTTGCATTCCTTCTTTTTGTGAAAGCAAAATACTTACAGAATTACGTTTCAAGCATCAAAGAGTTGTCAGGAGAAAATAATATCTACCGTCTTACAAATAAGTATTCTCTTTTAAAAACAAGATTCCGGAACGATAACTCTTACACTCTTACTTTTAAGTAAAAGTAAGGTTATCTTTTGACATGGGTCTCGCACTACCTTAAATGAATATCTTTCCAGGCTTATCTGTAGTCGGACCCACCGTGGCTCAACTTGAGGTTTTCTTTAGCTCTGACCATGAGTCATGAGCCCTTTTCGTTGTTTCATCATGGTGTGTTAATTTGATTCGAGTGTTTCTCCATGATGATACATTGCATAAGTTAGATGGCTTCCATGCCAGCTGAACATTTCTTGTACTTCAACAACAGCAGAATCTAGGGCGAAGATTTGGTATCAGTAAAATGCATTTAAGCCCCCCGGTGGCTTAGGCTGCTGTCCGTTCTAAGGCGATGGTTCTGTTGTTGTTGACTTTTTGTTTATTGTTACTCCCATTGTGGGAGTCTGTAACTGTTCTTTGTTTTGTTGTACGTTACTTTATGTCCATTCTTGTATTGCAATCATCTTGATGGGGAGATAGAGCTGGTTGCTTTGCTTAATTTGTCTTCCTGGTGTCTCGTGATGGTTGAGCATCTCTTCCTCACGGTGCCATGGGGTTGTCTACGGTTTGTGATTGTGGTATTTCCAGATCATACTATTTTTGACATGAAGTCCAAGGTTCAAATTATGCCTTGACCCAGCATAACTGAGACACAAGTTCTGTACATCTTCAAACCAAAGAAAACATTTTACCCCAAGTTAAGATATTGTACAAACTTTAAATCAAAGGTTCAAACTATCGACATCCTCCTTGACCTTGAATTGGCATAGGTGAAGCATCCATTTGAACATTTAACTAAAGTTCCAGTTATAAAGGATATGGAATCAAAGATTCAAACTTGTGACCTAGCCCATGAACCAGCATGCTGTCACTAGTTTTGCACATCCACTCACTGAACCAAATGTTTCATCTATTTTTTTTTTTTAAGTGACCTAGAGTCTTTATGGTCGAGTTATGGGTTCCGGCCCACTGTCTCACTGAGGTAAACATCAAAGTTAATGAAAATCGTTTCAGGAGATATGGAGTGGCCTGGTCATGAACTGTGACCTTGATCTGCATGTCTGCAAACTAACTCACTAAGGTGAACATCTTACCAAATTTGAATGAAAATCATTTTAGGGGTAAAGGAGCAAGAAATTAAACGCTAAATCCCTCAACCTTGAATCAGAGTCATCAGTTCTGCAGACCATCTCACGGAAATGAACCTTTGATAGAACTTTAATGAAAATCTTTCAAAGGGTTCAGGAGGGAATGTTAGACTGACAGACGAAGGCCATTCTTATAATCTCTCCACTTTGCAGCAGGTGGTTAGCTACTGTCAATTCCAAGTAAGAAATCTTATCCAGAGGACTTCCCATACAATAAGTATGGGATTGCCCATTTTTTTATTTTAAGGGGTCATAAGCAGACGTCTTAATTATGATTTGGTTGTTTGATTGGGTTCTTTACGCCCCAGTCACTAATTTTTCAGTTATGTTGGGATGGGACTGGTCGTCCTGGGTTGAAACAGTACTAAGCAGGGATTATTAATGCGTCTTGCTCAAAGACACAACACAGTGGCGTCAGTGAGGCTCCAGGCACAAAATTTTGTCAGATTTCAAATTTTTAGCTCACCTGAGCCGAAGGCTCATTGGTGAGCTAATAGTATACCAGTGACTCCGGCGTCCGTCCGTCCGTCCGTCAACATTTTCAAACATCTTCTCCTCTGAAATTACTGGGCCAATTGAACTCATATTTCATATGGAGACTCCTAAGGATGGGGGAACCAAAGTTTGTTCAAATGGTCCTGGTCACATGACCAAGATGGCCGCCACGCCCATATATGGTAAAAACCCTTAAAAAATCTTCTTCTCCAGAACCAGAAGGCCGATGACCTTGGGACCTGGTATGTAGCATTGGGGTTGTGGGGCCTACCAAGTTTGTTCAAATGATGATCCTAGGTTGACCTTGACCTACTTAACGTCAAGGTCAAATTTGCTTCCTAATGCATTTAAATGGGAAAATTTCTGAAAAGTTGATTTTTTTGAAAAATGTGGAAGCTTTAGTCATTATTCTCACTTGACATGTTTAACCTAATGAGACAATGGCTATAAATAAGTTCAAAAGGTCAAGGTTGACCTTTGACCTTTCAGCTTAGGTCGCTCATATTGGAGTCCCATCAATATATTAAATCATAGTTTTCTCACAAACCATTGGCCCAATTTAACTCAAATTTCATGTGAATACTCCTTATGATATGTTAGCCAAAATTTATGCAAAATATTTTGGTCACATGACCAAGATGGCCGCCACGCCCATATATGGTAAAAACCCTTTAAAAAATCTTCTTCTCCAGAACCAGAAGGCCGATGACCTTGGGACTTGGTATGTAGCATTGGGGATGTGGGGCCTACCAATTATGTTCAAATGATGAACCTAAGTTGACCTTGACCTACTTAACGTCAAGGTCAAATTTGCTTCCTAATGCACTTAATAGGGATTTTTTTTGAAGTTTCATTTTTTGAAAACTGTTGAGGCCAAAGTCATTATTCTCACTTGATATGCTAAACCAAATGAGACAATGGCTATAAATAAGTTTCAAAGGTCAAGGTTGGTTCTATCTTTACAGCCAAGGTCGCTCATATTGGAGTCCCAGCAACACATCAAAACATAGTTTCCTCAGAAACCACTAGGCCATTTGAACTCAAATTACATAAGAAAACTCCCTTATGATAGGTTAGCTACAATTTATACCAAGTATACTGGTCACATGACCAAGATGGCCACCATGCCTGTATATGATAAAAACCCTTTAAATGTCTTCTTCTCTGGAACCAAAAGGCCAATGGCCTTGGGACTTGTTATGTAGCATATGTGATGTGGGCCCTACCAGATTTGCACAAATGATTAATCTAGGTTGACCTTGACCTACTTTATGCCAAGGTCAAATTTGACTCCTAATGCATTTATTTGGGAAAAATCTTGTATTAGGTACCAAATGTCAAGCTGACCTGTGACCTTTTATCCAAGGCCACTCATTTGGACTGCCACACACCTATCTAAACATCTGTTTCTCAGAAATCACTGGGCTGTTTGATGGATTATTCATTAGATTGTTTAAGTCGCTTGCCCCCCCATATATGGTAAAACAAAATTTGTTCCATTATAAGCTGTAGTTTACCTTGACCTATTACAACATTATTAAGGAGATCAGGTGAGCGCCTCAGGACCTTCAGGTCCTCTAGTTCTGAATTTCAAATTATAATTTCAAAAGTTGTAAGTTACGAAAACACAGTTAATGGACGGGGGTGTAGGTTTTTAGACTTTATGGCTTGTTTCAAGATTTTTCCTTGCAGAGCTGTCGGTCTCTTTCCCCGAGCTCGAACCATCAACCCCTCGCCCTCGAGTCAAGCACCACTGCACTCCCTCTAAATTATGATGCATTTCATTCTCTGAAGGTCGGGGTGTTTTTTTTAAATCTCAGCAAACAGTGCTGACCCTGATGTAATGCAGCATGCATTTCATCCCAGTCTTCACTGATTGCCAAAGAACTCATTTACAATATCAAAGCTAAGGCCTAGATAAAGAACAAATATCTTGGTATTTTCAGATTTTATTGCTCATAATGGCTTATGACATTGCAGTTTCCTGCTTAAATCAATGATTCAACTTATTACAACAAAAACACTGATACTGTCTTAGTCAACAATAATGGAATAGCACTTCATTTAACTGAGCACTTTTATTATACAAATCATACCACATTCCTCCTCAACATAACCTTACACATACCACATAGATGGCAATCATAACCTTACACATACCACATAGATGGCAATCAGAAACAGTCACCGGATTCATTTGTTTGGTTTGAGTCAGTAGCTATGGTCATGTGGAGACAGTCAGATCACCCTAGCCACTTTTTCCTGGGCAAGCTAGACAAAGCGGTTAACCAGTACTTCCTGCACATACTTTCACTTATAACTGACAACAGCTCTTCTTGGATCAGCAGGAGGACAATGACCGTAATTTTATAATCAATCTCCACGAAAGTATGGGACCGGGCCTGGATCTCGTGACCCCTCGATCTGCAGTCAGACTTGCTGCCAAATGCGCTTTGGAGTGACCTGATTTAATTAGCTTTGTTGTCTGCTGATAACATTTGCAAAGTTTTGGACCCAGATCAGGCCTGACAAAACGTCAGGCCTGATCTGGATCCATACTGTTTGACACGTTTTTTTTTAAAGAATCAGCCAATGACAAAGAGTTAAAAGGCTCATTGGTCTGTGTTAGAATGTTCATGATTGCCAAATATCCAGTGTTTTAGATAGCACTATTCATGATGATAGAAAAATTTAGCCTCATTCTGCTGAACCTAGATATACTTTTGAAAGCTGTAGATCTAGATTAGCAGAAGTCCCCTTCAAGACCCCGTTAGCCTGTGAATCCATAGCAACAGATCAACTGGCTAGAAGTCTTAGAAGTGGAGTAGAGTATAACATATGAATTAATACAGCAGGACAAAAATCAAACTTTTTTGTCTGCTTGCAACATCTGCCAATAACTTGGCTAATAGTTTGGACCCAGATCAAGCCCGACAAAATGTTGAGCCTGACCTGTATTGAAACTGCTTGCCACACTGATTGTAATCCTGATTTTTGTTTGAAAATTTCCAATTTTTAATAAAAGCACCGCAAGCACTGCATAATACCCCGCCACTGCTGGGGGCACCAAAAGTTATTTTGTGAGATATATAATGCCTAAAGAGCAACAGAACTGAGATAGACAGTGATATGACGTCCTTAGTCACAATATGTAACCTTTGATGGTCAACATATCTGTGGAGTTTCATTCAGATTCTCCATATAGTAAATGAACTACAGGTCAAAAACCATTTTTCAGATCAATCAAGGGCGGATAACTCATGAACTGGAAAGGTAAGGGTGACGGTCCTTACTAAAAATATGTAACCTTTGATGTTCAACATATCTGTGAAGTTTCATTCAGATATTCCATATAGTAAATGAACTACAGGTCAAAAACCATTTTTCAGATCAATCAAGGGTAGATAACTCATGAACTGGAAAGGCAAGAGTGAAGATCCTTAGTCACAATATGTAACCTTTGATGATCAACATATCTGTGAAGTTTCATTCAGATATTCCATATAGTAAATGAACTACAGGTCAAAAACCATTTTTCAGATCAATCAAGGGCAGATAACTCATGAACTGGAAAGGTAAGAGTGATGGTTCTTTGTCACAGTATGTAACCTTTGATGTGAAACATATCTGTAAAGTTTCATTTAAATATTCCACATAGTAAAGGAACTACGGGTAAAAAACATTTTTTAATTCAATCAAGGGCGGATAACTCACAAATGGGAAAGGTAAGAGTGACGGTTCTTAGTCACAATATGTTACCTTTGATGTGAAACATATCTGTGAAGTTATATTCAGATATTCCACATAGTAAAGGAACAATAGGTCAAAAACCTTTTTTCAGACCTATCAAGGGCGGATAACTCGCAAACTGGGAAGGTCAGAGTGACGGTCCTTAGTCACAATATGTAACCTTTGATGTGCAACATATCTGTGAAGTTTCATTCAGATATCATGAACAGTAAAGGAATAACAGGCCAGAAACCATTTTTCCAATACGAAAAAGGGCAGTAACTCCGTTAAAAATGGACGGATTTTGCCCATTAACAATCCCATACCACTCATCGCCGATAACAATATGTATGCAAAATTTGAAAAAATTCCGTGAATAAATACTCAAGTTATCGATCGGAAATGGTGAGCACGGACGGACGGACGGACAGACACCGAAGGGTATAACATAATACCTCGCCACACTTTAGTGGCGGGGTATAAAAACAGCAGACATAATATTTTGATAAATTGTCCGAGCAAGCAAAGAATTAAGGGTATAATTGAGCCATACTATGAGAAAACTGCTTTTGTTGTATGCCAAGAAATGTCACAGATCAGCCTGCACATCCAGTCTCACATAGGACAAGTTAAGCAAAAGATTTCAGCATAAAATTGTGCTTATTTTCTTATCCATCAGTTTAAACAGGTATTTTGGGTGTTCATAAGAACGGCCTCATTGAGACGATTCTTAAGAGTACCCACGATATGATTTGGTTGAGAAATATGAGAAATAATTTTCAGTGCACTGCTATATGTCAAGTTAGTGTATTACAGTATGGTCTTAAATTTTTAAGATTTTAGTTTTGTTTCTTGGAGCTTAGCAGATCAGTTTGGGTATTTCTTGGAAGCATAACCTCACAGGTTTTCTCTTGTCGTGGCTCAGGTGATAACTACATACTGCACCAAAACCTAAACATGTGGGATCTGAGACAAATCCAATGCACACCCACAATGCAAACAGGAAAAACTGATCAAATGCAACATTTAATAGTTGCATTTGACCTGCACCTACATGTTTACCAAACTGACATATCTATTCAGTATTAAGATGGTCGTTTCCATATGTATGGAAATTGACTTACCATATTCATTATTTCAACCTAATAAATTCACATTCTCTTTATTATATATTAAGCACACACTGACTACGTTATGGGTTGTTTGTACTATATGATTTTCTGAATTCCATTGGTGTAATTTTATTAATGATAAGGATTCATAGAGTGAAAAACAGTGTGGATCCTGATCAGCTGGCTTCATCAGAAGCCAGCTGATCTTGATCTTCACTATTCTCAAAAGAAGTTAATTTTATAGAATCTTCAAAAAGTAATGCACAACATGCACTTTTAAGGCTGTCTACGGAAGGGTTTAATTTGTTGGTTACCCCCCAATATTACAACTCAACCAGGGTAAATGGAATGGTTGAAACCAATTCTTAAAGCTGGATAAATACAGTATGGTACTTTTTTAGTTAACATATTTCTTTGCTATTGCACTGTTAAACATGAAATTCAACAACTGCTAAATGCTGCACCAATTCGTCGAACACAGTTCAAAAATAACTGGAAAACAATATAAAAATATAAATAGAATATCATCCTGTATATCGTTAGAAACAGACAATTAGTAGAAAATTGTTAACTAATCCTAGTGGAGTTTAATAATCAGAATTCTAAGGTGAGCTCAATATTTCAATATTATCATACTAGTTGTGAAAAAGGGATGAAATACTTGGCAAGCCACGCATTTTATCTCTTTTCCTCAACTAGTTTAATAAATTCAATAAAACATGAGCACTCATGTAAGATCCTCTATTTATGCTAGGAGACCATCTGGGCCAGCACAAATTTTTGGTACTTGTCACAGGCACAAACCAGCAAAGGTTCCAATGAAGTCTCACTAGAGCCTTCACTGTTAGCATGCACAAAGTATGAACAGGCCCCGAGGTTATAAAACTCTTTTCATGCTCAACTCAACTAAGCACGAAATTTCAACTGCTCATATTTATATAAACTAAAATACCAACAAATGAAGAAGTTAATTGCTTTCTCTCATGTTGTATGTAACATGCAAATAAATTATAAAATGCCAACAATTGTTGGCATTTTAACACTTATGAGCAGGATAAATTTCATGCTTAGTTGAGCACGAAAAAGTTTTATAACCTTGAGGCCAGGCTCTAGGTAACAATGTGTAATCAAAGTATTTTGTCCAGACCAAAACATATGTTGTGGGTACTCAAAAGAACCGTCTCGATGCAAGTTGTGATTTTTGCTGTGCCTTGAATCATATGGTTGGTTAATTCCAGTACCCACACTCAAGTGGTAGAAAGAAATGGCCTAACTGTTACCGAAAATAATCAACAGCTCACATTCAAAGATCAGGACTGAACATTGATAAGCTTTTGTAATTCCTTCAGCAATGAAGGTGATATTTTGTGATATTTTGTGTCTTATTTACAAATGTATTTAATCCTACAAATTCTGTTGTTTCTTAAATTGACTTAAGACTTTATTCCATCATAGCAAAGAGAGAGCAGATTGACGAGACCTGTAGCATCTCATTTTTGTCTACACTGTCATTGTGACCAGTTAACATTCAGTAAGCCTTTAGCTAAGCAAAAAATGATTTTCTTATTTCTCAACCAAAAAATATGTTGTGGGCACTCAAAGGAACTGTCTCAATGAGGAGGTTCTTTTGAGCACCCAAAACATTTGCTAAAAATTTTGGGTAAGAAAGTAAATACAATTTTACGATGGAAATTTTTGCTTATCTAAACCGGTGATATTCAGTCATCCACTCCTAACCGTATTCAAACATGGAAAGTCTGCCTCAAAATAATGAATTCAGGAATAATCCTAAAAACTATCACCCTTTTCAGGTGGAGCAACAATTCAAGAGTGAGATCATTTCTAACATTACGAAATTGCTGAGACAAGCATTTGTTGTGATGCTCAGCTCATAGGAATGCGTACCCAAAGTCAACATATTTGTCAAGAAATAAACAAAATAAAGATGAAAGGATACTCAGTTCCCCTTATATTTCTTTTGAATGCCTTACTTCTCAGTCAACAATTCTTAAGTCATACCAGGACGTTCCTGGAATTTCCAGGAACGTCCTGGTATGACTTAATAATTGTTGACCCAGGAATGAACCAGTACTAAACAATGAAAATAAAATGTCTTGCTTGAAAACTATGCAATGCTGTAAGTGGAGTTCGAACCTGTGACCAATTTGTCATGAGTCTTTTAAAAATGGACAGATAGACGTTCTTGATACTTTTTAGACTTTTCCAGGCAGATTATTTCCTCATTGTAGATACTAACAACACATTAACAAAATTACAAATAAATCAAAGACATGATCAAGTCTTGCCAAGAAAACTATTTTGAGCTGTGACATGAGAAAACCAATAAAGTGGTTGTGCCTCACAAGAAGACTGATCAGACTACGCATCAGCTCAGTCTAATCAGTCTTCACTGTCTGCATGTAGAAAGCTTGGGACCTTTGATTTGTTTGTTTGATTCTGTACGTCCCAGTCAACAATCTTTTAGTTACGTCGGGAAGGGTCTTCCTGGGTTGAACCAGTACTAAGCTAGGATTAAAGAGTCTTCCTCAAGGACACAACGCAGTGACGCCGGTGAGGCTCTAACCCGCAGCCTTTCGGTCTCAACTCAAGCACTCTACCACTGAGCCACTGCACTCGGACCTAACTTACCCATTGAGTGCAGAGGGAAACATCTGAGTCTCACTTTGTGCACTTATTTTGTTGGTTTTGTCGCGTCATGTCTCAATTTGTGGAGAGATAAGGCCATAACACTAACTCTTTCCCTAACAGTTGCACTTGCTGATAACCTTTGGCAACAGTTACCAAGATCAGGCCCCGAAGTTATAAAACTTTTTTCATGCTCAACTCAGTCTAGCACAAAATTTATCCTGCTCATATATGTTAAAATGCCAACAATTGTTGGCATTTTTACATTTATTAGCATGATAAATAAAACATCTGAGAAACTTAAAGCGACACTTCTTTATTTGTCGGTATCTTAGTTTTTATGAGCAGTTGAAATTTTGTGATCAATTGAGCTGAGCATGAAAAGTTTATAAACCTCAGGGCCTGGTCTGACACTCTTGAAAGTATTCCACAACTGTTAAGACTTTTAGTGTGTTTTTTTTTTTAAACTGCAGACAGTAAGATATGCAAAATTACCCAGCATGCAGATAGTTGATAGCCTACCTAAAAATGGTTTTAATCAGAATGCAAAAGATGGTCTTTTCACCTAAATTATTATAGATATTTTTTAACTCTATGGACCAGAAACCCCTAAAAGGGTACTTTGGCAAACAATGTAGACCCAGATGAAATGCCCCATACTGCTGCATTTCATCAGGATCTAAACTGTTTGCTAAGACAAGATCAATCTTCAGAGAAATATGATTTTGGAGATATCATTACCTATGACCAATCATATTTACAATGAACCATCCTGACTTTATTGCATGCAGCTTTTGGGAAAATCCCATTGGTCTGAAAAGGGTTATATCTCTGTTCACAACAAAGGATGTGTGTGGTTACAACACAACTGCAGCATAATTAGGCAGTTTAATGGGTACCCATGAACATTTCTTTCAGATCAGAAATTACATCATTAATACCAGTATATAAGCCAGCTTATCTGAAAGTGCCTTTTGCTGAGACCTCACTTTTTACCTGAGCAAGGCCAGCAAGATTTTTGATAAGTGTGTTTTGCTGAGACAGCACTTTTTATTTGAGCAAGGCCAGCAAAAAAATTGATAAGTACCTTATCAAAATCTTTGCTGGCCTTGCTAGGATAAATGTGCTGTCTCAGCAAAGCATTTTAGATGAACCATTGCATACCTTCTTGCACACAAATTATTAAAGTTCAGTCCCCACTGGATAGTACAGCTTTACCCAAGTTAACTTCTGTGCAAGAGGTAGAACTAAATCAAAGGTTGGCTCATATAATGGCCTCAACTCGAGAAAACCTGTCCCCGGAGGTTAGTGAACAACAAAGGCGCAGACCAGCCTGCACATTCCCAGTCAGATCAGCACCTTTATTATTCACTTTTTGGAAATTAGCATATCCAAACTTGCTTCAGGTGAAATTTCAATTTTCTAGCCAGTCCCTGAATCTGAGGAGACTGGTTTGAGACTGGCATTGTCGGAAACCCCAAAGACAGGTTTTGTCGCGATGAGGCCCATATATTAAATGGTAACTTGATAGTAATTAAGTCATTTTACAGCATTTCATAAGATCTGCACTATTTTCCAAGAGAAGCTACTATCAAGGACACAATATAATTTTAAAACCCCATCCCCTTAAAATGAATAATGGATACCTAAACATCAATGAGACAGTGATTTAGTGTATCTACACATTTTAAAGCAAGAAGATTCATTTCAGCAACCACCTTACTTGGCAATGGGATTAAGAAAATATTTTACGCACCAATATTTGGCTGAAATTGATTTACAGTCAGAATATGCTGCTAACTTAGCTAATGATTCAATCATGTCCTTTTGAGACAAGACTGACTGAGACAATCACATTTTAGTGCTTCTCTGCAACAGATAGAAAACTTTACAATTTTTTGGCCAATCTTCAGCAACATAACAATTACTACATAATGGCAAAATGACTCCACCAATATTTTCCTTCAAATATATTTGGTGCTGCAGGCATGTATCATACCCCGCCATGAAATATATTCAATGCAAAATACAACTATAACTGAACTCATTTGATGGAATTTACACATCTACAGTCCCAAACTACTCCTCCCAAATATCTTTAATAAATAAAGTTTAAAGAAACTTGGTCAAAAAATGCTCAAGGGGAAACGATTTAAAGCACATTTTAATGAGCTGGCTCAATTAGGTGAAGACATCAAAAACTGAGACGGAAACAGACGTGATCAAGGCACTGGTACTCCATAACACACAACATCCAATAAACTTTGATACATCATGTCCAGTGTATAATGCTTGAGTGACAATACTTCAACATATACTGGCCCATCCAACCGCAATTCGAAAATTCCACCGGAATTAAAAAAAAAAAGTATAAAAAAAAAAAAAAAAAAAAAAAATATTTAAAGCTGGAAATGAAGTTTTTTTTCATCACCTTCATATTCTTTAAACATTGTTTAAGGTTCTCATTTGAATAATCTCACTGAGATGGCTCTGAGTACCAACAACATATGCTATGAGTACCAAAATCTGACTAGCCCGAGTAGTCTGCTCAAATTTAGATATTTTCCAACCACTTGTACGCATATATAGAATAAATATACACATGGTATGGAGAGAACCCAGCTCAAACTGCCAACTCTGAAGACAAATCAGCAACTTGCCTGCTTATATCTGATCTGCAGGCCTCCAGATAGGAGGGTGTAATTTAAGTAATTCTTCTTATTTCTCAACCAAACTACATGTTATGGGTACTGAAAGAACCATCTCAATGAGATGGTTCTTTTGAGCACCCAAAACAAATGCTTAAATTTAATGATAAGAAAATATTAACAACTATACACTCTAAATTTGTGTTTATCTGATCTATGCACATGGTACTAAGTCACTCTTTAGAAATACAGGTGCAGCTATCAAGTGGGGATAAGATGTTTAATCTTAACTCGGAGCCTTCCTCTGCTTCCATACTTTGTGTAAACAAGCAGTGAAACAAAGGTTTAGATTAACAAAAATTTTCAGCGTAAAATTGTAAATATTTTCTTACCCATAATTTTTAGCATATGTTTTTGGTGCTCAAAAGAACAGTCTCATTGAGACGGTTCTTTTGAGTACCCACAACATATGTTTTGGTTGAGAATTAAGAAAATTATATTTCTGTTACGCACTCTTAAGTTCTGAGTAAAAGCTCTGACTCATCTGGGCTTTCACTGTTCACCTATGCAAAAAGTATCAAAAACCTCACGAGCTGGCTCAGTTACACATCAACTGACAGTCACTGCCAAACTTGCATCAGCTGAAGAGACAGAATAGCTGTAAAAGTATTCATAAGCGACATCAGTTCAACTACACAGTATATGGCTTCACTGGAAACCCAAAATGTAACTTTAATGTGCTACTATCTGCAATAACTTATTGGACCTAAAGTATGGCTTTAGACAGAAGTCACATAATGACCCTCTAGTATGATCCTGTGATGAGTATCCTTTTGATCTATATTGAAGCAGAGCTTTTGTCTAAATTATACTTATTTCTGAGTGTCAGAACCAATTTAAACTGGAAAAGAACCTACAACAAGATAGTTCCAGATCAGACTGCTCCCAGAGGAACGGTCTGATCAGAGACTATTTGCTTGCCTTTTCAGCAAGTTAGCTCTTTGCATGCTGGGTAAATTTTCATGCTTTTGTTGTCTGCTGTTTTTTTTTCAACAAATTATTTCAAGAACACTATCAGTGTGTCAAATGATTTGGATCAAGATCAGGATCAATGTTTAAATGGTCCCAATCTGGGTCCAAACTGTTTGTGAAGGTCATCAGCAGACGACTTAATTATTGTAAACTAGGATGGATTAGTCCAGGGCCCAGTTGCATTGACTATTTGATAAGCGAATAGCTTGTTAAATTAACGGTCTGTTAAATTTTCAACCAATCAGGTTTGACGTTACAATGTAATGTCAAACCTGATAGGTGAAGGTTTTAACAGACCGTTAATTTAACAGGTGATTAACCAATCAAAACGTTTATACAAATGGGCCCAGATCATCAACTGGATTAGCACTCAAAGAGTTAAAGCGCCAATTCATTTATGAAATTACGACTGCTTTTGTTTGTTTTTGTTTGATTTGATTCTTTACGTCCACTCAACAATATTTCAGTTATGCGGGACAGGTCTTTCTGGGTTGAACCAGTACTAAGCTAGGATAAATGTGTCTTGCTCAATGACCACAACGCAGTGACGCCGGTGAGGCTCGAACCCGCGGCCCTTCGGTCTCGAGTCAAGCACTCTACCACTGAGCCACTGCGCTCCCGAAATTACGACTGCAGCAAACTACAAAATATTGAACTCTAATTCACTTTCAGGCCAAACAAGTCTTGCTATTTCATATGAAGTTTCTGCCAGCAGCATGCCAACAACTCAATGATTTAAATACCAAGCCTTAACCCTTAACCTGCCTGGGCCAATATGGTCTTGTCTAGAAAATATCTGCTTTTGACATCTGCTGCAAATATTCAAGTGCACTTCAGACTAGATTTTATCATGGAAGCAAACACTATGAACCCTGATCTGACTGCTCCCTTCAGTCAGATCTGGGTTCATATTGTTTGCAATTATTAATAGGCCACCAAACTACATCAGACGAGAGAGCAAACACAAGTCATGATTGAAGGGAAAAGTATTAATTGATCCTTTGTTTGCTTGTTTGTTTGATTTGATTCTTTACATCCCATCAACAATCTTTCAGTTATGTAGGGACGGGTCCAGTACTAAGCTAGGATTTTAATTAATCCTGAATAGAAACTTTCAAAATGTGGCTTGCTGCAAACAAGAATAGGTGGCACTTTAAGGTTTCAATTTTCCCACAATGGGGAATCTATTAACTACTACATATAAACAGACCTAGAATTCTTCGCTATTAATCCTTTGATTGAAATATATAAAGGTTGTTAGTAGCGGCTACAGCTAAAATGTTTTCCTGGGGGTGCCAGGCAGTATGAAGTATTTTCCTATTGAAATCTAGACAGTCAACACTAATTTCTTCTTTCTTGCGTTTCCCTCCACTACAAACTTTGCGTGGTTTAAGAACTGTTTTTGGTTTCATGTTTTCCCTACAAGCTTCCAACGTAACATCACGTTTTGCTTCCCGATCAAACATTCGGAAGAAGTTGTTATAAGAGCCAGTCATTACGTGCCTGAAAAAAGAAAAAAACTATATGATATGGGTCTCAACGCAAGAGGGTTTGCGAACAACAAAGGCACAGACCAGTAGAGCTGTCATCGTTATCGACAATATCAATGTATCAATAAAAAAGAGCTGCAATATTCATATCGATACAGAAATGTGGATATCGATATTTATCGATATTGGGTCAAAAAAGAAATGTTGTTTTCTTCCTGTAGGCCTACAGACAGCATCCGCACAGACTGATCAGCGCATTTTTATTCGCTCTTTGGAAAGTATCATATCTAAACTTGCTACAAGCGAAATTTCAATTTTCTAGCTAGTCTCTGTAGCTGAGCAGGCTGGTTTGGGTATGACCTGGTCTGAAAAAAAGATATTTGAGTATATGGGGCAGCTCATGAGATTCTGGTATTTATCGCATCTATGCGTTGTTATACCTTGAAAATATTAACCTGATCCTGGCCTTTATCATTAGGCTTAAATGAAATATATGTGTGGTTCCTGTTGCCTACCTACCCTAATTTTTTTAACCCTACCCTAAACATTAAAATGGTCTTTGGAGAAAAAATACCTAAAATGGACACTTTTTCAGATTTTGTCACTATTTTCTTTGTTAAATGTTATAACAAAATTTAATAATTTCCCTACCTACCTACCATAATTTTGTTGGTATGCAACAGGAACCACATATATATTTCATTTAGGCCTTAACATAATTTCACAGCCGATTGAGCTTAAATGTATCTTCGGCGTGCATCGTATAACTAATACGGAAATGCACGTGGTACTTTTTAACACAATAGATATATACCGCTATAATGCTCTGTTGGCTATCAGCTGCCTGCGTGGCTCAGTGGGTAGAACACGTGAATATTGCACACTTATATTTTAAGCTCTGTGTTGTTAGTTTGAATCCCGTACGCGACATTTATTTTTGTAACTATTGAAAAGAATTTTTTTTTTTTTTATCAAATTTTCTCCTTTTGCAATATCGTTTCTCTATTTTAATTAATTTGATCTCTTTGGTGACAACAACATTCTCTTGTCCAATTCGTAACACTGTACTTCAATTATTGCCTGTCATCTCTTCAGTTTTTAAAATATGAGCTGCGACATGAGACTTCCAACAATGTGGCATTTTTAATAGGCCAGGTGAGCCTGTGCACCCTCCTTTTAAGAATTGAAACTAAATGCTGTTCATTCAGTAGCTTACCATCCATAGAATATTCAAGTGACTAGCAAAGGCTCTAATAATACTGTGCGTATGCGCATGCTGGTCTGAGCCTTTGCTTGTCGCACACACCACATTGTTGGAAATCTCATGTCGTGGCTCATATATGGACCTCCTTGCTGCTCTTTAGAGAAATGCTTCAACCTGCTATAACTGATTCATTTTGCTTTGGAGCCAAGAGCTCGAGTGTAGACCTATATTCACAAACTAAATTATAACTCCAAGCATAAAGAAGTTGTCAGTCATTACATTTTCAAAGAAAGCGTGAGCTTACAGGTTTTGTGTTTATGTGCATTTCTTTGACATGAAAACAAAGAAAAATGAAATAAAAAAGTTGGGTCGACCAGGATTCGAACCCACAATTTACGTATCTGGAGCTATTCTGACTAACCACACGACTACCGTTGAAAGTACAACTTCATTGAGTTATCAACGGATCTGATCGCAATTTTACCAAGATGTTTATTTCCGTAATTGCTTGAAACATACCTGATTGCACACGATCCATCACGAAAAACTATATATTCAGTGTTTATACTGTAATAATTTATTCATGCATAAAGGTCAGGATCAGGTTAATTTTGTAGAGGTATAGTCACTTAAATATGCATGCATAGCTATCTAGCAGGGTAAGATGCCGAATTTTGGGCTTGAGACTTCATCTACAGTAAGTCCTGTGTAAAATGGCCACTCTCATAAAAGACCAAAAATTGATTTTGAAGACCAATTATTGCTTAATGCAGGTCAAAAGTATTGCAGAATGCTCCATGGGGGCGCATTCTGCAATACAGTTAAACCTGTGTTAAAGAGACCACTCATGGGAAGCAGTGAAAGTGGTCTCTTAAGGCAGGTGGTCTCTGAAAGGGAATGCAAGCTTGAATATAGAAACTCAACTTTGTACCAAGTTTGGTAGATATCAGGCCAGTGCTTTTTATGGATTCACTTTAACATCTACACAGATTGATGGACAGACAGCATTAATTTTCCCACTCTGACCCAGGCGATACTACAGATAATACATATAAGCCGCGGCATGAGATTTCAAACAATGTGGTATGTGCGACCAGCATAGCCTCAGATCAGCCTGCGCATATGCGCAGTCTGATCAGAGCCTTTGCTAGTCGCTTAACTATTCTATTATTGTTAAGCTACTGACCGAACATTATTTGGAGTTTCTTAGCTTAAAATGAGACTGCAAAGGCTCGTCTGAGTCTACACTTATCAAAATACCACATTGTTGGAAATAACATGTCGCGGCTCATATTGCATTCAGTTTGGCAGTATTTCATCAGCAAGATTTATAGACCATTGTAAAATACTCTGGAACCAGTCACTTACCTATCATTTCCACTCCATGCACACTCAAACTTGTCGAATATACAATCATTCTCATATAGTGAACACAATTTACTCCTTAGATATTCATGCACCTGGAAAGTCTCTATTGGTTTAGAGTCCATTTGTAAATCCCATACTTTCACAGATAAATAATCTCTAGTCACCATGTATCTACCATTATGACTAAATTTAACATCAGATATACTAGAAATAATTTCTGAGAAAAAACTACGATTGGTGGGATCTTCAGGCTCTTCAAACACTGAAAGACAAAAAATACATTCATTTACATTAACTCTTTGACAACTGGGTATTTTTCATTCTTTTTTGTCCCCTGCTGCTGCTTTTTTTATATTTAAATCGACTTTTGGGGGGGGGGAGAAAAATCCCCCCCCCCCCAAAAAAAAAAAAAAAAATCAGAAAAAACATCAGCATGATCAGTGTTAAACAGTTTGGATCCAGATCATTCCCAACATTTTCCCGTCCCGCATAACTGAAAGATTGTTGAGTGGACGTAAAGAATCAAATCAAACAAACAAACAAACAAAATTCCCAACATTTTGTTGGGTCTGATCTGGGTCCGAACAGTTTGCAACTTTTTTAGGTTATAAGGTCACTAGTAGTAAAAGGTTTAACTTAGATTTTGGTACCTATCACATATGGACAAAGGCCTATTTTAAACATACATGCTTTACGTATCCAGCTAGACATGGACAACTTAAATTTGGTCACAGTCTTTACCTACATCCATACCTTGTGTATGCAAGCAGCTAAGGCTATGGAGAGTATGTGCAGGCGGGACTGAGCCTTCTTTGCTTGACAATGAGATATACCATCTCATGTACTGGCTCAAATATCTTAAGGAAATATATGGGCAAGATTATGCCCAAATTCAAAACTTTAGCTGACATTCTTTCCATAGAATTTCAGCTACAACATCGTAATACGATGTTGAAGCTGAAATTCTAAGGACGTAACATCCTCTATTTCCACTCTTCTTGTAAATATACGTTGAACCAAAAATAAGGGTACTGTTGTATTTCTCTAGGAACTTGGTGTTGCACTTCAGGACTGCAACAATCCACATATTGTAGGACTGCAACAATCCACATATTTTGCGATATCTTAATTTTTGAGAAAAATAAGGCTTGACATCTCATGCAAAGCAGTGAAATAATTTGATAATGTCGCTGGCCCCAAATTCTGGTGGCATTTCAAGAATTATGAAACATGGTTCACTTACATTTGGCATGTTTGTCACAGAGCGCTTGTTCCCTCATATCACATAATCTAATTGTGCCTTTACTACTGCTATAAACAAAGAGGTTGCACTCGGTGGGGTGGAACTCAGCGGCAGTGATGACTTCTGTCAGCTCCTCCATGTTGGCAGGTTTTATATCAACTATATCTAAACAACTATAAGGAATAATACAGTAGTGTACAGTAATTGAAAAAAAACAGCATAAGATATATGGCAAGTTACAATAAACACTCTAAAATTCCATGCATTAGGCAAAAAAAAAAAAATAGTTGTGTTTCAGGTTCCTTGCCAGAACAAGAAATGTCATAGTCACGTGACGAATGCCCCCAAAGGAATTGGTCAAGCATAAGACACATTTGAGGAAAGTTAGCTGTAATATAGGAGATATGCTCCAGACAGGATAAACCTAGAAATGAGGCTAGAAGTCAATGTCAAGGTCAAAGTGACCCAAAATGGTATGCACCACTCCACCATCCCAAGAAGAATAAACACACCAAATTTGGGATTCCTACATCAAATAATATAGGAGATATGCTCCAGACATGATTATTCTAGAAACTAGGTCATAGGTCAAGATCACAGTGACCTTAAAATGGTACGAGACCCATCAGCATCTAAAGATGTGTCCATACAGCAAATTTGGAATTCCCATCTCAAATAATATAAGAGATATGTTCTGGACACGATTATTCTACAAACTAGGTCAGAGGTCAAGGTCAAAGTGGGCCAAAAATGGTATGTGACACCAACATTGCATCCACCCACCAAATTTGGGATTCCTACCTTTAATAATATAACAGATATGCTATGGACATGATTTTTCTAAAAACTAGGCCAGAGGTCAAGGTCACAGTGACCTGCAAATGGTACAAGACACTCCACCATCCCAAGATACATTCACACACCAAATTTGGGATTCCTATCTCATAGAATATAGGAGATATGCACCAGACTCAATGCAGTTTCTAGAAACTAGGTCAGAGGTTAAGTTCAAGGTCACAGTGACCCAATTATGCTACGCGACACTTTGTCATCCCAAGACCCATCCACGCACCAAATTTGAGATTCCTACCTCAAATAATATAAGAGATACGCTCCGGACATGATTAATTTATAAACTAGGTCAGAGGTCAAGGTCACAGTGACCCGAAAATGGTATGTGACACTCCGTCATCCCAATATGCATCCACACACCAAATTTGGAATTCCTACCTCAAAGAATATAGGATATATGCACCGGACACGAAGCGGGACGGACTGACGGACGGACTGACGGACAGTGCGATTACTATATGCCTCCCAAAGTTCTAGGGCTGCTGCGAGTATCCGAGTACTCGGATACCCGCGGATCTGAATATAAAATCGAGTATGAATATTCGTCACTGCCGAAAGTTGGATCGCGATCTCTTTTTTTTACCCTTTTTTAACTGAAACAAGAAGTTTTCACCAAATGGTCCATTGAAATTTTTCACTTTGACTACGGTTCTAATTGATAATATCTTATTCAAATACCTTTGTTTCTTGCAGGTTAGTGACATCCTTTATCGGTAATTAAAATCCTCAAAGTATTCCAAAATCCGCTGACAATATATTCCAATCTATTTTGTTTAAACACACTTCATCGGTACATAATAAACAGAGCCAAAAATATCATCAAATGTCAATTATCAAATCAATTTCAAAGGGTTCTTTTTTCTCTTTGAACTTTTTTTTTCTTGCCGACAAGGCGACAGCTGATTAGGCCTACGTGACCCAGGCCATGTTGTCTATGTGTGAACTTCAGGACAAAGGAAAAGGGCCTTATACTGAAATCAGCACACTTCTGTCAGAATACCAAGTTATCCAAGTTCATGAAGGTTTAAAATCAAATTTACAAATTGTGTTGCATGCCTTGACAATCGTGAGTGGAAATGTAGTCTTATCTTTTTTGATAACTAAATGTATACATGTGGTACTTCTGGTTTATCAGATAGGGCTGATTTACTAAGTAAATAGACCCAACAATAGATGTTTTTATTAACCAGTGACTCGCAGTTCGATCTGTGAATCGTCACTCATGAAACGTGGATCAGATCGGATCGCCACTTACCTAACGATCCACAGCCCTACAAAGTTCCTTTGGGGGCATAAAAAAACAGGGTCGGTAGGTAGGTTTTACTTTTTTTTGCTAAAATTACAAAACAGTTCTTTTCCCTCTTCTCCAAAAAAGTACAGGCAATGTCATCAGGCTGTGGATCCTGGTGATATGTACTATGGCAGAGCTTTTATAAACATTGGGAAGAGCAGAGGTCCCAGAACACTTCCTAAGGGCACTCCTTGACTCGACTGCATCGGGTGCTGATAATAAGTAACCCCATCATAATTGGAGTTTATGCAGTAGGTGGTGGTGGGGGATTTTGCCAAAGGCTTTCAGCTGTGTCTCACAATACTGTCTGTTTTGAAAGTATGAGTATGCTGTGAGTCTCTACGGTGTTTGTGTATGCTACATGTACTGAATACAATATGCTCGAGCGTCTTGCAGGCAATGGAGTAAAGAGACACTAGTCTGCAAGTCTCTGGTGTGTTTCTGTCTCCTTTTTGAACTCTGATTAGTGTATTTTTCCCTCTTCTCCTCCAAAAAAGTACAGGCAATGTCATCAGGCTGTGGATCCTGGTGATATGTACTATGGAAGATGTTGTTGTTTTAAATTTGTGCCCTGGGATTTGTGCACCCTGGCATTACAAACATTGGACTGTTGTGTCCTGTCTGGTAACAACAATCACCATAAATTTATTTTGTTTCAAAGGAAGAGGAGACCAGAATATATTAAGTGTAAAGTGACTTTATTATATTATTATTATATTGAAATAAAAGCCAGTTCTTGTTTTCATAGTGTTTTTCTTAAAAGCCATTGCTTGTACAATTACTTTAATATTCAATATTTGATCAAGGTTAAATTGTTGTTTTCTGCTTTAGTTTTTACTATTATTTCATGTATCATCACTGATTATCACAATTTGGCTGATGAAGTTGTGTGAGATGTTCCTTTAAAGGAAGGATTTATTACAACAATGACCAAAATAACACACTGTCTAAGTCGGGAAGCATACTTCAAAATACTCGCGCCTGCGCAGACAACACCATAGAGCGCACTGGAAAGGTGAAAACAAGAGAAGTTGAGACCGGAGCTAAATTATTTTTCTTACCAAAATAAGACGCAAATATGGTTTTCACATTGTTCATTTCTAAAGTACTAAAAAAATGAAATGTCATTAGTTTTCCAAGGTACGTTTTCCAAAATTTTCGCAAATAAATCGGCAAATTTCTCATAAATAATAGCAATTTTCAGACAACAAATGCTTCTGAATTATTAATTTAGCTCGAAGGCACGTTAAGCATACAATATTTCTTCATATTTTACTCTGATTTATCCATTTTTTGTCAGTTTTCTAGCAAATTTGTGATACGAAAAATCAGAAGTTTTTTTTTGAAAAAAAAGGTTAAGAGTGACCCCGAATTTTTAGGGTCGGCCAGGGAACCGGAAACACAGGTATTTTTTTTTTTGCCTTATTTAAAATTTTGGTTATCAACTAGTTGATAACCAAAATTTTTATTAATAATAAATATGGAATCTTATCAGGGATATTCCAGGAAAAAGTGTGAACAGGGGGGGATAAAGGCAACTTGAAATCAAATTCCTTGGGGTGGGGTTTCAATGCCATTTTTTGTTCCTTGGTGGTGCCATTCAATTAATTTAAATTTCTAAGTGATACCCCTTAAAAAAGTTGCGTTCCACCCTCTGTGACCACTTTTTCCTGGAATAGCCCTCAGCTCTTTGATTCACTTTTTAACGATTGTAAGAATGGCAAACAGAGAAGGCCCTCATCAGACTGCTTCCTTGGGGTGGGGGTTCAATGCCATTTTTTGTTCCTTGGTGGTGCCATTCAATTAATTTAAATTTCTAAGTGATACCCCTTAAAAAAGTTGCGTTCCACCCTTGGTAACCACTTTTCCTGGAATAGCCCTCAGCTCTTTGATTCACTTTTTATCGATTGTAAGAATGGCAAACAGAGGAGACCCTCATGGGACTGCTCATTCAGATCCTAGTCACTGTCTGCTCCAATTCTAAGTGTTTTTGATTTTGGGTTTGGTTTGATTCATTACATCCCAGTCAACAACTATGGTCATGTCGCGTCGGTTAGTTCACCTAACCACACTTTTTTCACGGGCAAGCTTAACTAAGCAGTTAACCAGTACTTCGTGCACATACTTTCGATTGTCCTTTTAGCTGATCAAAGGTGTCACAGACTAATCATGTGAGAAATCAACGACACTTCAGTGGTGCAGATAATTGCAGTGAACAATGCACATTGATAAATTGAAAAGTTTTAACCGAGGTAAGTAAAGGTGAGATGTTTTTACCTTTGTTTGGTCTGAAAAATAAAAATATTTTCCCATCAGTTTGTTTGGTTGTTTGTTTTGTAAAAATGTCTAAATTTTAATTTGCAAACAGTTACTGGTAACATCCGTCGGTATAGCAGTATCCACTTACATCTATGGAATTACCCTTAAGTATAATGTGGACATCGTTTTTTCTCACCAATAGCGCATGCATGTCTTACTATGTCAACGTGTAACTGACAGAAATCCAGACCTCAATCTATCTCATTATACCACTTTTACCAACTTTAGCATGAAATAGCTCGTGATGTGCAAGGTCTACACTGATGTAGATGGTATAAAATAGTTATACCATGTTTGTCCACCTGTACGTAAGATAATCCATTCGCTAAAGCTCGTGGATTATCTCCACGTACAGGCGAACAACCCATGGTATAACTATTACTTATACTGCCAAAATTACCTTTTCCCGATGGTGGCGATATAACGAGGTTTTACTGTAATATATTTCAGGAAAGGATACTAAAACTTTGATCGGTAACTTCAAGATGCCAAAGATTTACTCTAAGGTCGTCTGCTGAGAGATACGTCTCTTGATCGCTGTTAACTGATATGGAGTTAATATGGTATGTATGAGCATTGGCAAATATTCTCCTTGGACTAGCTTCCACCATCAACTCCATAGGTTTAAATGATGGTACCCGTAATGCTGTTATACTGTTAGGATCCCGCAGGAGGCCAGACTCATCTTTGAGATTGTATCCTTCTGGTCGTTTGTCTCTCTCTGTCACTTTCCACAATTTTATTGTCTTATCTGAGGAGGAAAAACAAACAAGATTTTGCGCTTGGAAACCTCTAACCATATTCACTTAAATACATGAACTTGGTTAACACAGTAAGTGAACAGGATTACAGGTTTCCAACATGTAGGGGTGCAACGATATACCTGTAAACCGCGAATAACTCTAAATAAATACAGTATAGTGATACACTTTTTGTTGTACCGGTACACAAACCTTCCATATATGTGTCATTAAGCCAGTTTTCATCTAAAATTTGCAAGAAAATATCCATTATTGGCTTTGAAGTTGCCCGAAATTTGGGCCATTTTCAAAACCAGAAGCGGTAAAAAAAGTGAAAAAAGACGCTGTGGTATAATTCCTGACACAAACGTCGACTGTGTCAAACAGCATATTGCCGTCTTTCTCAAGCATTGGAAAATGTTAATTCTGTAGGACAGACATCAATGCGGGCCATAACATATTTTTTATGGATATTTTACACATTTTCTATCCCCCCCTTAGAGTTATTTCCGCATTTCAAATACCAACGCTTCATAGGTAAAACTTGTACATATCTGTTTGTGTTGCAAATTAGACCAACAGGCAAAAGCTACTTTCGGTTTCAAACAAGGCGGCAGATGACAATCACAAATTATGCCGACCTTAAATAAATGTTGGATTGCCGCGCTCCTACCTGCCCACCCAAAACAGGCACTACCCAAAAAAACATTATTGCTTTTCTGAGATTCTTTTTTTTTTAATTTTCTCTAATTCTGTTAACAAACCCTTCTTTAAAAGCTGCATTTTAATTGATGAAAGGTTACAGAGACTGTTATTATATGCATTCTTACCTTATTTACAGCATTTGTAGACCTCTAAGTGATAGCGAGGTCATAAAATTATACTGAATTTCTAAAAAAAAAAAGACCTAGTTTACCTACCTACCCAAACTGAAATTGATGGGTAGGAGCACGGCAAACAAATATTTATTTAATTATGGCCTTATTGTAGTGAAATATCTATAAGGGAAAAATAAATTTGATCATTTCTCCTTTAAAAGCAGCCGAGGGACACAAGGAGTAGACATTTTTTTCTTTATTTACAATGTATTTTCAACACTACCCACTGGAAAATTATTATTTGGGCAATAGCAAAAAAAAAAAAAAAATTAAGGGTGGCCATAAATGCATTCTTAATCTAGTGGATTGTGAACTGACATAATTTGAACTAAGGCTAGAGGCAAGTTAAAGACTTGAGTTACCATTTGTTGAAAGCAGGAAGTTTGCAGGATTACTTCTCTTCAGCCAACGAATCTTGTTAATTTTTTCTTCGATCTCCAAACTTTTCAAGTAATCAAATTCCGGCTCATGACTTTGGAATGTGCTGTAGACATTGTATTCCCCACGCACTGCTGGTCCCTGTAATGTACACATAAACTCTTTAATAAAATGCTACCGAGTGTTGTGCCAATAATAAAGTTAGCATAATCCATATTCAAGACATTATTCAAATTTCATCACAGGCTATACCTCTTTAGAACAAAAAGAAAATATGATATTAACAGGGTTAATCCTAGCCCAAAATGATGATGGGCCCTTAAAATGAGCCAATGGCCCATATCCCATTCAAATTCATGCAAATTTCCAAATTTTAACGGGCCATTTGAAATTCTTTATGGGCCCTTTGCAAAATTTGATGGGCCCAAGAATCCTTAATATCAACATTAGAGCATAATTGACATGAGATTTGAATAGCTTGTATATGGGGCCCAGCCAAAAATAAAGTCCATTTTAGCAAAACATTGATAGTTTTCTCACAAAATGGATCCGGCCCATCCTAGGATGAACCCTGTATTAAGAATAAAAATAAACCAGGGCTCTTGATTGCCTGACTTTGGGGCCGATATTGGCCCCATTCCCAATGGCAAAAGGTATGTTTTTCTCCCAACTCTAGATGAAAAATTCCCAATCTGACAAAGCCTATTTGGTCCAAGAAAACTGCAGATGTACCAGACAGAAAACATATATTAAAATGTGCGGGTTATTAACTTTTTATTCCTGGAACAACGTTGGACTTCCTATCTGAACGAACTTGTGTGTTTGGTCACGCGAAAATATGGGTCAGGGCCTTTTCTAGGTATTTTGGGAAAAGGCCCCTGGCTTGAATTGGGGAAAAATATGCCACATTTTTTTTTTACATTTATCATCAATAAATACATGTGCAGTCTTAATTGTGCTTTTTTACTTCCCTTTACCGGGTTACGCTAAATATGGAAAAAAATAGGGTTAAAATAACAGAAAATCAGTGGATATTTTGAGGGCGCGCTTGTAGACCCGCACTGGATGCATTCCTAAGGGACACGGAGGGTAAAATCATGCGAGTCCCGCAATGCCGCTCTCTAGTCATAACACTGCAAATATCAATTTATCAATCACTCACACAAACTTTCTATACTGCAATGATTTGCCTCATATACTTTTTTAGTTCGCATTTAAGAAATTCATTGAGACAAAACAATGTGGTGCTTGTTACAGACATTTAGCATTTCTTTGAAATGAAAGACAGATTTAATCCTTATCATACTGGATATTTTCATGTACTAGCAGTGGTGTAAAATTTCACTTGCCCGCTCGCATTGGGTTAGGGTGCGTCTAATACCTGACAAGCTTGCCCTTACTAGCGAGTGCATTTTCTGACATGTGAAATGCATTCTATCCTCTAGCGAAGGCAAAACAAAAGATTGTTGATCTACATCGTGAACCTGATGTTTATATCAGACTGTTACAACTACCCGTGCACATTTCTGACAACCGGTTGGGATGAGCTCCCCAGCAGCTGCATTTCAGAAGAATTTATTAGCTGAGCCTCCTCTATATCACAATTTTAAGACTGCTTGCTACTGCTTAATGAAGGTCTATCATCACTTGTTGAAGACAACATGCCCATTGACTGTTCATCCAGGACCTTAATCTGTAGCAAAGCAGAAGAGATGAGAGACTTGTAAAGTGAAACCCAGTACCTGCTGTTGCTCTCGACAAATTCCCTTTCCTCTCTGTATCGTATTATTAAACCGATTTCATTCTGATGGATTTTCCCATACATATTGATATAATAAACATGGGTTTGTCAATTTTGCATTTTAAGGGGTCACAGGTAAAAAAAGGGTCACAGGTAAAAACAACATCTTAGACTATCCCTGCAGATACTAATCTCACCAAACAGTACAGACCCTGATGAAATATCGCATTATGATTTATTTCATCTAGGTCTTCACTGTTTGCAGGTGCACAGAATGAAAAGGGTTAAACCTGCATGTACTTCATACCTTCGCACGCTGGAAAATAACAACACGGCCCCCCTTATCTCCAGTGGCCAGAAGATCTCCATTGCTGTTAAACTCCACACATGAAATTATATCCGCTGAAAAATAAATTAAAAACTTCTTTTCCTTTCCTAGTTAAGTTGGGCGATGCAACATGTAGGTCAATGACCAAAAAAGGTTTTAATAAATTCATCTACCAATATTGTGCAAAATATGAAAAATATTCAGTATTTCGAGGCAAAAAAGTTATATTTGCCATTTGAGCCTTATCTGCCATGCCGGTAAATTCCACCCGTAAATACCAGGGGTGGAATTTTCCGTCCAACCTTGTTATATAGGGACGGATCTTCCTGGGTTGTACCAGTACTAAGCTAGGCTCAAGGACCACAACGCAGCAAATCAAACTTCTACTGAGCCCCTAGTCCGAGTTTTCTCTTGACGTTTTAGAGGCTATTCTTTATTTTGATATTTACCATTAGTGGCAAATATCAAAATATGGAAAAAACACTTAAACATCAGAGAAGGCTTGGATTACTGAGCCCCCTACACAAACTCGTGGACAGTCTGGGACAAAGTGCACATATTTGTCATTTGATGCCTTCCCACAATGTGACGCCGGGAGTAAACCGCTTACAGTCTATAACAGGCAAGGCACTCGATTGATTTGGATCGTGTGGTGGCTCACCCTATAGGCGCACTACCGGCGTACGCTGTACTGGCCGAATTTCAACCAAGGCGTGCAAGCGGGTAGGCCTGTTTCGCCTCAAGTAAGGTCAGTTGCACCGTTTTTGCTCAATTGCAGCAACTCATATTACCCATCCCAGGGCATGTCATCGGTGTAAGCTTGAGGCGCAGGCAAGGCAGCGGCGTACGCCGTTTTGGTGCCAAAGAAACGCAGCCACTGGCAAATTTGAGAATGAGGTTTTTAACCGGTCTACCCCACCCACTTACCTTCAGTTATATCTTCCTCAACGGTCCCCTTTACTTGAGAGAAACACCACTGAATTTCACTACCATTGCCTGCAACAGTCCGAAATATATATTTTATTATACAGACCAAAATCAACTGAATACTGACCTTATTTTGTATAAATTTATTGACCGACATTTTTCAAGACAAATCAAACAATCACCACTATCTTACCCGCCATTTTTTCCAACTGACAGGAACCGTGCAACAATTATTGGTGTCTAAAGACGCGTACTAGACATCTAAAGACAATGTTGCATCGGGCCAGCGACCGATGACAGCAGATTCAGGATGAGATATCTGCAATTTTATCTTAAAATGGCGGAAGATAATTTCCGCAAGTGACGTCATAAAATTATGGGAGCTGAGGGGTATAGCTAAACACCGAAAGGTGCGCGAAACGAAGGTTAGTGCTGAAGGGGGGTTACAAAGCAAAGAAAAGTCGGTGAATAACATACAGTGCGAAGAAGAGTATGTGTAGTAAAACTAGAGCGCACAGTCGATGGGGCGCCATCGTAAATCTCCACGCTTTTGAAAAAAAAATAATGAAATTTGACTTTTTGACCGTCGTTTGTCAATGCTGTGCCAGTTGAGAGCCGAAACATTCTTAACACGCTAACTTTACATGTATATTGGTAATCTCGGGTTACCCATATAACAGTCCTTCTTTTGCACATACTCAAGTTTATAAGTACATGTATATTGAGCCGTATAAATATATGGAGATTGGCTACGAGAGACAGCACCCGTTAAATGCATACTCCCAGCTAGCAATCTATATGGGACCCATATGGGTCCCATGTGGGCACCCATATGGGCAGTGCAACCGGGTTCCTTATGGGTCCCATATGGGCTGGCCCATGTAAATGAAGTAGAATAAACGATAGAAGCAGGGGCGGATCCAAGATTTCTTGCTAGGGGGTTTACAAAGGGGGTTTTCATTTGAAAATTGTACCTGATAATTTGATAGTTTATGCTGATTTTCCTCATAAAAATGGAATAATTTTGTCTCAAAAGGGGGTTCAAGCGAACCACATGAATCCCCTCTGTATCCACCACTGTAGAAGCTAGCCATGCATTATAAACCAGGAAATAAGTTTATATAAAGATGTTTATATCAGTTCTTTTCTTATGGGAATGTTATATGGGACCCATATGTGACCCATCTGGGCAACTAGCATATGGGCTAACCCATATGGGACCCATGCGGAACCCGGTTGCACTCCCCACATGGGTTTCATATGGGTAGCCCATATGGGACCCATATAGGTATGTTTGCTGGGCTCTAACTGTGGACAGACAAGAGTTTCTTATGCTGTAGCTTTTCGAGATCCCTATTATGAACCCGGAAAGCCTAACGTTTGATAGGCCCTTTTGGTCATGTGTCGGGTCATATGCATGGCCTGGCATTTTGAGGCATAAAGTTCATATTCCAAAGTTTTCCCCATTTTTTCTCTCAATGTCTTTCTGTAGGAACTCCTGAGTTGCCGTGTCTGCAAAGAGCATGGTACATGTCTGTGGCATCTGCTAATAGCCTGACTCTGGATCTTACCTGATCCGAGAGGTCACTGATGTAGGCCAGAAATAATATTCGTCCGAGAACCGAGCCCTGTGGTACACCTGAGGACACTGGGATGCTGTCAAATTTAAACCAATTAATACGACTGCTGTAGTTTTGTTATCTTTAATTCAATGTATTGTAATCAACTTATTCCATAGAAATTTAGTTTTAGAAGCAATTTCACAAGCAGCTTACTGAAATCGAAGAGGATAAGGTTTGTTTGTTTTCTGAATTGCATATTTTAGCAAGTTCGTTAACTAGCATGATGAGTTGTGTCTCTTAGGATCTTTTCCCCGAACCCATGCTGCTTCATAAAAGATCCCATAAGTCACGTTTTATTGCTAATTCTAGCTCATGTACTACTACTGAGTTGTACGTAATTTTGACGTCTTGCCTTACTATGTTATGAAATGAAATATTAAAAAAAAGTTTATGAGATGAACGGTAAAAATCTATTTTGGTCTATTGAAAATCCAAGAGCACTCCTTATTAAATTAAAATCTGAAGGTTTTCTAGTATCTATTTTCTCTACTCTCCATACTACATTGCCTCATAATATAATCTGAATTAATTGAACACATTTTTAACAGAGAGGGCTCACTTTATTTGGCTTGTAATGAGAAGGATGAATAGATCTACGATTATCATTGTAATTTTTCTAACACATTTTGGTGTGATCTATCTATCTATCTATCTATCTATCTATCTATCTATCTATCTATCTATCTATCTATCTATCTATCTATCTATCTATCTATCTATCTATCTATCTATCTATCTATCTATCTATCTATCTACCTACCTACCTATCTATCTATCTATCTATCTATCTATCTATCTTCTTATATTGCCAACGCCTTCGCGGGCATTTTGGCAAGTTATTGCGCATCGGGCCTTGAAAAACAAGGAAAAGGTATAAGAATGACAATGGGGTTTTATACAAGATGATAGGTTAAAAACAAGATAGAAAATAGAGGGAATAAATAAAAAATAACTCACTCGGATTGATCAGTATATAAAAATAGGGTAAGGGGAGGTCATAACTTAAAATCAGGATAAAACATGCTAAGATAAGATATGTCCAATGTAGACATGATTATACAATTATGGACTTTTCACGTGGTTCAGGTGTATATGATGTGATATGCACCAGAAATATAAATATTGACTGCTTTATTTAGACGAAGTCTTATTATTTCATTGTTGGTGAAAAGCTGACTTGATCTTTATATGGAAGAAAGTACATATCATGAAATGATAATTCATCTATCGCATGTTATGTTGATTTTTTTGTTGCAATTTTTCATTAGTTTTAAATATGAGTTTCACGTTGACTCTGAAAAAATGATAGTTAAAACGTGAGAAATGTAAAGAAATATCTGCATCGATTGTTTAAAAAACATAATGTATGGCACCATACCTCTTCCGTAGGGAAGAATTGTTGATATGTGTAGGTTACGGTCAACTAAATTAATATTTGTAGATTACGATCAACTAAATTCTACTTCTGTTTTAGATTTTTTGAACCAGGCATGTATGACATTAGCTATTTAAATATGCAGAATTTGGGCGCAGGGCATGTTTCGTTCTGACTCGAGTTTTTGCGAGATTCCAGCAATCCTGTACCCTAGAGGCATCACTACAGATATTTTATATAGGTTCCTTAAGCCAAACGCTTTACTGAGCTCAGCTGACCGAAGACATAAAAAAATATAAACATCCCCCATTTTTTCTTCTCGATTTCTTTAAAAATTCTCACATTACTCATATCAAATATGTCTTCTGTCACTTCGTCGTATATCCTTTTTAAAGATATTTCTGATTTAATAATATATTGATATATTTTTTTCTGGTGCAAATTACATCATTTACCGGGCCGCGTAGCGCAGTCGGTAACGTGTCTGGCTACAGATGCGTGTCTGACTGCAATTCCAGGGGTCGCAAGTTCGATCCCGGTCGGTCCTATACTTTCGTGGAGATTGATCATGAAATAATTTCTAGGGTCATTCTCCTCCCTTCCGCTGATTCATTTAAGAAGGGTTGTTGTCAGTTACAAGTGAAAGTATGTGCACGAATTACTGGTTATCCGCTTGTTCAAGCCTGCCCAGGAAAAAGTGTGGTTAGGTGAACTGACCGTCCCGCAATGACCATAGCTGTTGACTTGGGACCTAAAGCAACAAAAACAAACAAAAAAACAAAAGCAAATTACATCATAAACTCGACCTTAAAAGTTCATAAATCCAGTCTGCATGGCAGCTCTACTGTTCTGACTTGTAAGATATCTATTTATTGGTTTATTTGTTGTTCATTCATTTGCTTTTGATACATTTATGTTGACTAATACATTTAAGGATGTAATTTTAATTTACTGTAAGCTGTTGAAATATACATGATTACATGTCAGATGAATGCATAAAGCATGCTTTACAGTTGCACAATGTATGACACTCATGCAAAGACTGGTCAGAACTAGCTGAAACCAGAAAACGCTGGTGTATATCACTTTAAAAACCGATGTACATCACTTTTATACTTCTTCAAAAAGCAATGATTTTGCCAATGAGTGTGAAAGGAACATTTCCATACGGAAGGAATGCAAATAAATAAATTCAAACAAATTGTTGGAAAACCTAATTTAAGTGATCAATTCAAAAAGATTATCAAATGTTATATAAAGGGTGGATATAACTTGGATGTCATGCGACAGTCTGCATGCCTGGTTTTAAACCCATTCACGGTTTACAGCTATGGTTTCCTCTTTAATTGCACGAAGGTCGGTCAGGCATCAGACTCTATGACGGCTATGACGTAAAGTTTTAATCGATGGGTCGGTGCCTGATGCTTATATGTAGCTGGGCCCACCATGGCTCAACTGGAGTTTTTTTTAGCTCTGACTATCTGTGAGTCGTGAGCACTTTTCTTCGTTTCATCATAGTGTGTTAATTTTATTAGTGTGTTTCTCCATGATGATACATTGCAATAGTTAGAAGGCTTCCATGCGAGCTGAACATTTCTTGTACTTCAACAACATAAACTAGGCTGCTGTCCGTTCTAAGGCGGTGGTTCTGTTGTTGTTGACTTGTTGCTTATTGTTACTCCCCTTGTGGGAGTTTGTAATTGTTCTATGTTTTGTTGTACGTTACTTTATGTCAATTCTAGTTTTGCAATCATCTTGATGGGGAAGAGAGAGCTGGCTGCTTTGCTTAGTTTGTCTATCTGGTGTCTCGTGGTTGTTGTGTAGCTATTCCTCACAGTGCCATGGGTTTGTCTGCAGTTTGTGACTGTGGTATTTCCTGATTTTACTCACTTACAATTTTTGATGTCTCGACTCTTGCGTTTGTGCTGCGTGGTTACTGTAAAGATTTCTAATGTCGTTATTATTACTATAGTCAGGATATACACTCTTGACAATCATTTATTGCATTAACTTCCCTATTGGTATCACAGATACCCCATTTAAGGAGCAGTGTAGATCAGCATTCGTATCTCGTTAATAACTATTGCTTCTATATGTTTCTTTGTACTTGTATTAGACTTAGTTATATGTCGGGAGCTTTAGATATTTCACAAATGCAACAGCTGGATACTGCTATTAAATAACCGATATGAATGCTGCTTTTCAATGTATGATATAAACTTAAGACTCAATTATGAATAGCCTTAAACAGTTAAAATTTTACTTCCTCCTCTTTGGTTACATTCTACCTTTTCTATACAGATTCCGCAGTCCACAAATAGATATAATTCTATGTTACAATCTGTTTACGTTTCACCTCTGAAACTTCATTCGGTCACTATAATAGTTTACATTTAGTTTCTGACTCTGCTCTTTTTAGAAACCACTTAAAAGTTCATCTTTCTCCTCTTAAGTCACCTGTACTTAGGAACTCTAGGAGTAAGTATAGAAGAAGTGTAGTGTATCCCTCTATTTCTCATTGCATTGCCAAGAGGTTTGCTGTTGCAAACATTTATGTTGTAAATCAACTATTAAATCTAACGTTATTGGTAGACAAATTTCTTTAATTACTAATTCTAATCTTGATTGAAGATCAACAGATGTTATTTATGTTTTATCTTGAGGAGAGAAGGATTGTGGTGTGCAATATGTTGGCCAAACTTCTAGATTTCTAAAAACTAGATTTTCTGAGCACTATTATCGAATAAAAAGCCTCGCAAAGTTGATAATTTTCTTTAAAAATGATCACTCTACTAGCAGTATTTCTATTCAGCCTGTTGTAAAGATTACTTAGGATGATAATTCCTCTAAAGGATATAGAAATATTCTTAGGCATGAATTAGAATTAAAATGGATAAAATTATTAGATGAAACACCACATCCACTTGGTTTTAATGATAATATTTAACATGAAGGTAACATTTCTAGGTTACCTGATTTTGATGTCTTTTTCTTTTTTTTTAGATAGCCGTAAACGCGATAAGCAATCTCATGGTAAACGCTAAAATGGAAATTTAAAACGCAAAATTAAACATGTTTTAGCTCTTTCAGATTTAAGTATCACCTTAAAACATTCAGGCCAACATATGACCCTTTCCCGTTTAGTTACTCTTTCTATCTCTTCACTTCGTAATTTGGATATTGAGGCTAATAAATTCTATGATAGAGCTCATCGACTTTATGATGCAGCACTTCTTACCCAGTGTTACACTCAACATGCTCTTCGGCCATATATAGACTCCGAAATTAATCATATTAAACATTTTATTAAAATTCAATAATGTCAACAAAGGGATTGAATTCATTAACTTACCCAGTATATCTAAAGATAAATCTGTTATCTCTTCTATTCCTACTAGTTTTGAAAATAAGGAATCCCCTATCATTTGTTATAAGTACAATAAACCTATTCATAGTACTGTTCTTAACTATAACAAGTTAGCAACAGAACTTGATATTGAAAATTCTATTCCTGACTCTTGAGATTGTAAAGACTCAAGTATTGCTATCAACCCTCTGGTCATATAGTCACAGGAGATTTAAAAATCATAACTGATTCAAGATTTCCATCTATTATATGTAAGGGACCTAACTATAGGTTTCCATTGCCAATAGACTTCAAATCATGTCGTGAGGAAATTGCAGGCGCCTTACAAGAATTTTGTAATCACTGCTGTAAACGAGAGCATGTTGAGTCTAATGCCTTAAATAGTTAGAAACTAAATATTTCTGAGATTAATGATAGTAGAATTTCATTTTATTGCAACAATTTAGATCTTCTACCATCTAAACCTAAATTCACCTTTAGACACTTGAAGAAAGGGGTCCAGGAATTCCATAGGAGGTTTGTTTTGGCACCTGCAGATAAGGCTGCTAAAAATGTTGTGGTCGTTTGAAAAAGGTACTATATTAATACCCTAAAGCAAGAACTTAGCACTGCAAAAACATATGAGCATAACAGACTTGATGAGACGCACATCGTTGATAAGCATCAATGCCATATGGCAGCTAAGTTTGGGGTGTCTGTTGATGAGGACCATGGCAAGCTTCCAACGATATACTGGTTACCTAAACTCCATAAACGGCCTATAAGTCGCTTTTTATTGCTAATTCTAGTTCATGTACAACTACCAAGTTGTCTATTCTTTTGACTTCTTGCCTCACTGTGATTAAAAACCATGTTATTTAATATTGCACAAAAGTTTATGAAAGGAATGGTATAAATTTATTTTGGTCTATTAAAAATTCAGGAGAAATTCTTAATGAATTAAAGTCTAGAGGTTTTCTAGCATCAAGTTTGTCTACATATGATTTCTCAACTCTCTATACTACATTGCCTCATAATCTAATCAAAGAAAAACTAACAGATTGAACAAACATTTAACAGAGAGGGCTTACTTTATTTGGCTTGTAATGATAAAACTGCCTTTTTTACTTCTGAACAACCTAAAAGATATAAATTGTGGTTACGTCAGAAAATGTGTGATGCTTTGCATTATCTTTTGGACAATATATTTATAAGATTTGGCTCGAAATACTATAGTCAAATTGTAGGTATTCCAATGGAAACTAAATGTGGTCCTCTTGTTGCAGATTTATTTTTGTTTTGTTATGAGAGAGACTTCACATTGTCTCTATCAGACTCATATCAAACAGATATTATTGAAGCTTTTAACTCCACCTCTAGATAATTAGATGTATTACTTAATATTGATAGTCCTTATTTTGAACAAATGGTAGGTCAGATATATCCTACTGAACTTCAGTCATATACGGCGAATTCTTCTGATACTGAAGCTCCGTTTTTGGACTTGAAATTGTCCATAATAAATGGCATAGTTTCTTCTAAAATTTATGATAAACAGGATGATTTTAATTTTGAAATAGTAAATTTCCCATTTCTTGATGGAGATATTCCTCGCTCCCTTCCTATGGTGTATATACAGCTGCTTTCCAAAATTTTTATAGATACCGATTTTTGTCATAATTATTTACATACCCTATACCTGTTTGAGTGTTTGTAATAAGCTTGTGCTTTGCTTGAGATATGATTTATTTCAGCTCCTGTATGCACGACATATCTAGTTATTGTGAGTAAAAATATGGCTTGATTTTGCGGATGTTTTGTATCAAGTTTTAACTTCTAAAAAGGTTGATCATATTTTTAGCAAATCAAAGTTGCTTATCTAAACTCTATTTCGAATTATGAGATTATAAGGAGAGCAGCAAAGAAAATTGTGGTGGGAATCTATAAAGTCATGTATACGTCGCATTGTGAAAAAAATCTAAGAATTGAAGCTATAGAGTGTATCAACAATGAATCACTTGATTGACTTTGGTGTATGTGCACTAGTAGGTTGCACAAATTAAATATTTTTTACATAATTACTTTTAAAAGATATTTAAGTGCATTTTGGGGGTGTAGATTTGATGCTACAATGTTAGAGCCCAATCATTAAAGGAAAGCACAGTACTGCCAAACAGTTAAATGGGCCAAGAGGGTTTGGAATTGTATTAAAATTGAGAAAATGTCATCTTTCCAGATGAATCCACACTCTAAACCTATTTCTTTTGCAAACCTATTCCCATCTGGCGTCTGAAACACGAACAAATTTATCCACATTACATTGATAGATGGATAAAAATCCACTGGAGTCGTATTGAGGCGACTATCTCGTAACTTTTAAAGGAGTCTCTTAACTTAAGCTTGTTATTGAAACAATCACCAGTAAGGCATATCAGGATAATATCAAAAGCGATATTAAACTCCAATATGAATCACGTGTGGATGTTTTAAAGGGCTATTGCAAGGTGTGTTATCTTGTTGAATGCTTGGGGTATAGTGCATCTGTATTGGAGTTTCATATTACTTTTGATATTATCCTGATAAGCCTTACTGGTGATTGTTTCATTAACAAGCTTAAGTTGAGAGACCTTATTAAACGTTAAGAGATAGTCCCCTCAATACGACTCCAGTGGATTTTTACCCATCCATCAATGTAATGTGGATGAATTTGTTCGTGTTTCAGACGCCAGATGGAAATAGGTTTGCAAAAAAAATAGGTTTAGCGTGTTGATTCGTCTGAAAAGATGTCATTTTCCCAATTTTAATACAATTTCAAACCATCTGGGCCTATTTACACTGTTTAGCAGTACTGTAATTTCTTTTTGGCCTTTCGCCTAATAATTGGGCTCTTACTATGTAGCATCAAATCTGAACACCCAAAATGCACTTAAAATTTTCTTTTAAAAGTAATTATGTAAAATTATATAATTTGTGCAACATATTAGTGCATATACACCAAAGTCAATCAAGTAATTCATTGTTGATACACTCTATAGCTTCAGTTCTTAAAGTATTTTCACAGTGCACCGTATACCTGACTTTATAGATTCCCACCACAGTTTTCTTTGCTGCTCTCCTTATTATCTCATAATTCCAAAAAGAGTTTTGATAAGCAACTTTGATTTGCTAAAAATATGATCAACTTTTTTAGAAGTTAAAACTTGATACAAAACATCTGCAAAAACAAGCCATATTTTTACTCACTATAACTAGATATGTCGTGCTTACAGGAGCAGAAATAAATTATATCTCAAACAAAGCACAAGTTTACTACAAACACTCAAACAGGTAAAGGGTATGTAAATAATTATGACAAAAATCGGTATCTATAAAATTTTTGGAAAGCAGCTGTATTTCTCAGCTTATTCGTTTTGCAAGAGTGTTCTAATGTTGATGACTTCAACATCAGAATCTTATTTTAACTGTTAAGTTATTAAAACAAGGTTATAGATATCATACAATTCGACAAACATTTTCTAAATTTACCACAGACACTCAGAGTTAATTGTTAAATACAACATTTGGTTAAAGACATAGAAATTTTAATACTGGTACCACTCATTATGAATCTCTCCAGGGGTCATACTGGGCAGATCAAAAGGAAAGTCATAACTAGGTGATTATGACTTCCCTACAGGTGCAATAAAGTGGTCCCATGAAGGGAGTAGGTAATTTATGATAAAATATTGATCTTTATCTAAGTGAAAGAAATTGTGTTGTATTCAGGTAATTCCCCACTTGAGGCCCCTTAAAATTTGTGAGATATTGAAACTGCTCCTTATCAGTTAATCTTTTAATGATCTCTATTGGACAGTATTCTATGCCTTTAAAAACTCTTCTGCAAAAAGGCACATCAGAACCTATATTTTATGTGATTTAGTTTATAAATTTAAACGAATTGTTGGAAAACCTAATTTTAGTTATTAATTTAATTCAATGATATCAGTTTGATTATTGTCTGACAGAGACAACATGTAAGTAAGAAGGGCGGCAAAGATTAGGAATCGATACAAACAAGTACCACACCTGACCCAGGATACCACATGGGAAAGTGACAAAACACACTTAAAATCCCAAACAAGAGCCAAGACATGTTTCACTGGATACAAGCGACAGCACCAACACAGTTTAAAAATTTAAATAAAAATGGCTTAAAACTGATTTGCTTTTTTTTAAATATGCAATGAGTTAAGAAAAACTGACCTGTTGTCCCTGTCTTTCCCTCGAAAACTAATGACAGGAGATGTTCAAGATGACCACAGGAAGTAAGTCAAATTGTTTTGAAACGACCATCGCCGCTGATCAATTTGTCAGTTTGCATGGTGTGATATAGTAAAAAGTGGCGAACAGTTCTCATCTCTGACTCACCATATTTGAGAGCAATATCTTTTCACTGGATGAAGTAATTAAGGTCACTACTGACACCAATAACCATAACTCTTGCATGACTAAACACATTTTTCCCAAATAACTTCAATATGTGTTACTGTATTTACCTGGAACTTATTTGGATAAATGAACTTGATATGCCAGACGCAATTATAATGCATTAAACTATCAACATATATCAGTCAAAGTTACTGTCTCTGTTTATTATTTTACCATTGTTTTGTATGGGAAAACTGCTGTAAAGTAAGTAAAAGCTCAATAACTTGAAAAACTTATGAGCTAAGTTGAGTGAAAGCTGCTATGAACCATTACTATGTCAAACTGTAGGTCAAAAGTTGTTTCTGCGACATTTTTAATTTTCCAAACATGAGTTATTGCCATTTAATGCAAAAAATTTACATAGAAAATTGGTCGAAAATCTAATTTTCTCCTATAACTTGCTTACTAGGGATCAGAATTCAGTAAAAGCATGCACAAGATATTTGGTTTGATAGATCTCTTCATCTGTTAGCTTAAATAATATGAAAGTTTGCCATTGATTTTGCATTTTGAGGTGAAAAAATCATTAAAACAGACCTTATGTGAATGCATCAATGACCCCAAAATATTGAATAAATATTGAATAACCCTATTATTTTTATATGTTCTTCTGCAATTGTCTTTATAAATCATCAACAGAATTGTATGTTTGCAACTATTCGAGCCATTTTAATCTCTTTCATTGCGTCAGAGAAGATAATCGTTGAAAAAATGGGTGAGGTAACAATATATACTTATTTTTTAAGATGAACTTTCTTTCATTAGCCAATCTTCTCAAGACCAGTTTCTACACTTACAGTTGGCATCAAAGCATTATTAAAAAGCATTTGGTATGTTGAAAGTCAGTTTATTCAATGTTATGCAATTAAAAAATCACAAAATTGAAATTGTGCTTTATATGGGGTATGGTAGTAATCAAGAAATATCTCTTTTTTGAGACGGTGAAAATTGCTCAAATTTCCCACTGATTCACCTCACGTAATGATAAATATGATATACAAGTTTCACAAAAATCTATTTTTTGGAATTACCTAAAATATTTGAATATTTAGTTGTCGAACGTAAAGATTGCAATACTTTTGACTATTCTTTTTAATGAAAAAAGTTGGTCGGTAAATATACAATGGCTAGATTCACATCAATTAACCATCCTAGTATTTCAAGTAAACTTAAGCTGATCTGAAGCAATAATACACAATATGCCATAATCATCAGCTACCATAGCATAGATCTCATTATGTCTTACTTCGGCCCTGAACATTTTTGGAGATTAAGGGCGTATTATGTATGTCTTTGAAGAGATATAGCTCAAATACTAAACGGTGACATTGACTTTTTATTGTTTTATATAATTATTTATAAAATGAAACAGATAATTACAGAAAATGAAGAAAAAATATTTTTCGGAAAAAATGCCGATGTGTCAGTATACTGACCTAAATGACCCTGCAGGCACACGACGTCAAAACAACGTCGTGTAAACGTCGATGCGACGTCGCATCGACGTTGATACAACGTTGTTTTAAGGTTGTGTGCCTGCTGGGAATGGTCAATTTTGAACTGGATAGTGCATAAACGGGAAATGGTCCAGTACCTGAGATTTTGGTACTTATCGCATATAAACTCCCTTATTGACGTATCCAGCATGGCTAGAGGTCTAAATCTTGGTCTGAGCCTTCATCTTCATCTACATCTATCAGGGTTCGTAAAGGCAAGTATGAGTAAAATTCAAGGACTTTTCAAGGACTTCTAAAAGCCTCTCCAACAGTTTTCAAGGACTTAAAGTTAATGAAAAATACTGATCTAAGTGTTAAAAGTCTACTTCAGAAAAGCCAGAGTGAGATAATGGAGACATTAATACTGGAAAATTAGCATAAAATTGTTGTGCCCCCCCCCATGTTTGGTGTAGCATATGCTGCATGAAATAAAGGCACAACAATTTTATACTGATTTAGGCCTCATCAACAGTGCGAAGTCATACAGAAAATAGTAGAATCCAAGGACTTTTCAAGGCTTTTGAGTGATTTATTGTACTTTTCAAGCCAATTTAGTTTTCAAGGACTTTTCAAGAAAGCCCTCTAAATTCAAGTACTTTTCAAGCCTGTGCGAACCCTGTCTATGCTTTGTGTATGCGAGCAGTGAATGCTCTGGTGAGTATGCATATATTCACCGACTCGCCTGAGCGACACATGTCAAAATATCATGTGCTGGCTAAATACTGATAATAATGACAATGTGGGCTTATAATCAAAGAAATATCTGTAAAAAAGTAAAAATTAATAAACCTTTGTGTACTGGAAACTCCTAAAGATCCCCAAAGGACCTTTGACACTTTCATAGGATATCTGCCTATATTTCAGATGCTTCCCAAAACTTCCCTATGCATAAGATATCACTGGTATCCGTTTGCATAAGACGTCGGATGTATTAGGAACGAATACAATTTATAATTAGACAGGCAGGCCCCTATGACAAAACAGGAGGCGATACCAAAGAGGGTATGGGTGCAAAATTTGACTACACCAGAACATTTAGTAATCAATTATTTTCACGTGCATGGATATTATAACACCAATACTCGATTACAAATCACATTGAACGTATTTTGAAGTCCAAAATCATAACCATTTTAATGATTATCTTTGTTATTGCTTTTTTATCTGATTTGTTAAAAATATTTTGAAGTGCAACTGTAGTCTATTCTAGCTTGATGACAATAAGTACTATAACAATTCATCCTATTGAGCATTGGGTATAGTAAAGGTACAAAATAATCTATCAACAGAATAGTAAAAGGGCAGTCTTCATAATCTAAAAAAAATATGCTAAAAAGTTGTAATATTTCATGACTAAAGGGTTATGAAAAGAAAACCTACTTGTACTAATTCTAGTAGAATAACGGAAAAAAGAGTTTCAATAGAACACACAGAAAATCCAAATACTAATGTTTCGGCTCGCACATTTTGGGCAGTGGGGTGTCAACCCCCCCCCCCCCCCCCCCCCCCCGCCCCACAACCCCGAGTCCCAACACGCTATTCACGTATATTATGTACCGTATTATACCTATATTTTGACTCGGGGGAATACCGTTAAAAACAATTAATAAATGACCATTTTAGCCCAAAAATAAAGCCGTACATTCATAGAAATGGGAAATAAAATGCAATAGCGTAAAATGGCTTATATACATTTGACCAACTTTAATTTTTATCAAAATTATAAGTAGCGATACACTGTGATTCCCATTACCACTGTCAGAGATCCTTGGATCTATGGCAAACAGTGGTGACCCAGATGAAATGACGAAGAATGCAGCAAAAGGGCCTGCACCGTTTGCCAGAACAATCATCATGGACTGAAGTACATCCTATTGGAAATGATGACATGTGACCCATTTATAGTTCAAACGAACCAAAAAGAAATGATTAATGGTGGTAAACTAAAGAACTTACAAAGGCATTGATCAGATTGCATTGGCTGGTCTGTGCCTTTGTTGTTCGCATACCATATAGTCAGGTTGTGTCGCGACGTGGCCCATATGTCACGTGGCCCATATGTCTTTTTGGTAGAATAGAAATGACGTGGTGCGACAAGCAGAAAGGCCCCGGCTCATATTGGACTAGACTTTGCCCCAGTAAACTTATATTATAATTTAATTTATAACTATACCAGTCTTCTCAGGTTCTCACACTGCGTGTTGCTGTTGTTGTTCACGATTGTTGTTGTCTTAAGAGAGAGGTCACCCAGTAAGCTTATAAAAGCGGGCCATTATTGGCCCGCTAGCGAAACGCCATAAGAATGGCGTTTTGGTGGCAGGTCGACAGTGTCCCGAGACGGAATGCTGGCTTGGCAAAGAGAATAGTCTCTACGAGAATATGTGGCCGGACCGGGTCTCGAGCTCACGACCCAACATGCAATCTATAGAAGTTAGATTGTTAATCAATTTCTTACTTTTACATTTAAATCTAGAGGCTTGTTTAGGGGGTCCCATTTATCCATAACAATGATACCAAATATCTCATATCAGAATACTAGTACTTCCTTTATCATAAAAGAGTACGTATTATTTTCAATTTAAGATTACAAAATAATTTTCGATGAGTTTACATCCCCAAAACTAAGGCACTATCTCTAAATGAAAGTCCCCAAATATCGAGCCTGCATCCTTGGGCCGAGTCCGAGGTTAAACATATGACTCCCGTATTCAGAAACACCCCATGCAATAAGCAACTAAAAGATGGACACTTTGCTCCTTTCATTTACTGGGCGGTCTCATCTATCCCTAAGTACCCTTTTCTCGAATTGGGTCCAATTAGAAATTTTATAATGCTTTGAGGTAATAAAGCTACCATAATCTGATTTCCTCACGCACATCAAATAGGGGTCCATATCATGATATTCGTACGTCTAGACAGCCATTTTTTGCGCGTAAGATTGTGATTATACACTTATTCAGCAGTAAAAAATATTTGTTTACAAGACATATGTTGTGAGACGGTTCTTTTGAACACCCACAACGCATGTTTTGATCATAAGAAAATTAATTTCATTTGCACACTCTTATCTTGGTAGCAGCGGGTATGTAATCAGAGCTCGCGCATTGCGTATCAAATTGCATTTTTCGCCAAAGAAAAGCCTACATTAGAGAGTTTTGGACGCTTTCAAATACATAGCTACATTTGTCCCGTTTAACGCGTTAAAGGCTCCAAAAATGTTTGCTTGCTTGTTTTCTTTTTTGTTTGCATAGTATTGATTCAACACAGGAAACATTCCAACGTGACTGAACATTTTTGTAAAGCACCAACACACATACAAACAAGCGAACAAACTTCGCTTGTTTGTATGTGTGTTGGTGCTTCACACTTCGCTTGTTTGTATGTGTGTTGGTGCTTCGAACTTCGCTTGTTTGTATGTGTGTTGGTGCTTTAAACTTTGCTTGTTTGTATGTGTGTTGGCGCTTTAAACTTCGCTTGTTTGTATGAGTGTTGGCGCTTTAAACTTCGCTTGTTTGTATGTGTGTTGGTGCTTTAAACTTCGCTTGTTTGTATGTATGTTGGTGCTTTAAACTTCGCTTGTTTGTATGTGTGTAGGTGCTTTAAACTTCGCTTGTTTGTATGTGTGTTGGCGCTTTAAATTCGCTTGTTTGTATGTGTATTGGTGCTTTAAACTTCGCTTGTTTGTATGTGTGTTGGTGCTTTTTAAAAACTTCGCTTGCTTGTATGTGTGTATGTGCTTTAAACTTTGCTTGTTAGTATGTGTGTTGGTGCTTTAAACTTCGCTTGTTTGTATGTGTGTTGGAGCTTTAAACTTCGCTTGTTTGTATGTGTGTTGGTGCTTTAAACTTCGCTTGTTTGAATGTGTGTATGTGCTTTAAACTTCGCTTGTTTGTATGTGTGTAGGTGCTTTAAACTTCGCTTGTTTGTATGTGTGTTGGTGCTTCACACTTCGCTTGTTTGTATGTGTGTTGGTGCTTCACACTTTGCTTGTTTGTATGTGTGTTGGTGCTTTAAACTTTGCTTGTTTGTATGTGTGTTGGCGCTTCACACTTCGCTTGTTTGTATGTGTGTTGGCGCTTTAAACTTCGCTTGTTTGTATGTGTGTTGGTGCTTTAAACTTCGCTTGTTTGTATGTGTGTTGGTGCTTTAAACTTCGCTTGTTGTATGTGTGTAGGTGCTTTAAACTTCGCTTGTTTGTATGTGTGTTGGTGCTTTAAACTCGCTTGTTTGTATGTGTATTGGTGCTTTAAACTTCGCTTGTTTGTATGTGTGTTGGAGCTTTAAACTTCGCTTGTTTGTATGTGTGTTGGTGCTTTAAACTTCGCTTGTTTGAATGTGTGTATGTGCTTTAAACTTCGCTTGTTTGTATGTGTGTAGGTGCTTTAAACTTCGCTTGTTTGTATGTGTGTTGGTGCTTCACACTTCGCTTGTTTGTATGTGTGTTGGTGCTTCACACTTTGCTTGTTTGTATGTGTGTTGGTGCTTTAAACTTTGCTTGTTTGTATGTGTGTTGGCGCTTCACACTTCGCTTGTTTGTATGTGTGTTGGCGCTTTAAACTTCGCTTGTTTGTATGTGTGTTGGTGCTTTAAACTTCGCTTGTTTGTATGTGTGTTGGTGCTTTAAACTTCGCTTGTTGTATGTGTGTAGGTGCTTTAAACTTCGCTTGTTTGTATGTGTGTTGGTGCTTTAAACTCGCTTGTTTGTATGTGTATTGGTGCTTTAAACTTCGCTTGTTAGTATGTGTGTTGGTGCTTTTTAAAAACTTCGCTTGTCTGTTTGTGTGTAGGTGCTTTAAACTTCGCTTGTTTGTATGTATGTTGGTGCTTTAAACTTCGCTTGTTTGTTCGTGTGTAGCTGCTTTAAACTTCGCTTGTTTGTATGTGTGTTGGTGCTTTAAATTCGCTTGTTTGTATGTGTGTTGGAGCTTTAAACTTCGCTTGTTTGTATGTGTGTTGGTGCTTTAAACTTCGCTTGTTTGAATGTGTGTAGGTGCTTTAAGCTTTGCTTGTTTGAATGTGTGTAGGTGCTTTAAACTTCGCTTGTTTGTGTGTGTGTAGGTGCTTTAAACTTCTCTTGTTTGTTTGTGTGTAGGTGCTTTAAACTTCGCTTGTTTGTTTGTGTGTAGGTGCTTTAAACTTCGCTTGTTTGTATGTGTGTAGGTGATTTAAACTTCGCTTGTTTGAATGTGTGTATGTGCTTTAAACTTCGCTTGTTAGTATGTGTGTTGGTGCTTTTTAAAAACTTCGCTTGTTAGTATGTGTGTATGTGCTTTAAACTTTGCTTGTTTGTATGTGTGTTGGTGCTTTAAACTTCGCTTGTTTGAATGTGTGTATGTGCTTTAAACTTTGCTTGTTTGTATGTGTGTTGGTGCTTTAAGCTTCGCTTGTTTGAATGTGTGTATGTGCTTTAAACTTCGCTTGTTTGTATGTGTGTAGGTGCTTTAAACTTCGCTTGTTTGTATGTGTGTTGGTGCTTCACACTTCGCTTGTTTGTATGTGTGTTGGTGCTTCACACTTCTCTTGTTTGTATGTGTGTTGGTGCTTTAAACTTTGCTTGTTAATATGTGTGTTGGCGCTTTAAACTTCGCTTGTTTGTATGTGTGTTGGCGCTTTAACCTTCGCTTGTTTGTATGTGTGTTGGTGCTTTAAACTTCGCTTGTTTGTATGTATGTTGGTGCTTTAAACTTCGCTTGTTGTATGTCTGTAGGTGCTTTAAACTTCGCTTGTTTGTATGTGTGTTGGTGCTTTAAATTCGCTTGTTTATATGTGTATTGGTGCTTTAAACTTCGCTTGTTAGTATGTGTGTGGGTGCTTTTTAAAAACTTCGCTTGTCTGTTTGTGTGTAGGTGCTTTAAACTTCGCTTGTTTGTATGTATGTTGGTGCTTTAAACTTCGCTTGTTTGTTTGTGTGTAGGTGCTTTAAACTTCGCTTGTTTGTATGTGTGTTGGTGCTTTAAATTCGCTTGTTTGTATGTGTGTTGGAGCTTTAAACTTCGCTTGTTTGAATGAGTGTAGGTGCTTTAAACTTTGCTTGTTTGAATGTGTGTAGGTGCTTTAAACTTTGCTTGTTTGAATGTGTGTAGGTGCTTTAAACTTCGCTAGTTTGTATGTATGTGTGTTGGTGCCTCAAACTTCGCTAGTTTGAATGTGTGTATGTGCTTTAAACTTCGCTTGTTTGTATGTGTGTTGGTGCTTTAAACTTCGCTAGTTTGAATGTGTGTATGTGCTTTAAACTTCGCTTGCTTGTATGTATGTAGGTGCTTTAAACTTCGCTAGTTTGTATGTGTGTAGGTGCTTTAAACTTCGCTTGTTTGTATGTGTGTTGGTGCCTCAATCTTCGCTTGTTTGTATATGTGTAGGTGCTTTAAACTTCGCTTGTTTGTATGTGTGAAGGTGCTTTAAACTTCGCTTGTTTGAATGTGTGTATGTGCTTTAAACTTCGCTTGTTTGTATGTGTGTTGGTGCTTTAAACTTCGCTAGTTTGTATGTGTGTAGGTGCTTTAAACTTCGCGTGTTTGAATGTGTGTAGGTGCTTTAAACTTCGCTTGTTTGTATGTGTGTATGTGCTTTAAACTTTGCTTGTTTGTATGTGTGTTGGTGCTTTAAACTTCGCTTTTTAGTATGTTTGTAGGTGCTTTAAACTTCGCGTGTTTGAATGTGTGTAGGTGCTTTAAACTTCGCTTGTTTGTATGTGTGTATGTGCTTTAAACTTCGCTTGTTTGTATGTGTGTAGGTGCTTTAAACTTCGCTTGTTTGTATGTGTGTTGGTGCTTTAAACTTCGCTTGTTTGTATGTGTGTAGGTGCTTTAAACTTCGCTTGTTTGTATGTGTGTAGGTGCTTTAAACTTCGCTAGTTTGTATGTGTGTATGTGCTTTAAACTTCGCTTGTTTGTATGTGTGTAGGTGCTTTATACTTCGCTTGTTTGTATGTGTGTTGGGGCTTTAAACTTCGCTTGTTTGTATGTGTGTTGGTGCTTTAAACTTCGCTTGTTTGTTTGTGTGTAGGTGCTTTAAACTTCGCTTCTTTGTATGTGTGAAGGTGCTTTAAACTTCGCTTGTTTGTATGTGTGTAGGTGCTTTAAACTTCGCTTGTTTGTATGTGTGTTGGTGCTTTAAACTTCGCTTGTTTGTATGTGTGTTGGTGCTTTAAACTTCGCTTGTTTGTATGTGTGTTGGTGCTTTAAACTTCGCTAGTTTGTATGTGTGTAGGTGCTTTAAACTTCGCTAGTTTGTATGTGTGTAGGTGCTTTAAACTTCGCTTGTTTGTTTGTGTGTATGTGCTTTAAACTTCGCTTGTTTGTATGTGTGTTGGTGCTTTAAACTTCGCTTGTTTGTATGTGTGTTGGTGCCTCAATCTTCGCTTGTTTGTATATGTGTAGGTGCTTTAAACTTCGCGTTGGTGCTTTGCAAAAGATGTTCAGTCACGTTGGAATGTTTCCTGGTTTAACCAATACTATGCAGAGGATCAAATGTCTTTTAAAAAAGACACGGCACAGTGCCTCCGGGGAAGCTCGAACCAGCTACCATCGACATTAAACGTGCCAATTTGCATAATGCGGATTACCATTTTAAAGTTCAGTATTTAGCACCCACCTAAGGTACATATTAGGCTGTTTCGGATAAAAAGATAAGTACTCTTGATCCTCTGTAGTCCCTTATCACATACATTGACCTTAGATAAAGTCACTAGTTTCAACCAAATATCACATTAACCTTACTGACTGTACCCCTCATCGGACAGCGAATACGTAATAGTTATACCATGGGTTGTCCGCCTGTACGTGGAGATAATCCACGAGCTTTAGCGAGTGGATTATCTTACGTACAGGTGGACAAACATGGTATAACTATTTTATACCACAATCATCAGTGTAGACAATGCACATCACGAGATATTTCATGCTAAAGTTGGTAAGGTAGTATATAGTTCATTCGTGTATGTATACAAACAAAAAGCTTAAATGGCGCATGTCCAGGAAAAACATAATGGCAACTTGACCTTGTTACTCCTTCGGGTGGTTTACCATAAAATGAACACTGGTTGTCTCAATACACTAAACCAACTCCACAGTAGGCAAATGACGCCAAAACAACGTCACATCAACGTCAATTTGAAGGCATGACGTCTCCTCGACATCGTTTGAAGTGTGTGTGCCTACGGGGTCCTTAAACATTTGCCCTGAATTATCAATGACGTCACCAATCTGCAATGGGGTAACATAAAAGAAACATCCAATTGTGGGTACAGTTAGTTGGGTTACTGTGAATAGGGTTCAAATGAGACTCAACACTAAATCATTGCACGTGCTAGATGGAAGTCCATACCAATCTTGCCTCATTGGCCTCACTCATGTTCAAAGAAATACTTTACATGCACGGGTCACAAGTTTGCACGTGATACGTGTATGAGGCTAGCACATATATGATATAAACATACTATATTGTCATTTCTGAACATTCTGGTGATTCCTGGTAAGCATAACGCATGCGCGGATCCAGAGGGAAACAGGGGTCCGGACGCCCCCTGAAAAATCTAAAAAATATAGGGTTCCTTAGCAAATATGGTCCGGATCCCTTGGAAAATCACAAAGCTAACAAGTCAGCATTCCATTTTGGGCCATCATCGGCCCGCCAGCGAAACGCCATTTAAATGGCGCTTCGCTGGCGGGCCGATAGTGGTATTTGGATCCTCTCATCCCTAATCAACTAAAACAGAAAGAAAATGTGAAATTTGGACCCTCTCTGACAAGCTCATGATGTAACGTACGTTGCTTTCAGAATAATGTGACCGACCGACGGTCGCATTATTCTGAAAACTACGTCCGACTCTCGCTACGGCTACTTGTCTGTCGCTCTGGATATTGTTTTACGTGTCATCATCTCAAGTACATACAAAGACCCGAGATAAAGTTTATTTACATTCAAAAACCAATATGTCCATATTTCACCAATATCCTTACCTTTATCTTTTTCCTGCCTGTGACTCCACGAATGTGATCTCGGTCTGTGAAGTAAATTCTGAAAAGCTGACAACTTCTTCCCTCCTATTATCGGCCCCTTTTCTTTGGTAGGGGACAGCATTTTGCCTGTAGAGCCACATATGCAGCACTAATCCATGTTGAAAATATATTCGTATCTGATGACCACGGGTGAACTTTGGCTGCTTAACCTTTTACGCAAATTAGTAAAGGTCTGTCACGCCTACGTAGTGTCACGTGTCTTTCCCAGGTATAAACAAAACCACGTGCTGCACAGGTGTTACATATACAGGTATTGACCATTGCCATGCTAATCCACAATATATCCTGAAAACAGCGAAGATTACTGAGAAGTTCGACACTATACTTAAGTTGGGAGGATGTGTAAGAAAACTGTGGGACCTTCGAAAAAAAGGACAAGCATCGGCCTTATGATAGAGATGTTATATCAAGCGCTTCTACGTTTTAGTGATGTTTATTTTGTTTTAAAGGCATCTTTAAAAGGCGGTGAGGTGGTTCTAAAGGACCTATTACTGATAAGAGAATATATAATATGCGCGGATCAAGAAAGTTATTTCAGATGGGGTCCAACTTTGACGTTTTTTTGTTGTTGTTTTTTGTGTTTTTTGATGAGGGGAAGGAGTATCAAAATACCACTATTAGCGGGCCATCATCGGCCTGCCAGCGAAACATTTAAATGGCGTTTCGCTAGCGGGCCGATGATGGCCCGACATTAAATGCTTGCTTGGTAGCTTTGTGATTTCTAGGGGATCCGGAACAGTATTGCTTAGAACCCCAAAACTGTTATTTTTCAGGGGGGGGGGGGGGTCAGGACCCCTGTCCCCCCTCTAAATCCGCCTATGTATACTAAGAGAAGATACTAAGTTTCAACTCCTAAACAAAGCTGTAATAGGGAATTGATCACCGATCGAACAATGTGCATTTCCATGCGCTGCTGTATATCCATTGTATTTTAGTGAAGCATTGATTTTTGTGCGTTTAATGAAGATTTGTTTACTTATTTATTGTTTACTAATTGAATTATCAAACAGAGACTGGGAAATTATCTAAAATCAATACCTTGAGCCAGCACTTGGTATTTTGATAAAAGGTGGAGCCTGCGTTTCCGCGTCTTAACCGTCTTCTTCTTTCTGGGTTGATACAATGAACTTGGGATGGTCCATTGTAGGCCTATATATCGAGTTATCAAAGGATAATTTTCAAATAAAATGTATATCATTTTTGTCTTAGCAAACAGTGTAAACCCCGGGGGAAAATGCCGCATCATTTCGCCTGGGTCTTCGCCGTTTGCCGAAGTTCACCATATATACTGTATACAAAGGGACTTATAGTACAGGAGCCAGGGTTCAAAAATGTCAAAAATAAGCATTTAGGTATGTCCCCTTTTTAGCAGAATTTTCACTTGTTTTATCTTTTACTACATAGTATAGGCAGTATGAAACCAGATATTGCACTCAATTTAAGTCTTGCAAACATACCTGTAGCAGTGTGTTTAATACGTTACCCCTCATATTCTTAAAAATAAAAATATGTAATTAAGTCTATTTAGGTAGAAGTTAAAATATTTAAATGAACAAAACATTTATGCAATCTGTAAGAACATGCTATTCTCTACACATATTGATGTTTTTAAAAGTTGTTTGGGTTCATTATAATGTCATTTACGTTACATGTTCAACTATACCCTTAAAATTATTGATATTTTGTTTAAAAAGTTTCATTTGACAAAATTTTTGATATGTGTTTAACTTCAGGATAACATGTACTTAAAAGAGCGTTAACTGACCATTTCAAAACTGCAAACAGATACGTTCTAGCATAAATACTTTGTCAGTTATAAGCTGTTTAATTAGATGACCATAGATAAAACTGTTTATAAGTTTAGAACCTTTTAAGTTTGAAAATAGGCATACATTTTTTTTCTGTTAGCTTTTAAACACCTTATAATAATCGTTTGGTATCACCGACTTCAGAGTCATACTACAAAACTTTTCTGAGGTAAAAAATCATTTTGTTGTTCGATTTCAATATGTAACGTATAAAACAAAGTTAAAAACAAACAAATATTGCTTAATAGTTTAAATTGTACATCACTGGAAAGTTTATTTCATTAAAAAGGGGGTGGGGGGTGGGGCTGTGTTTGATAGGCATAAAAAGAGTATTTGTTCCTAAATAAGAAGTTATCAGTACTAATAAGGAGACTGTGTATATGGTTGAAACTTTGTCTTTTAAAAAATGGTATACTTCTGGACATAAAACAAAACACATTGTTTGCTAATTTTTCTATGTTATGTTATGCAATATATAAACTTATAAAATGATAAGTTTGATGCAACATCTAAACTAGGATACATTCCCTTAAGCTTGTTCAGTCAAATTTGCTTAAGTAACATATATAACTATAAATAAACGAAACATAGATCATAATTATATATTTGTCTCAACCGTTTGACATATACAACTGAGCCTGAAAACCTAAAACAAATTTAGATACTTGAACATTTTTTCTTTTAATTGAACAAAACAATCTAATAAGCTATTCAGAAGCAGCCAAAGCACTGTGTTGAACCTGTTCACACTCATCACAATTTATAAAATAGTAAACAACATATCTGTTCTATCAAATCAGCTTCATTTATGATAAAATACCTAAGAATTTCTGAAATTATGTGTGGGTGTTGGAAACTTTGTTTGTTGTTGTTCCTATTGGTTGTGGGAGTTTTGTATTGGGCCTTTGTTTTCTAATTTGTTTCTAGTTCAGCAATCATCTTGACAAGGAAGAGAGCTGGTTGCTTCACTCTAATTATATTGTATATATCTGTGTTCCGTGTCCCTTCTTTAAGATGCAGTGGGTCAGTCAGGAGTCTGTGATTGTGACATTTCCTAGTCATGTTCATTTATAGAAAGAAGACGTTTGCTGGCAATCTGGACAGCATCACTCCTTTATGAATATATAGAATAAAATGTTGTTTAAGTTACATTAAATTTAAGGAAACATAAGTGTTTGTTATCGTTTATTCTCTAAGAGAATGGCTCTGTTATGCAAATTGTTTAAGCAACATCTATATATGCATATATCAAAACTCAGAAGGTGACTTTTGAATTTATTCTAGCTATGAACTGTAATTTCAGCTTTTCTTTACACAGGTTTCATTGTTTAATTAATGATATTCCTTTTAACTTAACACTACTAATCATTTGTCAAAGCAATGCAGACTTTAAAAATGAATGGGTTATTAAAAATGAATATTTCCATTGAAATTGGAGAAATCATCCATAAGGCAAGGCAGTGATCATATCCAAGAAAGCTAGATTTCTTCAGTTGTATTTTACGATACCAAATTTACTTTATAAAATTTCAACAGAGAGAAAATGTTTTAGCCAAATTTAACTAGGACACATAAAAATTACCGTTTGAAAGATTATTTATGTTAATCAGAATGTTGATAGGAATAGCAATATCTTTGAGTAAAAATAGCAGTCATATGATCATACTTAGTTTTAGCAATTGGCTGATGTTAAGTTCTATCATAAAACCATAGCAGTCATTGGACCCCATTTTAAACAAGCTGTTGCAGGAATCCTGTCATTTGATTCCTTTTATGTACGTTAAATAAAAGATGAGTTGTAAACACATCAGGGTATAGAGACAAAAAGGCATACAATAAATTATGACTGTGCTAATGAAATAATAATTATAAAAATATGGCAATAGGGAAGGCACAATAGTTAGTATCATTACTTACACAAATAATAGAATATACATGTTATGTTAAGAAAGTATGCACAAACTTAATAAATAGTATGTATGCATGTTTAATTTATCTGTCGCTCTTTTTTATCAATCGTCTGCATAAGAAATTGTAATTGTTTCGATTTGTAAAAGTATCATGATACATCTCAGATAGTGATAACACTGTCTCTATTGCAAATTGCACTATATGTAAGTATGGTACAGCATAGCATTTGTTGAGTATACTATCTGAAAATATTCTTTGAAAGTAGCATAAGTATGGATTTTGTTTCTATTACATGAACTATCAATATACCATATATATAACATCGTTTAACAAGTTGGTACATGTTTTTTGGGTATTAATTAGTTGGTTTTAAGGACTGAATGACGGTTGTTATGATTACTTATTGTGAGTGTAAAAAATAAATAGTGTCCTGCTGAATAAAACAAACATTAAAGCAGATTCTATCATGTATGCTGATGAGCTATATAGCTAAAAAGCCAACGTCTGCAAACATTCTGGAATATATGATCAATCAAGTCCTATTCTAGATGTTGTTTGCTCAAGATCCTGATTATCCAAATCAAATCATTTAGAAATGTCTACAATACTAACAATGCAGGGGAGCTTTTTCAACTTATTAACAGACATGTGTCTGTTTCTAAAGTATTAAAATGGTAATTTAGAATAAATGCTGTTCTTTTTCATTGCTTCATTAACGTGTAGAACCAGGCAACACAATGATTAAAGTAATGATCTTTATAGTTTTGTTATATACGTTACCAACATAAATAATACTCTTTTTCCAAAGCGGACACGCTGTAGATACTAAAATATTATAACCCCAAGGAAAGCTAAGGCGGGTGCTAAATCAGAGACAGAAATCATCACGATTTCCACAAAATTCAGTTTTGTTTCATATGACACTGATGAAGGTATCTTTAATGTTTCACGTCTTGATTTGGACTTCTGCTTGGAATATCTTACATTTTATATAGTTTTAAAGTATATTTTGTGCCTTATTGTTTTTAAATATAGCTGCTGTAATGAATAACTGTTTATTCATGCATATATGTGATGGCTTTTACAATGTCTGATGGATCCGACTATGTTACTGCGCGCTTTTTATTTATCTATTGAGCTGTTAGTGGTGAAAGAAAATGTCTTGTATATGTCATTTTACGCCATTTTGATGCATAAAAAGAAGCAAATTCATGGTAGTGGCACAGATTTTAAAGAATCATTTAAGCTTTTTGAAACAATTACGTTATGAATAATAAATAGGTATCAATTATCCTATTTATATGATTACTTAAACCTATACTTAATGGCATTTATGTGCTTTATTTTCAGGTTTTCCCCTTTAAACCAAATATGAGTTTGTTGATGTTTCATTTCATTCATATGAAATATTGAAAAATACAATATTTCCAATATAATTTTGAGCACTTAGATGGTAGTCAATTTCATTTCCACCTACTAGCTGTTTGAATGTATATACACATAACATTGCACAAAAATATTGTTTTAAAAGATAGTAACATATATAGCAGAGGCTCCAGGTGCCTAAACTAATATTGTTATTCTGCTATTAAGCTGCATCTTATTAAAATATCAATCATAATGATATGTAAGAAAATGATGCAAATGATAATAACACTATACTAAGAGTTTCCTTATTATCTAATGGTAACGTATAAGACTTGGATATTATATGGTAAATGCACATGTTCATCAAAAACTAACAGACATTTTATTATATATAAAGTAGCTAAGAAAATCTCTCTCCACAAGTCTTTTGGCAGCCCATGGCCAAGTAAACAAACACTAGTTATATATTTTAATGTAAGTAACGTATATAACAATTACGTAAGCATAAGTCATTTACACTTATTGTCAGTTTGGTGATCTTAATTAAGTTACTGTAAAGCAACATGCAGATAGTAGAAATGTGACCTATCTGGTCTAAATAACTTTTCTTTTTAGCAATGTAGCGAATAGCCTACTACATGAAGCCTGCATGAGGGTAGCTATGGTTACCCCATAAATAAACATCTTTTGCAAGACTTAAAATTTGTGCAATATCTGTTTTCACACTTCTGAAACATCATACTTACACAGGATATAGTCTAAAATTCTGCTACTTTCCGGCCACTTTTTTTCCAATTTTTTAATCTCTGGCTCCCCTACTATTAATGAAGACATCAGGCTTTGAACACTGGTTAGCTTTGCGTGCCAAAAATTTCACGCCAAAGCGATAAAATACCAGAACCGTATTGCCCCGTATCGGCTGGTCAATCATGTAAGCCTTAAAAGGCTTCCCGTGTTCTCCGCAAATTGTTTTGTTTGATTTGATTCTTTACGTCCCATCAACAATCTTTCAGTTATGTAGGGACGGGTTTTCCTGGGATGAACCAGTACTAAGCTGGGAATAATGTGTCTTGCTCAAGGACACAACGCAGTGACGCCGTCGAGGCTCGAACTCGCGGCCTCTCGGTCTGGAGTCAAGCGTTCTACCACTGAGCCACTGCGCTCAATAACAATCCTTTTAAGATGGTACTTATCGCATCGGCGAACAGTGAAGGCTCAGGCACACGGCATAAAGAAGTGGCGTAGTGATAGCACCGCTATACAGTTAGCTTCGCATGCATCATGTTAAAGACGGTGTCAACTAAATCACAGTGTGAGTGATTCTTTATGAAAGCCGTTAAGGATTCTTTATGAAATTATTACGGGTTACGGATCCTTGACAAGAAACTGGCTGAAAATGGTAATTTAAGACAGTTGTAGAGCCACACTTTTATAAAAGACATAAGCAGCAAAGTTGAAAAATATCATAAAATTTGCACGTTTCTGAGCTACATAAAACAAAAGATTTGGGAACGAACTAATATAAAACTGGTATCTGAAGCTTAAATTCTTTCTTCCGGTTTCATAAAGCGGGTCTTCCGGGGTTGAACCAGTGCTAAGCTAGGATAAATGTGTCTTGCTCAAGGACACAACGCAGTATTTAAGGGATCATATTTAAGGGATAATCAGACATTTCGATCTTACTTGCGCTTAATAAAAGGTCACAGATTCTTTATGTGCCTAAAATATGTTACAGATTCTTTATGAAAGATGCTACAATTTTTTTTAACCAAATGCAATTTCATGTAGCGCAATTTTGGGACCAATTAATAGTTTTGTTTGTTTGTGTTGATACTTTACACCCTGTTAGCATTATTCCAGTCATGTCAGGACGTTTTCCATTCGTTCTGGGTTCAGTCAGTACTAAGCTGAGGATACAGTGTCTTGCTCAATGACACAAAATAGTGCCTCTGATGAGTCTTTCGAACCAGTGATCTCTATCTGAAGTCTAACACTCAACGGCTGAGCCACTGCGCTTCTCGTGGACCAATTAATGATACGAAAGCCATTGAATCTTGCGGTATGACCATTTGCTTACATGGCTGTATTTACAAGACTTGTTCAGGTTACAATCCAAGTTTATGAATTAATAGGCCATGATCTTAAAAGATAATCAGACATTTCATTTTTATTGGATATAGAATTATACATATTATTTAATGGACATTGATTGAAAAAGTAAAATGTTTTGTGATGCAGTATGAAGTGTCCTTTCTAGTTTTTCAATAATTCAAATGAGGGAGAGAGAGCTGGTTGTTTTACTTTGGTTGTGTTCTTACTGTCGTGTGACTGAAAGTCTTCTGTGTCCCTTCCTTGTGGTGCTGTGATTGTGGCATTCCATGGTCCCACTTACATGCTCTTTGGTGTTGAAAGCTGGGGACAAATCCTCCATTATTTTGTGCAGTACCAATAGTGAGTCGCCAGGGACTGTACTACTTATTGTGTTAATTTACTTTAACACTTAGGCTGCCAAACGCGACTGAAGTCAAAACCATTCACTGCCAAACGCGACTACAGTCGAAATTTACAGGCACAGTTGATAGCTGTCTATTTTCTTACCGTTATAAGGGACGCAAATCTTTGTTCTTTATTTCAAAATGTTAAGGGGACATCATAATATCGTATATGGAGATTTGCGCAAATTTCTGCACAAGAATGGCATTTACAAAAAAATTGTAATGTCATTAAATTTCTCGGAAATCGAAAATATCTAAAAGCATGTCCAATGGGATGACAACCAGGACGCATTAACCCCTTTAACTGCTATATTTTGATTTATTTCTGACAAAACAATATATTTGAATAAATCCTGATGTTTGATATTTTAAGTAGTTGAATGTTTTATCTATTTTTCGCATGAAATAGTTGTTTATAGGCATTTTTCATATTTTCAATATGGCTTCCAAGATGGCCGCCAAAGGTCACGTGACTATCTTTTTATCATTGGTTCAAATAAAAGTTTTATATATTAGCAACATTCTGTGAAAGTTTCACAGCAATAAATTGAATGGTTCTGGAGATACTCAGTGTTGAACCCTTATACCCTCAATATTCAGGAGTCCTTGAAACATGCTTGGCACTGAGATATTGGTTTTTTAGGTGCTTGGCAGTGAAAGTGTTAATTCTAAAACATCAGACTTACATGTCTATGTAATTAAGATCCCAACAAACCCCCATTTTGCATTGTAAAACTGGGGTTGGTTAAACAGTATTTTCTTATTTCTTTGGAACAGACCATAATACTTTAAAGTGTGTACATCTCATAGCTCGAGGTTTTGGATTATGGATGACACAAAATAGTCTGCTACATGGGGTAGCAAGATTTTTGTAAGTTTTGATATAATAAAAGGCCTCCTGATTAAAAAGTGTAAATGAAAATTATTAATTTTATTTCTAAACCAAAACATATGTTGTGGGCACCCAAAAGAATCGTTTCAGTGAGCATCCAAAATATTTGCTTAAACAGAGACATAAGATAATAATCACAATTTTACGCAAAACAAGTTTCTTATCTGGACCTATGGTTAACAAGAGGTATTGCCCTATGTTAATAGGGAACAACAAAGGCGCTGATCAGGCAGCCCAGATGCTTAGGGTGATCTGACCTGGTGTCTAGGCTCTGTGAGCAGGCAGCCCATAAACCTGTTTAGTGCCTCAGCTTAGGCTACTATTCCTAGAATTTGTTCCACGTTCCTTAAATCGTAATGGTTACGCTTGACGTCACTAAATGGACGTAGGCGGCAGCTACAGTGTTTAAAAGGCCTGAAACGCCAAAATGCATTCCAAACATCATACAAAGTGAAGCAAGTTGATAAAGAGGTAGTGCTTTTTAAAAGCTCATATAACGCTGATAACATAAAATTGAAGTTGGGCTTTAGGGTTGAACAATGCATGCATGCTTTATTTGAATGCCCAAAAGACGTCAATGAAATAACGAAGAATCACACTTAAGCGGTTTCTGGTGAATTTTGCGTGATTTCTTTGTTGTTGCAAAAAATGATTTTAGGGGTAACGTGACGTTTTGATAGCTGACGTCTGAAATTAGTTCATCTTTTCAAATAATCTCAGGGCTTATCATCAATTGAGTGCAAATGATTTTTTCCATGTCATCGATTGAGCGCAAAACCTGCTCATCGATTGAGCGCAGATTCAGTGTTCACTCACCTATATAATTCTTACCTGCAGGATTGTATGCAGCATAAAATACTCAACAAGTACAGATTCTTACTTAGTCAGTTGGTTATCATTTTAAATTCCTTTTTAACCCAGATGGATGAAATTATTCGAACAACAACCAAGCATGGGGGATGGACATTGGACGGCATACTAAAAGATGGAACTTTTAAGTATTGCCCAACATTTTTCATGCAGCTCTATACAAAACATGGAACAGTGAATGGGAATTATTTATAATTAGTATACTGTCAGTTACAAAAAATACCCAAAATGTGGACAGTTATAACAGACCCCTGCCGTATCTGTGCATAATGTTGTCAAAGAGCTCTTCCCTGGTGCATCCGTCATGTATTAGACGGCTAACAGAAGGTATATACAGGTACCTCCTCAGGTAACTGCCCAAAATATTTGCGCTCAATTGATGAGCAGGGTTTCTAAACTCTATAGAAATCCTGCGCTCGATTGATGGCATTTTCTGCGCTGAATTGATGAATCACCAATCTAAGTGCATCTTAGTCAACCTTTGTTCAACCTAACACAATGGAAAGACAAGTGTGCATGGTATTCATTTACTACCAAATAATTGACACACAGTATGTGTCAGGTTTCTTTAGTAGTTAGGTATATATTGATCTTTTATGTTGGATATTTATTCAAGGCATTGCTTTGAATTATATTTGAACTATTTCATGTTATGGGCTGGATGCCTTTATTTCAGAATAAAATCATTGATATATTAAAAAAATGCAAATTTCTTTCTTTTAAGAAGGATTTTGTCTTAGCAAACAGTGCATTATGCAGCTTTTAATCAGGGTCTTCCCAGTTTGCCAAAGTACTCATTTAGAGATTACCAGTCTACAAAGGGTTAAATGGCCAGAAATCAAGCAGAACTGAAACATTGGTACTTCTTATGATAGCTAATAAAGATTGTTTCTCATTAAACTGGTCATGTATAATGTTAGGTGGGCTGTGATTGGCCGGCCAATCATAAGTTGTATTACAAATTGTTAAGTTGACTACCACAGAAACATGACTGCCTCTGCCCATATATCCCGACATTAATGGTGGCGTCATGAAAACGATGCCAACACAATAACAAGTTTGAATGCAGCATTACAACCTCGATAAACGTCATAGAAGGGAAAATGATAAAGCGATATTTAATAGAAAAACCCATAAGCTTTTTTACTAAAGCCTGTATGGAACTTTTAAACTGGTTCTGAGTTGTCGGCTAGCTCCGTGAGATTCCATGAGACGGGCAGATTTCTGCCCGTTTGATTATTATTGATGACCTGTCCCTACAATAGCCAGTGTAGGGGAGAGAACCAGTCTAGTTTCTCATTTAACCTAGACCACAAAGAGATGTATTCTGGCTGAGACAATTCCTTTACTTTTTATGTGCTGTTCTTCTAAAACGCAATATTCCTGATGGATACCTCGACTACGGTAATTAGTTGAGAAAAACAATTTGTTATGAGAAGGCTGATCTGAGACTATTTGTTTTTGCACATGTTTTTCTATCTGAGTAATTGGGTTCTGGCACTGTAGAAATTATGGTAAATTTTCTTAAATTTCAAACACTGGTTGCCTGCTAAATAGGTCTAGACAAACAGTGCAGACCCAGATCAGACTGCTTCTTCAATAGCAAACAGGGAATACCTGGTTAGACTGCTTCTTCAGAAGCAGTCTGAGCAGGTATTCCCTGTTTGCTATTTTGACAAGCATTTTCTTTTGTTTGTTTTGAATCTTTACATCCCAGTCAACAATTTTTCAGTCATGCCAGGATGGGCCTTCCTAGGTTGAACCAGCACTAAGTAGAGGATTAAGTGTCTTGCTCATGGACACAATACAGTGCCTTGGTGAGGCTTGAACCTGCGACTCCTTGATCTCAAGCCAAGCACTAAGCCACTGTGCTCCACAAGCTTTTTGTGAAGTCCAGCTGTGATAATTAGAGATTATCTCATGGCGCTTTGGTTATCGCCCGAAGTATCAACCCGAGACCCCATTATCAGTCCAAGAGCTTTAGCTTGAGGGCTTATAATGGTTGAGGGTTGATACTGAGGGCCATAACCAAAACCCCATGTTATAATCTGTTTATCACATATTCCATTTCACTATTTCAACACTATTTGAAGTTAAAAATGTAAGTAAAACAGAGGAATGGCGTAATTTTTGCCTTACGTCACGCCACTTGTTTACATCTGACGTCATCAAATGATCAACGATACCTGCCGGGCATGATAACCTCCCTCCTTTAAAAATACATGACTTCCGGTTATCATCACGGCAGGCTGATAACCAGTTGGAGGGAAAGAGCTTATCGCATATGCAGACTTTGGGTTATCAAGGCAAAATGTGTCTTAAATATGTGATAACCACCATTTTTAGAGCAGAAAGAGAAGAATGTTCAATATTCAAACAGGGGGGGGGGGGGAATACAAAGAGAATCAAAAACTGTGTCATCCCTTTATTAAACATAATTGCCATTACTTATTCCATAAAATAAACACATAGTAAGTAAAAAGGGGCTATTGTTCAAAATCATGATACACAGTTTAAAAACTACGTGTGCCTTTAGATAATGTGAGTGCAGGTGCACGAAGTTCAAAACTAACAAACTGTGTTCAAATTTAGTTTTGAATATAGTAAGAAGAATAATAATTTTACTGAAAAGAAAACAACTGTGTTTTTTGGTATATCTATCAATTACAAAACATAAAGGCATCAAGTATTAACCCTTAGCCCACCAGTCACGATTTTGTCATCTGCCTCTCTTGTCTGCTTTTGTTCTCAGGTAGCCTTTATTGCAAAGAATATGAACCTAGGTCAGACTGCTCCCATGGGAGCAGTCTGATCAGAGTTAATTTTCTTTGCTTCTATTAAAAAAATCTTGTCTGAAGTGCACCTGAATATATGCAGCAGACATAAAAAGCAGACATTTTCTGCACAAAAAAATTGTGGTGGTTTAGAGTTAAGCTAAAAGATACTCTGAAAAACTTTTTAAGGATAAAATTATGATTATTTTCTTAATGATGTCAGTGATTCGTTTAACTATATGTTTTTCGTTACCCCCCAAAAAATGTCTCATTGAGAGGGTTCTTTTGAGTACACACAACATATGTTTTAATTCGGAAATAAGAAACTTGATTCTCAAATATGCACTCCTACCTAGAGGCCTGATATAAGTAGGACATCACAATTTATCATCAAAATACACATATTAACTTTTATGATGTCAACTCCTTGCTTTGGCACCTAACATATACATTCCAATTTGATTTAAAGACCACCTTTCATTTTATACCTTTAAGTGATACATCTTGAACTGTCTGCTTTCTGGCAATCTGATACAGAAAACCGGATCAACGAAATGAGGTTTTCAGATTGCGTATCACTATCCTTTAAAACGATGCTAACGTCAGTTACCTGTTTTTGCGGCGATGTTGCTTAAAGTATATTTCAAGTATGGAACCAGAGACGGCAAACATGATCACTAACGTCAAGTAACGTAATGAAATGGCAAAAGTTCCCACAATTTTTCGGATTAAAGACCAAAACAAGTTATAAAATCAGAAAAAGGTATATAATAAACATATTATTCTAATAACAGAATATACCAATCTCGTCTTGTGTGATCCGATGGTATGATCTCATCCACTCGCCGTGATACAGTATGCCAGATAAAGTTACTGTTATAATAATGTATATGTAATGTATTCACCAATCACCAGTCAATAGAGGCAAGAGCACTAAATCACAAAACCAGATCCAAACATGAAACCCATGAGGCTTATTCACACAAATGATCATCAAGCCTTATTATCAACAAAACCAAGAAAAGAAAAGATCTGTGAATATATGCTTGTTACTTTAATGTTTAAAAACAAGAGGGCTAAGGGTTCTTGCATCGCTCACCTAAGAAAAATGTTTATATTTATGTATAGGAAAAACTAGCCACACCCCCAGGTGGCCATGTTTTTCAATCAAAATTATTTGAACAATCTTGGTAGAAGGTCACCCAATCATAAGATTTTTTAAAAATAATTTTCTCTTTATCTACTTAAGAAAAAATGGCCCCATCCCCTGTCAACAATGTTTTCAAACCGATCAGAATAATTTGAACAACCTTGGTAGCAGGTAACATGTACCTAATTATTTTTAAATCTGGTCAGTGGTGTTTGACAAGAAGATTTTTTTATGTTTTTCTTTCTGTTGCCATGGCCACTAGAATTCTGCATGGATTGGTAGTCTTTGAACAACTTTGAAAGGGGGTCACCCAAGGATTATTCCTGTGAAGTTTGGCGACATTTACACCTTGTGGTATATGAGATGTTGTTTAAAGCAAATTATTAACCAGATCAGACTGCTCTGACCAGGGTCTTCCCTGTATGCTATTCTGACATGCATTTTGTGAGTTCCAGCCCTGATAACCAGCATTTTATTTAAGACCAGAAAGAGAAAAGTGTTAAAAATTTTAGATCATTTACTGTACTTGGGATTTAAGACTATATATTACTTTGCCAACATAAAATACCCTATATCTGCTTGATATATAGTACAAGCACCCTGAGACAAAATACAGAAAATATATACATATATTCAAATACTATGTACCTCATAATCATTTTTGCATAAAAAACACAGTAGCACAATAAATATATGGTAAAAGCACAATTAACACTGTATCACATTCACTAAAATATTACACTAGACGCTGTCATAAAACTCATTTTTACATGTTTTACTAAAATAGTAACAATAATCTTAGTTATGCAGGCTGATACTGCTAGCAATTCCACTAGCACATAATGGCCCACACTTTTGAACCCACATAGGCCTGCGCATGCAATCATCTTTAACCCATCTTTAACCCATATAAGCCTAGCGTCCTTTTTGTGGGACATAGGCAAACAGTGCAAAACCAGATCAGACACTGCAGAATGCGGCGTCTGATCAGAGTGTCCACTGTTTGCTTATAGAATGTTCTATAAAAAAATTGAATAAAAAGGAAAATGCCACCTAACAACCCTTAAAATGGAAATGGACTGGTCTAATTGATTACAGTGGAAAATCCATTCAGCATAAATGGGTTAATAATAAGATTCAAGTCATCACCACATAGACAAATAACTTGTAATAAAAAATTTAATAAAACATGGCCATGCCAGTGTAACAAGCTGGAATTCCCCCAGTCAGTTTTTCCCCGAGGAAAGAATGGGCTGGTCCATTCAATCCCTGGGGAAAAAATTGACTGGGGAAAAAACTGACCGTTACACCAGGTTATCAGGCATATTGGCCACACACTCTATATTTGCCCTAAAGGCCCTTGTACAAAGTGGGCGGATATGCCTGGTAATGTGGCAGTGGCCATGTATTAATTTATAATATAGCCATCACTACAACACAAACTATACAAGCCACAAGGTGAGAAAATATCTTCGAGCATATGAGGATGTTGAATGTCTAGCCTAGACTGTGCATCAGCACAAGGTATGAGGATATTGAAAGCGGGTAAAAGAGTTTAAAATGTATGCCCTATTTTAAATGTACAGTTTTTGCTTTCTTTTTTTTTTTTTTTGGGGGGGGGGGGGGGTAGGGGGTGGGGGTTGAGCCCTTATCATTTAACATTCCAAAGATAAAATTTCTCATCTTGTGTGTTATTAAGGAATAATGTATTCTATTCTATGCATCAATATATGCCTGATCCCAATAAAGAAAGTTCATTTTAAATTAGAGGCCTGGCCCCGAGATTATAAAACTTTTATCATGCTCAACTCAGCTGAGCACAAAATTTGTCCTGCTCATAAATGTAAAAATGCCAACAATTGTTGGCATTTAAACATTTATTGGCATGATAAATACAACATATGAGAGACTTAAAGCCAGAAACTTCTTTATTTGTCGCCAAATTGTCGGTATTTTAGTTTTTATGAGCAATTAAAATTTCGTGCTCAGTTGAGTTCAGCATGAAAAAAGCTTTATAACCTCGGGGCCTGGGTGTTTTTCTTCTGAAGAATCCAGCAAATGTAACTGCAATGAACTAACCTGTGACTGCCATTCTTGCATTTTTGAGCTTTTTTGCCTCAAAATGCATGGTAAATCGTAATATTTGCATATTTATTCCTTCTTTTACAATAACACAATTCCTTCCTTGAAACAATAATATCATTCTCTTTAAACAATAACAAGATCTGTGAGACATTAATGCATAATCCTGCATTAAACAGAGCCGAAAGTAAGAGGGTATAAGTGGTTTATTTCTCTACAAAACAGATGTTGTGGATACTTATTTTACTAGCACAACAAATACTTTATGGAGAAGTAAGAAGAATGTTCTTATTTTGTTTGAAAAAAAGATTCTGATCTTAAAAAATATGTATTACAGGAACAAGCTGAAAGCCTAAGGGGGGTTTAACCCATAGTATAAAGGAAACCCATAAATGGGTATTTGTACAAACAGTGGAGACCCAGATGAAATGCCGTATAATAAGCATTTCATCAGGATCTACAGTGTTTGTTAAGGTAAAACAGATCTTCAGGTAAAAGAATATATTTTTTGAAAATGATAACAGGACACCCCTAGATATGTACAAGGGACTATCCCAAGTCAATCGTATCAACCAGAAGGAAGAATCCATTAGTATACAAAGCTTTAAAATGGTGGTCAATCAGAAAAAAGCACAAAATGACTATTTAACAAATAAGCCCACAAATGAGATGGAGGTACTTATCATATCGTAGAACAGCAAAGGCTCAAACGAGCCTGCCTAAATGTACAGATTTGCCAGAGCCTTTGCCGTTTGTTAACACACAGTTTGGGTGTAGATAAAGACTCAAGAAAATTTTTTAGACCTCTAACCCCGCTGAATACATCAGCATGGGCATTTAAAGGAGGCTTTTGGGCATGTGCTATAACCATAGGAGCTTGAAGTTCGGTCCTTATATCACCTTTTTGCCTCAAAACCAAAAGCTCACAGTTTCATTACGTAGTAATGACCAGGAGTGAAACTAAGCTCTCGGTAGCCATTCAGGCTCCAGTTTCCGGTCAATCGGCAGTGAATGTTGCGACGGCAACGTCAAAGTGTTCGATAACTTTTCTTCTACCTTATGATCAAGATGGCGACGTTAAGACAAAACAGGACAATGTCTCAAACATACTTTAAGTCGATATAGTACCGGGAAACCTATTTGTTAGGGCATAAACAATTAGACAATGAAGTTTTCATCTACGGAATAAGCCCCAAGATGCTATAACTTGACGTTACAATTTGTACGCCAAATCATGCGTGACGTCAACGTCACACGATCTTTGAAAAACAACGGTTTCAGTTTTGAAATTCCACAAAGTTTATGAAAAACAGAACTTTTCGTGATAAGTAAATGTAAGGGTTTGATTTATTTAATATTCTGAACACATTTAACTGATCGTTTCATTTTTTGGTTAAAGAGTTTGTAAGTTTTGAAATGTATTTTCTCCAAGTGTGACAAAGGCTGGGATTCACTGCGTCAAACCGGATACTGGAGCCGAAATGGCTACCGTTTTTTTCACCTTATTTTCAAACGCTCATTATTTTGACTCAGTGATATGTCAGAAAAAGTTATCCATGCCTCGCATTACCTGTTGACATAGTTTTTATGGTTAGATGTTCAGTTTTTGCCAAAACCTCCTGGTAATGGCGATTCAAAGGTGTCTGAAATTTAGTTTCACTCCTGGTCATTACTATGTAATGACATTGTGAGCTTTTGGTTTTGAGGCTATAGGGGTGATTTAAGGATCGAACTTCAAGCTCCTGTGGCTATAACAGGCCTTTAGTTAAGAGTGTTTACCAAAATATTATTTTTCTTATTTCTCAACCAAAACATATGTTTTGGGTACTCAAAAGAACCGTCTCAAAGAGATGGTTTCTTTGAGCACCCAAAATATTTTTGTTTATCTAAACCTATGCTATAAGTAGCAAAATCTCATGTGCTGGCCCAAATAAAAACATCTATCAGGGTCCTTCAAAGTTTTTGACCTAGTAGTACACCAGAAGAGAGGTCATAATTTAGGTTTTATTTTCAACAAAGAGTCCATAAAAAAGTTTGCATCTTGACCTTCTATTAATTTATAGTTGTTTACCAGAACAATTTTCATTTTTCAAGGTGACGATGAGAACTTTTTGAAGTGCCCTAATAACAAAGTACATGGGTGAAAGTTCAAAATTTCCAAAATCCTGAACTTTAGAAATTGAAATTTTTAAACCTGCTGGAGGCCTACAAAAATGAATAATTTCATGTTTAAATGGCTAATTTTGTTTGCATAATCTTAAAAAGTCCCCCTGGAGCATTCTGCAATACTTTTGACCTGCATTAAGCGATAATTGGTATTGAAAACCAATTTTTGTTCTTTTTGAGAGTGGCCATTTTACACAGGTTTTACTGTACTTCCATATGCCTCAGCCAAGATTCTTAAAAACTGAGCGGATGTGCAGGCTGGTCTGAGCCTTGGACTGCTAGCCCACTGCAATTAAGTACCAAAATGTCATGCTCTGGGTCAAATAAAATCTAGGGGTTAACTCTATGCAAAATTTTCACTTGGGGAGGTATATCGTGGGATATATGGTTGCAAATTTAGTTTTACAGTGATGCATGAGGGGAGCCGTAAAACGTAATTTGCATCCTTATATTCGACAATATACCTCCTCAAATGAAAATTTTGAATATGGTTATCCCCATTCTAATGAGCTTCTGCAGTCTTTTCTCAAATTGGAGCATTGTAAGCCGCATGTCATCCAACGAAATGTGACATAATTATGACATCAAACTATTTCAGACAGTATATGGCTGTCGCAAATTTTTGACATTATCCAATCAGATGTCACGTTACAAAAGCAAATGCATAAGAGTTATTCTTTAACTCATGTCATTCTAGATACTGGTTAACAGGTACTTTGGCAAAGAATGAAAATCCAGATGAAATGTCACATAATGCTGAATTTCATCAGGGTCTGAAATGTTTGCTAAGATAAAAACAAATTTCAGGGACAGAACTTCAACCCTTTTATGGATTTTTTTTATCAGCAACCCCTTAAAATATAAATTGAACTATTCCATACTTATCATTTCAATACATATGAGATAATCCATCAGAATGAAAAAGGTTAAGTAAAACTGTAGCTGATCTCAATGCCAAACAGTATAAACACAGAAATGTTACCCTCTTTTTTGGCAAGGGACAAAACTGTTGCCTTAGAAATGAATAATTTGACTGAGAAAATCTTAAATCTCTTCTAATGGCAATATCATTATGTCATCAACCATAACTGCTTGGGTATGTCATGTACCCTTGCACTAAGCAGTTATGGTTGGATGGAATAAATCTCAGTATAATGGCAAGATAAATGGGTGCACCAAAATTGAGATTTTCTCAACCAAATACAGGACATCAGATAAGAGTATGAATCTATGGATCATTTTATTTCTAAATGGAAACATATGTTGTGGGTAGTCAAAAGAACCATCTGGATGAGACTGTTTTGGGCACCGACAAGATAGTTTGCAATTGGGTGGTAAGAAAATAATTAAAACTATATGCTCCGATTATAAATTGCTTAACTGGTGCTGCGAAATAATTGATACAGCCTTAGAAACCTATGTTTTTGTTGCTCAAATTTTAGGATTACAGTAAAACCTGTGTAAAATGGCCACTCAAAAATAGCAAAACAAAGATCTTAATGACAAATGGAAGCTTAATGAAGGTCGAAAGTATTGCAGATTCTGCAATACTTTTGACCTGCATTAAGCGATAATTGGTCTTCAAACTCCAATTTTCGGCCTTTTTGAGAGTGGCCGTTTTACACAGGTTTTACTGTAATTTGATAAGAAAGTGAGGCATCCATATATACAGGTAGATTAGGGTAAAAATCATTCTTTGATACAAAAGAACATTAATACCATATTGTGCCAATTGCCATATTTCTATCCAACTGTGCTTTATCAAGGCCTTTTGAGTAAACCTTCGATTTAAGATCACATTAACCAAGACCCATCCATAAGGTTATATGGACACAAAGGTCTGCTTTGCTTGCTTGTTATCAATTAAAACATCTAATGACTTAGCAGGAACAAAAAGTCCTGTAATACAGGGATTTTTTTTCAATTTTGGGAAGGGCCTTTCAGATTGGGAAAATTAGCCTGTCAATCCCCTAAATTGGGAAATAGTTATAGTGCACAATTATGTAATTTTTGGTCAATAAAAAAAACAAACAAATTAGCTAATACACATACTGAAGGAGAATGTCACCACATAGTGTGTGTGTGTGTGTGTGTGTGTGTGTGTGTGTGTGTGTGTGTGTGTGTGTGTGTGTGTGTGTGTGTGTGTGTGTGTGTGTGTGTGTGTGTGTTGCCTGAATGAAAATCCCAATCTTTAAAAAATCCAAAAAAAACCCCAATCTTCAAAAAAAAAAAAAATTTTTTTTTTGAAGATTGGGACTTTTTTTCTAAAAATTGGGAAAAGTCACCTAAATTCTATTGGGAATGAGAACGCCAAAAAATCCCTGTAGTACAAAGTCTTGTAAAACTTTTTCAGCCCTTTCTGTCTATATAGCCTCTGAATGTGACACATATGACTGACAATCATCCCATCTTAAACTGGTCTATGCTGGTAGTTCACTTGGATCAATTTCTTCAATAACTAGTTTACTCCGCCGACAGAAGCACAGACAACCATTAGAACATTGCTGCCATCTTGAGAACTGATGTTTTTGCTGGATTGTGGCTCGTGACTTTTTGGCTTTCAGTGATTCATTCTGAGCATTCTCGTAGTAGTTAAGCTCTTTCACATACCTGAAATTGTTACCATAGGCTACTGAATTAAATATTTACATGAGACAATTACAAATGATATAAAATCACAATGAAACAGAGTGACAACATACTGTAAATTCGAAAATTTTCGCGAGATTATTATTTTCACAAATAGTGAGCTGTTTAAAGTTCGCGACTAGGGCATTATTTTCCTATATTAGTGAACGACAGTGATTTCACCATTTCGTGAGGATTATTTTCACAAACTTCGCATATGCAAAGTTTCGTGAAAATAAAACCTTCGCGAAAATAAAACCGTCGCGAAAATTTCCCAATTTACAGTAGAGAAACCATCAGCTGAGGCTGCCTGTCGGTGTAATCTTATACCCAAATACACCAAATAGATACATCACCTTAGCACTACTTCCTGGTTTGCTTGCCTTTTCTCATTGGCTAGAAATAAGGTAGGTTTCTATTCTGGGATAGTAGCACAAGTGGGCACTCAAAGGGCTAGTTATACAACAAAATTTAGCATAAAATTGCCATTATTTTCTTATCCATCAGTCTAAACATGTGTTTTGGGTGCTCAAAAGAACCATATCATCGGGGCAGTTCTTCGTCTCATCAAGACGGTTCTTTTGAGTACCTACAACATATGTTTTGGTTGAGAAATAAGAAAAATAATTTTCAGGTACACACTCTAATCTGGGGGCTTCGGCACTAGCATGCATGTAAACCAATCCCTATCACACAAAAGTGCCGTTGACACAGTGAGTTGGGAATGATAACAAATAGACTGGCAGTTCTGTAATAGTAGTTTATTATTGAACCAGTCAAGTATTTATCTAAAAACTTTACCATTATTTCACGCTTTATAGATTAATTGATATATAGTATACCACTTAAAGCTGCAAAAAGCTGACCATGATTGCAATAGAAACATTCTTTGTGTTTGCTTCAGTTTGTTTGTTTGATTTTTAATGTCCCATCAACAATCTTTCAATTAAACAGGGATGGGTCTTCCTGGGTTGAACTAGTACTAAGCCAGGATAAATGTGTCTTGCTCAAGGACCACAATGCAGTGATGCCGTAGAGGCTCGAACTCGCGGCCACTAGTTCTCAAGTCAAGCACTCTACCAATGAGCCACTGCGCTCCCTCCTTCTTTGTGTAATTTTGTTTTCATTTTCAGGACAACAAGGCAGTAAAATAAGGCTTGATATTTCAGGTGAATTATCAGTATATATAGTTGATTGACTTATTTGCTACGGAAAATAGTCAAATATTTTGAATGCTATTTAGGCATAGATGAGACTGCTTCTGACAAGTACTTTGTGATTTCCAGCACTAATAACCAGCATTTAATATGAGAACAGAAAGAGAAAAGTGTTAGAATTTTAGAACATTTACCATATATAGAAAGAAACATAAGAAGGGTGGCTGGGAAACTCCAAATTTACTTAGGAACATAGATTCTGAACATCTGGGACATTTACTACAATATAACTCAAAGTGCATGCACTTGGCCAGTTGTGATGGCATAGCTAGTTAAGAAGATTATTTTTTCAATTGGGTGTACATTAAAATGAGTTATTTATTTGCTGTTTTAAGTTGCTTCTCCCATTAACCCCTCCTCTCACATATGTGTGTTAGTTGAAAAAGGTTTAAATTAAGAGTGGAAAGACCATATTTAGAAATAAATAAGCGTCAAAATAAATTGTTGAGTAGTTGTTGGCTTGTTGCACTTAAAGTTAGAGCAACCTACCATTGGGGCACTATCAAGGCTCATGGTGTGCTCTCAGGCATAAACCTTGATAGTGCCCTTAGCTTAAGTACCTATTGCTTAAAACTTATTACATTTCCTCGTCATATTCACTTGAGTGGAGATCATGGAATTAGAGAAACTTTACTTTGCAAACTTACCATTCTGGAGGCCACTTATTTTTCTCAATAAACTGTATGTTTTCATGACTCAGGCTCTTGAATTGTTTCATCAATCTCTGTCTTAACTGTAGATAATGGTTACATAGGTACTTCAAACACCAGTCACTTAGACTGTCAGCATTGTGAAGCTGAAATAAGTAAAAAATATACTTTGTGAAAATATCAATGCTCTCGCAATAATGTGTTGATAAGAAAGGAGTAATGGGGATAAACTATGTAAATTAACATGGTGAAATGTTCCCTGTAAACTGAAAAATGATGATTCAAACCGTGGAATGCATTATCTGCAAAAATGGCAATTTTCATACAATAAGCATTCAATGTTCAAAATGGCTTAATCGCTGGTATTCATTATATGAGTAGATTTTCTCTTTTGATACAATTGTGAAGCAGGAATCAAGCACTTTACCAATACTTTCAAGAATGAGCTGTTAACATCCTTAAAAATAAACTTCAAATGCATCACCACAGCATGTGATAGTTCTATTTGGCTGATACAATCACTGGGAACATTTTAAAAATATGAAACTGATGTAAAGTTGCACAAAATTTGTGCAATTATACATCTGTTTCGCGTTTTATTTAAGTTAACGCTCCATTCAGTGAGTAAAACAACCCTGCATAAGTTTAATCTCAATTTACCTGAGCAGGTTCAAGAATATTCAGCACTTCTTCAAGTATATCTTCACCTTCCCTGTCCGCCATTATCAAATCTTCCACAACTCTAGCTTCCACTAGTTTCACCAGCCGTGGCAGACAGAGCCTGTTGCCGACCTCTATCACACCCAGGCAATCTATAGGACCATCTAGAGCAAGATCATCTGTGTATAGGAACTCACGTAATGTAAGGAAACATTCCACGTTGATACCAGGAAAATGAATCTGAAATTAATTTAAATTATAGAAAACACCTTTTGTTTGTTTTTTTGTGTTGATTCTTTATGCTCCAGTCAACAATTTTTCAGTCATGTCGGGAGGATTTCCCGACTTCCTGGGTTCAACCAGTACTAAGCAGAGGGTATTGTGTCTTGCTCAAGGACTCAATACAGTGACTCCAATGAGTCTCGAACGGGGGACCATTCAACCTCAAGTCTTAACGCTACCACTGAGCTCTATTACAAAACACCTCTAACTGAATTCGGAATATGAATTAAGTTCACCCTGCTGATGACCTTTAAATTTGTGAGATTTCTTGCACAAGATGGAATTTTTCAAATTTCATTTTTCGTTTGTTTTGATGCTTTACGTCCCAGTCAACACCTATGGTCTTGTTGGGACAGTTATCTCTTGTTCAGTCATCTGGGCATTTTAGGCTTTACATAATTTCATGCTAATGAGCTCGCTGAACTACTCAATGAACATAACTTATGCCAGAGGCTTATATCAAAAAGTGTTCAAAATCTTCAATTTTTATTTAATAATATATTCATAAATATGTCTAATTATTTTATAAATATTTACTTTATCGAAAGAAAATCAGTAAATAGATGCTGAAACTTTCGACGCAGAACTTTCAGTAGTTTTAAAGACATTGTGAGTTATAAATTCACCAAAATACATAGGGACCATTGATATTTACCAAGTGCATAAATATCCAGATCAGAATGTGATGTTTCAATGTTTATGGGAGTATGTGATGGTGATCATTTGTGCCAAATATAACCTCCCATCATAAATGTGTTATCATACTGGGTTGGTCAATTACTCAATAAAAGTTGCTGGATGAATTTCTAAAATCATTTCTGCTGTAGAATGATTAAAACAGTGTATATCAAGATCAAATGATCATGAATGTATGGAATCACGTTTTGTTTGTTTGATTTGATTCTTTACGTCCTATCAACAATCTTTCAGTTAAACAGGGATGAGTCTTCCTGGGTTGAACCTGTACTAAGCTAGGATAAATGTGTCTTGCTCAAGGACCACAACACAGTGAAGCCGGTGAGGCTCGAACTTGGAATCATGTGAGCTGGCTGATAATTACAAATCTCAAACCCTCTCTTACTAAATATATATGCTAAATGTGCTCCTTATTTTAGCCAGCCTGTAAGTAATGATAGGTTATATTCCCTTGCCTTCAACGACCAAATGGTCAACAGTGGATCCTTATCAGATGGCTTCTAGTCTCATCACATGCTAAAGGGAACCTGATCATCAGGTGGTTTCTTCAGAACCCAGCGGATCTGGATCTACACTTTTTTCGTAAAAGGATTCATCTGGGTTCAACAGGACTAAGCAGGACAAAGGATATGGTATTAACTCTTTGCCTACTGGGTAATTTTGCATGCTTTTTTGCTGTCTGCTGAAATTTTTCAAAATCATTTGTTTGTTTGTTTGCTTTGATGCTTTACGTCGCAGTCAACAGCTATAGTCTTTTAGGGACATTCAGTTCACCTAACCACACTTTTTTCCTGGGCAAGCTTGACTAAGCTGTTAACCAGTGCTTCATGCACACACTTTCCCTTGTAACTGACAACAACTTTTCTTGAATCAGCGGAAGAGAGGAGAATGGCCGTCAAAATTAATTCATGATTAATCTCCACGAAAGTATGGGACCGGGCAACTTTTTCAAATAATTCTTCCTAAAATATCATCAGTGTCAGCTTGGATCCAGATCAGGTCTGACGTTTTGTCCGGCCTGAACTGGGTCCAAATTGTTTGCAAATGTTATCAGCAGAGGCATTAGTAGGCAAAGAGTTAGCCATACATTATCTGACAGATAAGCCCAAGCAAACCTCAACATAGGTCTGGTAAGGGTTTTCATAATTTATCATTCCATTACCCCCTTTTACACATCTCAATGGGTAAAATAGACCTTGACCCATTCTAACTCTTAACCTGCTATTGTTGACTTTTGTCCTCTTTGATAACCTAAGGCTTTGAAAACAGGACCCAGTTCAGGCCTGACAAACTGTCCGGCCTGATCTTGGTCCAAACTGTTTTACACTGATGCTATTTCTGAAATATATTTTGGAAAAAAAAGATCAACACAACATAAAAACATGCAAAATTATCCAGCATACAAACAGCTACTGTCGTCCCAATCAAGAGTGACAGTTACGTAATAGTTTGTTTGCAATGGCTAAGTATATAGTACAATGCTATCCGTTAAACATGTACACTCCAGGCTCACTAATCCTCAACGCTACCACTTGAGCTAGATCACTTGTATATTAATCCTATCCTAAAAAGTACATAGCAGATAACTTTGTAAACAAAACAAAGTATCACTGCCATTCTTGACTGGCATTACAGTAATATCGGGTTAATCTAAATATATGATTAGGAGCTCATAGGTTCTTTAATTAAGCACTCTTATCTAGGGGACTATGTTTGTGAACATTAAGGGTAGATATGATAAGTGACATTTTATTACCAAATCTGCTGAGGCTTCCATGAAATTGTCATTGAACATTGCATACATCATCTCACATCTGGCCATCAATATTGGTTTGTGGGCAAGGATTGTACCATTGTCAACCTTAAATTGGATATCTGCAAACAAAAAACTAGAAATAATACAGGGATTTATTTTATCTCTTTCCTTGCTAGCAGCAACTCATGTCATCTACTGATAACCTTTGCATACAATGAAGTTCCTTATCAATTGATTCCTCATTGATTAATTAGAACACTAGTTACTAGTACATAAACCTTGATTCATTGGTGCAGACAGACAGATAATCATGGCAAAACAATATAGCTCCTCACCATATAGTTGGGAGGCATAATTATACCATAAGCCATAGACAACAGATTGATACTCTTCTTAATTCTCCTAGATAACATTATGTTGAGGGTACTTAATGAATACATCTCAATGAAATGATTCCACTGTGTGCTACACAAATTGTGTTCTTAGAGAAATATACTAGAAATGTGTCTCAATGTGATACAGATGCCCTCACCTGGGGCCACTGTATGAAAGAAGTCTCCCTGAAACCTTGTTTCTTTTGGGATGGGATGGAATGTATATAATTATGTACTGGACGTATGGAGAAGAGTGATGCTATATGCCCTTCCTCCACCCCAATGTAAAATATATTGCTGTTTTTTCAACATGAACTCAAATATGAAGAAATATCTAATCTATGACTACAATACTAGTGGCACAAATCTTTTCTTTCACACCAGATAAAGACATCTGAGATTTCATCTTGTGATAGAGATTCTTATCTCAACCTTGTTATCGCATCATAGACACCATGTTGGTCCAAAAATTGGCTGCATTGGAAGACACATACATGATCATTAACTCTTTCCTTGCTTGTGGAGACTATTGCTGTCTGTTAATACCTTTGCAAACAGCTGGATCCAAACCATCTGACACTCTGATAGTGTTGCTGATAGATTAATTTTGAAACTAGAGGACCTGAAGGTCCTGAGGCGCTCACCTGATCTCCTTAATAATTGTAAAACAGGTCAAGGTCAGCTACAGCTTATAATGAAACATATTTTGTTTTACCATTTATGGGGGTTGCAGCCATTTTGGTCCAGTAACCTAAACAATCTAACAGCCCAGTGATTTCTGAGAAAAGATGTTTAGATAGGAATGTAGTGGTCCAAATAAGTGGCCTTGGATTAAAGGTCACAGGTCAGCTTGACATTTGGTACTTATATAAAACCGTTGTCTCATTAGGTTAAATATTTCTCACAGGGATTATGATTTCGTCCAAAACAGTTATAGAAAAATGAACATTTTAAGATTTTCCTATTTTAAATGCATTAGGAATCAAATTTGACCTTGCCATAAAGTAGGTCAAGGTCAACCTAGATCCATCATTTGTGCAAACCTGGTAGGGACCACATCCTCAAAGCTACATTGTAAGTCCCAAGGCCATTGGCGATTTGGTTCCAGAGAAGAAGATATTTAAATAGTTTTTACCATATATGGGCTTGGTGGCCTCCAATATGAGCGACCTTGGCTGAAAGGTCAAAGGTCAACCTTGACCTTTGAAACTTATATATAGCCATTGTCTCATTAGTTTTAACATATCAAGTAAGAATAATGACTTTGGCTTCAACAGTATTCAAAAAATCAACTTTTCAAAAAATTTCCCATTTAAATGCATTAGGAAGCAAATTTGACCTTGACGTTAAGTAGGTCAAGGTCAACCTAGGATCATTATTTGAACAAACTTGGTAGGCCCATCACCCCCAATGCTACATACCAAGTCCCAAGGTCATCAGCCTCCTGGTTCTGGAGAAGAAGATTTTTAAATGGTTCTTACCATATATGGGCATGGCAGCCATCTTGGTCATGTGACCTAAATGTTTTGAATAAATTTTGGCTAACTTATCATAAGGAGTTTTCACATGAAATTTGATTTCTATTGGGCCAATGGTTTGTGAGAAAACTAAGTTTTAATATATTGATTAGACCACAATATGAGCTACCTTGGCTGAAAGGGCAAAGGTCAACCTTGACCTTTGAAACTTATTATAGCCATTGTCTCATTAGTTTTAACATATCAAGTAAGAATAATGACTTTGGCTTCAACAGTATTCAAAAAATCAACTTTTCAAAAAATTTCCCATTTAAATGCATCAGGAAGCAAATTTGACCTTGACGTTAAGTAGGTCAAGGTCAACCTAGGATCATTTTTTGAACAAACTTGGTAGGCCCAACACCCCTAATGCTACATACCAAGTCCCAAGGTCATAGGCCTTCTGGTTCTGGAGAAGAAGATTTTTAAAGGGTTTTTACCATATATGGGCATTGCGGCCATCTTGGTCATGTGACCAGGACCATTTGAACAAACTTTCGTTCCCGCATCCTAAGAAGTCTCCATATGAAATTTGAGTTCAATTGGCCCAGTGGTTTCAGAGGAGAAGATGTTTGAAAATGTTGACGGACGGACGACAGACGACGGACGGACGGACGGACAACGGAGTGACCGGTTTACTATTAGCTCACCCATGAGCCTTCGGCTCAGGTGAGCTAAAAAAGCATGAAAAAAATACCCAGCATGCAAAGAATTAAATGATGTCATTGCAATGCCAAAGTGACATTAACCAGTTATATTGGACAACTAGGAGTTTAATTTCAAATAAATCACAGAAATTGAAGGGTATGCAAGAAAAAAATCTATTATGGTCGTGAGGCAAGCTGTGTGATGCCAAATGGTGAACGATTTTTCTACCTACCTTTAACACCCTGTATAGATTATCATAATCTTTATGAACAAAACTTTTGAGCATGATATTGTCAAAATTTCCTTATCTGTCAGTTTTAACATTTATTTTCATTGAGATGGTTATTTTGAGTACCCATAATATATGTTTTGGTTGAGATTAACCCTTGTCCTGCTGAATTCAGATTCATTCTGTTTTAAAAACACTGTAGATTCGGATCAGCTGGCTTTTGACAATGCCATCTGATCAGGATCCACACTGTTCTCCACTCTGAATGAAAATATATGCCTTCAACTGGACAGGAGTAAAAATTGGGAAGGACTGTAGGGTTTTCCCGGACCTACTATTTGTACAGTGAATGACCTCATCTTTCCCAAATGACCCTTTAAATGAAGGATCTTTTAGTCTTTATCTTATTAAAAGGGGGTCAATTAACCCCATTTTCATAAGGTAAAGGAAATTCCCTGGAAGCAGTGTGGTACATAAAATATTCAGCTCAAGGGTTAAAGACTTCATTTAGTTACAAAGCTAAGTCATCATACCTGCAAGAAGTTCCTTCTTTAGAGCAATATTTCTCAATTCCGATTTCCTTGATTCCAAAAACTGCCTCTCAAGCTGTACATTGAGGTATGCCTCATTGGACTGAATATTTATAATCTGTAGTGCGAGGTCCGGTAGCTGTAAGAGTTGAGCTGCTTGTTTAGCTTCCTCCAAGCACTCATAGTCTTCCTTAGCTTTCCCTGTGTACAGATATTCCAGGATATACTGAAACGCCCTTGGAGTTATATCAGAGTTCAAGGTCACACAGGTCAAGGACATACTTTCACCTGGATGGTAAGGATCATCACAAGGTTTATTAGCTTCAATCAATTCTATGGCAGGGTGAGTTCTTAATAATTCATCTCTAGTTGAGACCTCTATGTCCTCCATACTGAAACCTGGATTAATTTTAGCAGGCACCTGTTCATTTTCAATTAAGGCTGTTACATCTATACTCATTCCTGTCTTAAACTGGTTTGATTCATGTGATAATACTCTTGATTTACTTCTGGATTCATCGTCAGCGGCAAAAAGATTCTTGAAAATGTCAGCACTCACAGCCAAGCATATTTTATGCGCCCTGAAACATCGACCTCTGACAATGAAGACAACATCACCCTCTGATTGATTAAACAATAGGAATTGGAAGTGATTATTTAATGATGATGGAGGCACGATAACTCTAGCCAACTGAAGCTGGGGCGGTTTCATTGGTGCTTGAATTTGTGGATATTTAACCTTGCGGAGTTGCACATTCCAGAACCGTAGTTTCCTCTTCTCCACTACTGCTGCTCGAATGGCATTAGCGAATACATCTTCCACTCCATACTTGGTGAAAACACTGCATTCATAGTATGGGGCTCCTACTTCTATGGCAACAGCACGGCCTTCCTCAGGGGTTACTAAATCTTTCTCTAGAGCAGTTCTAAATCAAAAGAAAACAGAATTCAGATGACCATAAGCTTTTTGTTCAATTGGATAGTTACCCCATCAGATTTTTACCAATTGCTTTTTTCTTTCAAAAACAATTGCTGCTTCAATATTTTTTTACCCCAACATGTATTCTAGAAATGGCTTTTTAGTGGCTTATCTCTAAGTTATGGAAAAACGTTGTTTTTTTAAAGAGGCCATTTAGGAACAGATAATTCTGTTTATCAGTTACCATTCATTTAACCGCAGCATTGTTCGTTGCCTGATAAACCTTGTCTATCTCATAGCATGTGCCTTTATCAGGTTTGAATGGCGTCGCCGAATGACACTGAATCAACACAAAAATTGATCATTAAGTCATACTAACCAGTTTGAAAGAGTGAATCAACTTGGTAAGCTAATAAATAGAATTCCAGGTTCGCGTCTTTTGATATCACATTTACCAGGCTCGGCTTCTGGAACACATGTTGAATCGCTCAGCAAACCTTGCAATGTCAAGAAGCATTCTCAAAGCCTTGCCAGGTAAACTTGATATCAAAATACACTCACCTAGTATTCTCTATTTCTCTGCTAAAGGGCCTCTTTGATCATACATGAAGGTTCAGATAAACACAATGTTTGAGCCTAAAATTGTGAATATTTTCTTACCTATCAGTTTTAACATATATTTTGGGCGCTCAATAGAACTGTCTCATTGAGACGGTTCTTTTGAGTACCCACAACATATGTTTTGATTGATAAATAAGAAAATTATTTTTTGATGACACACTCTTATCTTGGGGCCTGTTTCATAACTGCTGAACTATGAGATAATATGGGTCTCAATGCAAGAAAATCTGTCTTCGGGGGGTTTGTGAACAACAAAGGTGCATACCAGCCTGTGCACCCATGCAGTCTGATCAGCACCTTTGTTATCCACTTATTGGAAAGTATCAGATCTAAACTTGCTACATGTAAAATGTCAATTTTCTAGCTAGTCTCTGTAGCTGAGGAGACTGGTTTGAATCTCGCTTTGTCGAAAAACCCTGATAACAGGTTCTGTCAAGATGAGGCCCATAAAATATTCAACCAAAGGTTGAAGGTGTTTAACATTTTGTGGCTCAAGTTCAATATGAATACCTGACTCAAACAAAGGACATTAATACACAGGTTCCTACAGGATGAGTGCTTTGGGAAGAATTACTCGTCCTTTCTAGATTTCACTTATAATTACGAGGGGACAAGTGGAATTTTTGTCCCCTGTGGTCTGTATGTTTGATAATCAATTATAGTAAAATGCACCTATTAACCTAAGTACTGTTGAATTATTATTATCAATATGCATAATCAGTTGTAATTTCTAGCATATTTGTGTGAATAATTCCACTTATCACATATTTGGTATTCAAAGGTTAAGTGAAGCAAAATATTTAAGCGTAAAATTGTGTTTTTCCTTTATCAATCAGTTTTAACATGTGTTTGAGATGGTTCTTTTGAGTACACACAACATCTGTTTTGGTTGAGATATAAGAAAATCAATTACACACTTTAATCTGGAAGTATGAGTATTGTATCTGCTTTATACGCAATAATCTCTTTCCCACTCTGTGACTATCTGCCCGATCAGGCTGATGACTGAAAGTGATGTACAGTAAACCTGTGTACAATGGCCACTCTCAAAAAGACCACAAATTGGTTTTGAAGACCTATTATCGCTTAATGCAGGTCAAAAGTATTGCAGAATGCTCCAAGGGGAGCATTCTGCAATACTTTCAACCTTCATTCAGCAACCATTTGCCATTAAGATCTTTGTTTTGTCTATTTTTGGGTGGCCACTTAAGACAGGTTTTACTGTATTTTGAATGGAGAAGGTTTTCTTTCTCATAAGATGGCACCAAATAAAATAAAACAAGTGACTTGACATTATGCAAAAGGGGTATGTGCATTAAGGTGCTAATTTGGCTCACTTTGGAGCCAAAAACTGAAAATTGCTTTTCACAAATTTCTTTTAATTGGTTTATTAGAAGAATGACTGAAGTGTAAAATTTCGGCATTTATTTAAATTTTACCATTGCTATGGTAACAAAAATGGCTGACAAAATAGGCATTCTATAGAGAGCTTGCCATTTTTGACCAAATTTAAGGCTTTTAGAGACACAATATTTAAGAATTAGATATCAGCACAGCTAAATACCAAAAAATCCTTTTAATATGTTGTGTGCCATAATAATTCTCATCATCTGTTAAAATATCTTTTTGGTATTTGCTGCTTGTGCTCTATGTTAATTTCTCTGTCAAACGTCTCAAATTTGCTCCAAAATGGTCAATTTCCTATTTTGTTACCATATCAAGGGTATAAGTCAAACTAATATCAGACTTATACACTTGGGCCATTGTTCTAATAAACTTATAAGAAGAATTTGCTGAAAAAGCGAATTTCATTTTTTGGCCTGATTGGGGGGGGGGGGGGGGGGGGGGGGGGGAAATAGCCTCTTAATTCATGTAGCTCTTTAAATCAAATGCTTCTGTTTTACTTAAAAATATCGTACAGAAAAACAAATACCAACCTATACAAGAGACCTTTGTCAATATTGAGGTAGTTCTCATCCCTGTACAAATACCGCAGGTCGCCCTGGCAACCAGCTATTACCACAGGAGTGGTAGGAGCATGCAGGCGGATCTCTGGGATCCAGATTTTGAGAATATTCTGCAGCGATCTTGGTTGACAAAGACTGAAGCACAACAACACCACATCAGCACTGAAATAAAATAAAATATTTTTTATCATCATGAACCTTATTGATTTGTAAAGGCCAGGAAATCACTCACAAGTGAAGTAGGATTTAGATTTTAACTCTGTCCTTGCTAGCCGCAACTTTTAGCATCTTTCGACAACCTTTGCAAACAGTTTGGACCCAAATTAGGACCGACAAATGGATTTGGAAATAACATGGGGCTCTCCAATTTGTTTAACCTTGGAATTTTACAAAGAAACTGTATATAGGAAAATCATTATCCTTTACAAATGTAATTCCTTGACTTTTTACAGTTATAATGTGAGCAGCAAATCCTCAGACAAGCTTGTCATAGGGCCGGTTAAGCAAAATATTTCAGCGTAAAATTGCGATTATTTTCTTATCCATCAGTTAAAACATGTGTTTTGGGTGCTCAAAAGAACCGTCTCATTAAAAAATAAGATAAATAATTTTCAGTTACACGCTCTTATCTGGGGGCCTGGCTTGTGCATTCACACAGTCTCACCTGAGCCTTTGCTGCTGACACACACACCAAGTATGGAAGTCAATAAAAGTTCAGTGCATTTAGCCATACTAGGTCTAGTGCAGCCTAGTGCAGTCTCTTCACAACACACATCAATATACATATAACACATATTTGAATAGTTGTGGCTCCCAAATTATTTTACCATGTAATTTTACAAAGGAATTATAGGAAAATGACCATGACATTTAACAAATTAAATTATAGGAAAATGACCATGACATGGTCATTTTCTTATAATTTCTTTGCAAAATTGTCCCTTTGTAACACAATTCACTTAAAATGCGGTGCAGTCCAATGGACCCCAAACATAGCATTATAAAGGGACTGCAATGTAGCTGCATAAATTTTACGTATGTTTAAAGAGTGTCAATGCACAGGCATTTGACTCTCCCAGTATAAACTGGAAAAATCCCATAAACTGCTTGTATTTACCAGATCTCCTGTTCTAGTCGACTAGAAGTATATCTTAGGTAAATAATTGGCATTTTTACAGCTGTAGCATAGTGTCAATGGCCTGTGGTCCATGCATACAAGATAAATACCAAAACCTCATGCATGGCCCAATGGATTCAGGGAAAGACCTTCCAATCTGGAGCTGTGAACCCTTGATCAACATACCCTTTGTAGGCAAATCCTCTGTCTTTGTCATGGTAACCAAAGGTATCCCAAAGTCTGAGTGATATGTTTGTTCCATCTACCTCTACAATGGATTTCTGAAGTATCTGAAACCAGATGAATGAACATGAATGAACATTCACATGGGTGAAAGTTAAAAATTTCCAAAATCCTGAACTTTTGAAACGCCAATCTTAAAACTTGCAGTATGGGCACTAAATATTCAAAGTTTCAAGTTTAAATGGTCAGTTATCTTTAGACAGACTGTTTATAAATAGAGAATTTATTATAATCTTCCTAATTCAGCATTTTGAGGCTGACTTTCTATGGAAAGTCAGCATCAAAATCCTGAAATCAGGAATAATCCTGACAATTTTCACCCATGCATTCATTATATGAGCCTCAAGCCCTCAGTGCAAGAAAATCTGTCTTTGGGGTTTCCCATCAAGTAAGACTCGAGCCAATCTGTTCAGCTACAGAGACTAGTTTAGTAGTTAGAATATTGACATTTTTTATTTAGTTATTCTACTTTCCAATAATTAACTAACAAAGGCATTGATCAGACTGCGCAGATGTGCATGCTGGTCTGCGCCTTTGTTGTTTGATACATCAAAGTCAAGTTTCCTTGTGTCAAGGTCCTTTTAATGCAGAGCTGTAATTTAGAGTCAGACTGCGTTGAGAGAGTAGAAAGATCAATTAATGGGTCAATGAGGCGAATCCCCATCCCCTTCCTGACCGGAAATGATTTTAATCCTTATCCCGCCAATATTTTTTGTGCTGAAAATATAATCTGCTTTTTACTTCTGTTGCATATATTCACATGCGTTTAAGACGAGGTTTTATCATGGAAGCAAACACTATGAACCCTAATCAGAGGGCTTCCTTGGCTGCTTGCTTGCTCGCTTGATTTGACTCTTTACATCCCATCAACAATCTTTCAGTTATGCAGGGACGGGTCTTCCTGGGTTGAACCAGTACTAAGTTAGGATTAATGTGTCATGCTCAAGGACAAAACGTAGTGACGCCGGTGAGGCTCGAACCAGCGACCTCTTGGTCTCGAGTCAAGCATTCTACCACTGAGTCACTGCGCTTCCTTGGCTGCAGTCTGATCTGCGTCTATATTGTTTTCAATATAGTCTACCTAAGAACATGAGCAGAAGAGACAGCAGATAATTATAGTTCTTTGGCAGGAAATCGTTAAAGGTTCACCATTGTATTCAACGCATTAAATGGGCTCTCCTGAACTAAAATTGAGGTATTTTTCACACATATATTGCTTAGCAATTTAAGAATATTGTTATGAAGTAAGCAACACCCCTGATCAGCAACTGTAATGGGAATGTTGGTTTTCATCTATATGTTTTAACAATGAAATTTGTTTGAAGAACTTCAGCCCTAGCCTCCTTGAATTTGATTGGGTCACTCTAGGGTAGTTTTGTTTGGTTTGATTTGATTCTTTACATCCCAGTCAACAATTTTTCAGTCATGTTGGGATGGATCTTCCTGGGTTTAACCAGTATTAAGCAGAGGAAAAGTGTCATGCTCAAGAAAACAATACAGTGCCTCAGGTGAGGCTCAAACCTGCAGCCCCAAAATCACGATCAAGCACTCTACAACTGAGCGCTTTCACTCTCAACCCCATATTTTGATGTCTAATGGTATATGAATTTGTCATTAATTCTTATTGTAAAAGTGCAGGCCTGCCACCATTTAGTAGAAAATGGTCTGGACCAGTCAAGGACCTACAACATATATTTTTCAAGAAATAATATAAAAACACTCTATAAACCCCACTCATTTAGAGACATGACCACCTTTTCTCTCACCTCTCTATCGTTTCTGTAATGATCTGTAGCCCAGACTGTAGACACATGGGTCTTCACTAACTCTTTGAGACTAAAGTTCTTCTCACATGCCCATGTAGTAATCAGACATGTCTTACCTGTAATACAAGTAGAGTACAATCCCTTTATTACACATCTCATTTAAAACACAGATTTGAATATAATATAGTCATGGTTCCAAACATTTTCATCATGGAATTGTGTAAAGGAATAATAGGAAAATAACCATAAAATGGTCATTTTCCTATAATTCCTTTGTAATCGGCATTTTTCCTTTAATTCCTTTGTAAAATTGTCTCTTTATAAAATAATACAAGTTCTGTAAATATTCTAAAATTTCAAACACTTTTTCAATTAAAATTGTGGTTTTCAGGACTGGAGTTCACAAAATGCTTGTCAGAATCGCAAACAGGGAAGATCCTGATCAGACTGCTTCTTCAGAAGCAGTCTAATCTGGGTCTGCAATGTTTTTCTTGATCTTTTTGGCAAGCATCTCTATTGTTTGATATTTAAGATCATTTAGAGTATTCATTATGAGACACCTTTTATCCCTTATCCTGATTTTCTTGACCAGGAAACGCCTGCTTTTTACGTCTGCTATATATAATCAAATGCACTCCAGACTAATTTGGTCACAGGCCTATGTACATGTAGTGATCAGACATTTCTTACCTGTAATACAAGTAGAGTACAGTCCCTTTATAATACATCTCATTACAACAGGGATTCTGTGATTATAGCATGGTCACAGCTATTTTTTCATCATGGAATTTAATAAAAGGAATTATAGGAAAATGACCATGAGATGAATTTAAATGGTCATTGTCCTATGATTTTCTTTGTAAAGTTGTCACTTTATAATATACTTCACTTATAATATGGTCCAGTCCTATTGACCCTAAAAATAGTGTTATAAAAAACTGCACTGTATTCATTATGAAACACCTTTTAATCTTTATCCTGCTAATATCTTTTTGTCCAGAAAGTGTTGTCTGCTTTTTGCGTCTGCCACATATGACAAGGAGAATGATACAGATAATTTTAACAGCCTTGTTGTATGAGCTAAGTTTTACAGTGATGTGGGGGTAGTGGTCTGTTAAGCGATGGAGTTCACGGCAGGGATTTTTTTCCGCAATTATGGGAAGAGGCCCTAGGGCCTTTCAGATTGGGAAAAGTAGCGTGGTAAACCCCTAAATTGGGATATTTGTTATAGTGCACAATTATGTCATTTCAGTTTCTGTTCAATAAAAAAAATTAGCTATTACACATAATATTGCCATTAAATTGAAGGAGATGCAATTATGTAGTGTGTGTGTGTGTGTGTGTGTGTGTTGACTGAATGAAAATCCTAATCTTTAAAAAAAAACACTTTTTTTTTTTAAAGATTTGGATTTTTTTTTAAATTAGGAAAAAAGTCACCTAAATTCCATTGGGAAGGGGGCCAAATTTTAGCCCCTGAGAACACAAAAAAATCCCTGCACAGTTAGTACTTGGATGGGTGGCCCATTGCTTAACTTGGTAGAGATGACTACCCTGTACTCTTTTTTGTTTATGGTTTAACATTCAAGTCAAAAGCTTAGAATGGTCATGTCGAGATGGTCAGTTAACCTAACCCACAAACTTTTCCTAGGCAAGCTTAGACTAAGCGGTTAACCAGTACCCAGTGCACATACTTTCGCTTGTAAATGACAACAGCCCTTCTTGAACAGCAGGAGGAGAACGACCATAGAAAGTATTTCATGATCAATAGCTACTGTTAGCGCTATGGGGTCCAGCATCTATCCCTCTCTATTACACATATATTCAAATGCACTCTAGACTTTTTTTATTACAGAAGCAAACACTATCATAGGTCCAGATAAGGATAGTTTGTGCACCTTAAGTTGCATTTATTTCCTTACCCATCAATTTAAACATATGTTGTGGGTGCTCGAAAGAAACGTCTCAGTGAGACGGTTCTTTTGAGTACCCACAACTTATGTTTTGATTGAGAAATAAAAAGATTAATTAACCAGTACGCACTCTTATCTGGAGGCCTGACTATAAACCCTGATCAGACTGCTAAGGGAGCAGTCTGATCTTGGTCCAATCTGTTTGCAATACAGGCCACCAAAGTACATACAGAACATTTACTGTAGCCAACAGACCTCATCCAGGGCCTCATACTTACCAACTCCACTGTCTCCAACCACAACACACTTGATATATTCATTTAGGAAACTAGGATGCTGAGAGTCCACCTCCACCCGCTTCCTCCTTGCTACCGGGGATTCTGTATCGCTCTCGTACATTGGACATACCCGGCTCAACTAATTTAACCATAAAGTCTAAAGGTAAGAGAAGAAATCATAATTACAAGAGATCATATCTAAAAAAAAGTGCTTAAAATGAGCAATCTTTTCTACTGATTTGTTTGTTTTGACTTGAGGCTCAGAATCTGACAAGAACACATTCAAAAACCTTTGGCTGTGTTTTGACCAAATGAGAGCAGTAAAATCATCCGTGGTCTGGTCAGTGACCACAGAAGGAGAAAAACTATTCCAACATGGAACAGTTCAGGTTAAAAACAAACTTTTCATGGATAATCAAAATGAATTTGTTTGTTATATGATGCCCTGGAGTCATACTCATAGTGACATTTGGCCACATTGAATTTCATTTGCCAATCAGCACCCCCACTGTCTTAAGCTAGTGACGTCTTCTTGCAGGGTAAGGTAGTCCTGAAGTGATCAAGCAAATATAATATTATGTTCCTATACTGAAACATAACAGAAGACTGATATTGTCCGATATGTCATTTCTAAAAACGAGGAAGAGAATCAGACCTAAGACCAACCCCTGGGGCACAGATGTTAACATTGGGACTGGTTTTAAACACTCCTTATTTAATGTGCCCAGAGAGCCATGAGTTGACCAACTTATGGGTGGACCCTCTTATCCCCACCTACACACATATCGAACGAAGTGGACTTAGTAGTAAATACCCTTGGCTTGTGATGTCTCTTATCCCATGATAATCAAGTTGTGTATTTCAGCCTCCTTCATCCAGGTGCTGATGATGTTGTACACAAACTGAACCAACTGGGATTTACCATTTCATGGGCTTTCCCTATATAGTATGATACATGCACCTAAATTGAATTCACTTAAGTGCTTGGTTTCTGCTTCTGCTTTGTACAGTGTAGGGCTAGTTACAGCTTTATATACTGGGAAGAGAGAGCGGCGTTGTCTAGTAACACCTTGTGAGAGCGTCTCTAAAGCTCTCGACTGTCTCAGCACAAACAAATTCTGTATCCAGCTGGTTCCTTTCGACTACAGTCCTCACAAAGAATGATTGTTTCAGCTGCTCAGTTTTACAGTTTTCTATTACAAAGCAACTATTGTTATTTACACTATGTCCATCCACTGTGTTTTTTGAGATATGATCTGAATATTTCCTGGGTCTAATATGTCTTTTTGGTTTTTGCGGTTTTAGAAAATCATCTACAGGTATAGCCGGCACCAGCCCCTAGACCACTTTGTACGATGTACGTAACATAAACACTAGTCTGTTGAAGCTGCGCCGTTGTTCCAGTCATGACAGCTCTAATGTTTCCAACATTCGCATGACACTCCTTCTTCTCACGTTTTATAATCACCAGTGATGAAGCGAGCTGCTTGTCCAGGGTTTTACACCAAGTTGAATGTTTGGGGGTCCTTGGGACTCAACTTTGAATATGATGGGGGTCCCATCATTGAAATTGGGGGTCCCATCTTTTTAGATAAGCTTCGAATTTTGGAAGGTAGTACATCCTTCCATGAAGGCTCGGTGTTGTCCCCAGGTCAGTTATTTTGAGGGCTACATGTATGTTTGGCCCCCTTCCGATATTTTGCGGGGCCATTTGAATTTTTTGCTGGCCACATATTACCATCAGTGAAACACAATCCTATACGCTTTTTTTTTACAAAAGCTGAACTTGTCCCTATAATATGCAGGGACCAAGCTATATAGCCCTTAAATTTAGGGGGAGTGCTTCTTCTCCAGTACAAATAGGGAGAAGTTTGAGAAAACAGGGAGAAGTGATAGATTGCTGCATCCAGAGGACAGAAAAAAACAGTCTCTGATCAGACTTTTCTCTAATTGAGAAAAAAAAAAACACAAGAAAAAACAGTCACTGACCAGACTGCTACTTGCTTTCCATCCTGGTAAATTTGAAATACACATGATCTTGCTGTCATTGTATTTTATCTATCTGTCTACAAGTCTCCACTTATCTGAAGTCTCTGGTATCTTTGATCTATTGCCGACCTGAGCCTTTCCAAGTGAAAATGTTACGTAATTCGGCATATACAAAAGAAAGAAAAGTGTCAAGATAATTGCCCTTCACGCTTGAGCGGTCGGCTGAGTTGTCAGTGAGATTATTCACACTATGAAAAAATCAATACACAAAGTCAGTGATGGACAAATCAGTATACGTTTTCCATGCTTTTTAGCAGAGCGGACCTGAGAGAAAGCATGATATTTTACGACTTTTTTTCACGGCCGATGTTTGCACGGATGTTTGCACTTCTCGTTTACCTACGAGGTCAGTGCAGCAGTCTAAAACAAGAGCACCTGTCCTATTTATTTATAGATAGCCTGTAACTATGGGAAAACCGGAATCGTTACGAAATAACTTTTTAATGAAAGGCACAACAAACACATCTGCGTCCCAGAGGACGCAGGTTAGGTGAATTGACGGGTCCTACCTAATGATTTATGCGTATAAGACGCAGGATATTGTGTCCTGTAAAACCCTGCTTGTCTCTGTACGCGTTCACATTTGTCGATGCCTTGTTTTAGGTACATGTATGGGTCCCATATGATTGATCCATAATCAAGCAGTGATCTGACTAGTGTTGTGTAGGTACTTTTTCTACAATCTAAGCGAAGGCTTCGTAGGTTCCGTCTGAGAAAGGCTAAAGTTGAGTTTGCTTTTTTGGTAGTTTGAACAGTATGAACAATATATAGTGAGACACCTTCATGCTTATTTGGTTTGATGCGTTTTATGGTGATCAGAATGTTTAAAATGAGTTTAAACGTGGTTGGCATATGGTATGTGGATGTTTGGTGTAGTATTATGTGGCTTAGGGGCCATGGCCTTCTGTCGAACCATTACATTATTTCCAATATAGATCATGCAGTTAGGTATTTTTCATTTGGTTTTTACCCCTGGTGTGTTGATAAGAAAGTATAAAATATGTTTTAACATATGATAAGAGTATGTTAGGAGGTAGTATGGGGTGATTTGGGGTGGTTTGGGCCGTGGGTTGTTTCAATGGACGCAGTTCGCTACAAATGTTTCAAAATCAATTTTTTGGCGAGTAATATGTTGAAAAAAAACTTGGTGATACGGCTTTCCATACTTTGATACTTTTATACTTAAACGCAAAAGTTTTGCAACCGTTTAATATCTGTGTTTTCTTCAGTATGGTCCAAGTTAGAATAATCATATAATACTATTTTATGCTCCTGCACAATGTGGAATGATTTACCGTTAATCGGTTTTGATCATACTCTTCATCCTGACGTTATAATGACGTTAGTGTTTTTCATCAACTCACGTCTAGCATAAAGATTGTTATCCTGATTTGAAAACAAACGGTGCGATGTGATAGCCAGATGTCGTATCTGACGGAAAACATTTTAAGGTTTAACAATTAACGTTTATCAACGTTCAAAGTCGCCGCGTTTCTTTGTTAACGTCAACCAATTTATCAAAATTGTTCATTTTATTCCGTTATGTCGCGCGATACTTCTGTCTTTTATGGAATGTGTTGAAGGCTTTCACTTGTGACATTAAAAAAAACTCGATTATTGATGTTCAGTTGTGCTTAAACGGCCAATTACGTCAAATATTGAAGGCTTTACGTTGACGTAATGAACGTTAACAAATGCATAAAATAACCTGCTTTGATTTATCTGCCCTTCTTATTTTCAAAACAGATAATGGTTAAACACCTTTTCCGAATAAAATGTTAGGTGTTGGAACACTGTGACTCGATAAAATGTAAGGTATTGTAACTCTGTGACTTTTCAAATTTGGGTTGCCTAACATTTCTTGTTGAAGATCGGCAACCCAAAGTCTAACTGGTCTGATTTTCATGTTGTTTGGACGGCAAACCATTGGACTTGTTAATCACAATATCACAGAGTAAAAGATTTGGATCTAAAAGCAGGAAATAGCATTTTAGTAAGAGTTGCGAAACTTTTGCGTTTAAGTATATTTTAAGTGAATGACGCGATAAAGGAGTCGCCGTTGCCACCTGGGAAGAAAACAACATGGCTGCACAAAAGCAGAAATTTTAAAATGCTGACAAATTATCAGCAATCTTAATCATTATAGGGTTTCTAAGAAAGGATTTATTAAGCTACTTAGACAGAATAAATTTCACTGGTTAATTTTTGTGTATTTGCCTTGTCCCGTTAACAAATAAATGCCGCGATAAAGGAGGAGTCCATCATACCTTGAGAATATGGTGGACCAGGCTACATGGCACATGCCAGCTTGATTGGAGATAGGTTGATTGAGTGGCCGACACTTGGTGCATGCTTCTATTTTAATGCAGAATATGTATACCCCTTTTTTAAATTAAATTTTCTTCAAAGGCTAAGCTCAAAAAATTCTGTTGGCTGCAACTATTGTAAAGTTTCTGTAGAGAACCCAGGGAGAAAAAGTGCCGCCCGAGGTGGGGCTCTAACCCATGACCCCCGGAACACTAGTCCAGCGCTCTAGCCACCTTAGCTTAGCCATCCTGTCCAAACCACCACTTACAGACTCTACACTTCTTTTTTTCCGAGCTGGTCCAGCTCTGTAGAATACCGAACTGCTATCTGCCAGCTCTCAGGATGACCTATTCCATTGCATGGACCCGCCAACCAACAATTCTGACACCATTGACTGTAGAGAAACCAGGAGGAAAAAGTGCCGCCTGAGGTGGGGCTCAAAATCACGACCCCTGAAACACTAGTCGGGCGCTCGAACCACCTGAGCTACCCGGGCGGTTCTGTCCTAACACCACCTACAGACTCTACACTTCTTAATAAAAGCCAATATTTGTTATTTGACAAAACTTGTATGGCCATCATACACGAAATCATATTTCACATGAGCTTCTGAAGGTTAAAATAGGAAATATAGTTATAGTAATTTACTATTTCGATATAATTTCTACTGAAGATACCTGTAAAGACCACTGTTCCGCCAAAATCTGCGTCGTTTCCTTTTCCCTAAAAAAATATCAACAATGTCCGCGAAAGATTTGTGTACACACGTTTTGATGATGTCACCGGTCAGCTGTTTTATTTTCCGCCGGTGGCTTTTCGGCGCGCCCCCGAAATCAAAACGTCCCCAAGTCAATAATCCCAACCAAAGATACCCACCTAAAATTCTCAGCGAGACCACACCACTTACAATGTATGTCTTCCGTGCCACAGACTGTAGCAGAATAGCACTTAATAACTCCAAATGGCCCATGTGTGTTGCATATAACCTTCAATCAATGGCAGATGAACTCTCAAGCCCCTGGATCATCTGTATGTCTTGTCCGCCCGCCCGTCCGTCCGTCCGTCCACCCACCCACCCACCCACCCACCCAGCCACCCAGCCATCAACCCAGCCACCAACCCCGCCACCCCGCCACCCACCCACCCACCCACCCACCCATCCATTATCAAATTACCTACGTACATAGGTACCTACGTGCCTGCCTGCCTGCTTGCCTTCCTGCCTGCCTGTCTGTCTTCCGTCTGTCTGCCACTCTGCCCGCCCGTGCCCGTCGTCCTCTGAGCCTTCTTATTCTCGAACTGAATCTGATTTATCTGAGTTTTAGACAAAGGCCCAGCTATTCCAGTTTAGGCCAGACCAAAGTTTTGTATGTTACTTCCTCAGTACTCCTATATGCAAAGGTCAAGTCCCTGCGAAGGAAACCAAGTGTCTTAGTTGCTTTGGGAGACATGTCAGAGATGTGTTGACCCCAATCCATGACTTTTTCACGACGAGTTTAATAAATTCAATAATACAGGAGCACGCATTTTAGGCTAGAAAAATCAAGATTTTTGCCACTTTAACGCAACGTTAAAATGGACGAAATTACGTAACGTTGCTAAGTCTGTAAACCACTAGTGGTATCGATTTTATTGCATGGCGTTTTATTATATACCTATAAATGATACAAGTTTTGAACTGTCTGTTTTCTGGCCATCTGATACAGAAAGCCGGATCACCAAACTGAGGTTTTTGGAATCCATATCACTATCCTTTAAAACGAGGCTAACGTTGGTTACCTGTTTTAGCGGCTAATAGCATTTGGTATGGACTGGTGAACCTTGGTTTCTGTGTCTAAATTCTCAATATTATCAAATCTATGTACGGAACAATCAAATAACATGTCAATGTGCCTGTGGTGGTAGAAAGTGAATTACATTGTATATTGTAGTCTTGGTCTTGGACAAGGCGGGTGCATTTCTAATCTCCTTTTCTTTAATTTATGCTTGAACCATATTAAATAACATTTTATGCAGTCAGTAATCATTTGTCTGGGCAGGGGCTTGGTTAAATGAAAAAAGTCAATAAGCAATGCTTATTAGATACCCCCTACACACACAGTAAGGAAAAGTGAATAACTAATGTTTTGGCAAGTGATAGACCTTAGTTTTGAAAACAAGATTTCATAAGAATATGTGCAAATGATCTTAAAGCTTGCAATCTGGAGCATTTGCTAGGATCAAATACACAAAAGTATTCACACATGAAAGTTCTATATATCAAAGCCTATATCGAAAAACAGTTTAATTTCTTATAGCTGTCATTTTGTCAAAAAATATTTTTCTAAACCAAACTTCTTCGTGCATAAGTTCAATGTGTTAACATTGTTTAGACAAAGTATCAAATTGCTCTATTAAAAGCCGTGGTAGGATTTGATCGGCCCATGAAGGCACTATCCATGCATATACAAAAGCCATATAAGGGAAATTGTCTATGTTCTCATAGCTGTCATTTTGTCAAAACATATTTTTTTCTGAACCAAACTCCTTCATGCATATGTTCAATGTGTCTACATTGTATAGACAAAGTATCAAATTGCTCCATCAAAAGCTGTTGTAGGAGTTGAAAGGCCCATGAAGGCACTATCCATGCACATACAAAGCCATATAAGGGGAAAATGTCTGAGTTATCATAGCTGTCATTTTGTCATTTTTTTTCCAACCAGACTCCTTCATGCATAAGTTAAATGTGTCTTTATTGTATAGTAAAAGTATCAAATTGCTCCATCAAAAGCTGTGGTAGGAGTTGATAGGCCCATGAAGGCACTATCTATGCCTATACAAAAGCCATATAAGGGAAAATTGTCTAAGTTCTCATAGCTGTCATTTTGTCAAATATTATTATTTTTTCAACCAGAATCCTTCATGCACATGTTCAATGTGTCTATAGTGTATAGGCAAAGTATCAAATTGCTTCACCAAAAGCTGTGGTAGGAGTTGATCGGCCAATGAAGGCACCATCTATGCATATACAAAAACCTTAATAGGAAAAATTGTCTAAGTTCTCAAAGCTGTCATTTTATCAAAAATTATTTTTTCTGAACCAAACTCCGTCATGCATATGTTCAATGTGTCTACATTGTATAGGCAAAGTATCAAATTACTCCATCAAAAACAGTTGTAGGAGTTGATCGGTCCATGAAGGCATTATCCATGCATATACAAAACCATATAAGGGAAACATTGTCTAAGTTCTCATAGGTAATACTCAAACTATTAAGATTAGCCAAACATTATGGTAATATACAAACCCATTTCATTCCCTACAGATAATCATTATGACAAAATTATCTTTTTTCAACCTGACTCATTCATGTGTATGTTCAATGTGTCTATATTGTATAGGCAAAGTATCAAATTGCTCAATCAAAAGTTGTGGTAGGAGTTGATCGGCCAATGAAGGCACCATCTATGCATATACCAAAGCCTTATTAGGGAAGAATTGTCTAAGTTCTCACAGCTGTCATTTTGTAAAAAGATATTATTTTTTTTTCTCAACCTATCTCCTTTAGCGTTTGTTTAATGTGTAGATATTGTATAGGCAAAGTATTGAATTGCTCCATCAAAAGCAGTGGTAGGAGTTGATCGGCCCATGAAGGCACCATCTATGCATACACAAAAGCCTTATCAGGGAAAATTGTCTAAGTTCTCACAGCTGTCATTTTGTAAAAAGATTTTTTTTCTGAACCAAACTCCTTATGCATATTCAAGGCCAAAAAAGAAACACCGTATTTAAAAATTAAAAACATTGCTCGTTAAATGAGAGTTACAAAACTTCATCTGCTACCAATGTTTCGCTACTATTCCTGCCACACACTATTCCCATTGTTTTATTGAGCTCAGTCAACCCAAACCAGTGTATTGGCTGTCTTTTTATTTCAAGTTTTTCAAGTGCACATTCATTTTATTTATTTTTACACATGTAATAACTACTGAAATCACTAGTCTAATATCCAATTTGCTTGAAAACATTTTAAAACTTAAAATTTAGAAGTTACACATTGCTAATTTACGATGCAAAAACGGACACGTGTTGAACGCGAAAAGGCAATAAGACTGTTACAAGCTAATGTGACGCCATTGGTGATAGCCCAAAAACTTCGATGCCATGCAAGGATGTTGAACGTCTTAGAAAACGTTTCTGACAAATTGGAACAATGTCAGACCGTGCGCATTCATGACGTCATTGCCTTATGACTCCACGCCAAGATCGATAAAAACGTAGGTTAAAACTGCTGAATCAATTTCGTCCGTTGACAGTGATAGCCAGGACAACCCCAGGAACTCATAATCCAAGAAACAGCGCCCAAACTGTTGCAAATCGTTTGCGAGAGATTGGTGAAATACCCTCATATACAATGTATGTTTTATATACGGCGTTTCTTTTATGACCTAGTATATGCTTAATGTGTCTACATTGTATAGACAAAGTATCAAATTGTTCCATCAAAAGCTGTGGTAGGAGTTGATCGGCCCGTGTATGGACTATAATAGCATAAGCATAAACCCCTATATAAAAAGCCATTTAGAACTACAAAGGGAAATAACTCTAATAGAATTGACCCCTAGCCCTTACTTTTTTGTTTAAAGTATTTGTCTTGTATATGTAAACATGTTTGCAAAGTTTGATGAAATTCCAGCAATGACTCTTCAAGATATAAAATAATAGCATAAGCATAAACCCCTATTGAAAAGCCATTTAGAACTACAAAGGGAAATAACTCTAATAGATTTGGCCCCTAGACCTTACTTTTTTGTTTAATGTATTTGTCTTGTATATGTGAACATGTTTGCAAAGTTTGATGAAATTCAAGCAATGGCTCTTCAAGATATAAAATAATAGCATAAGCATAAACCCCTATTGAAAAGCCATTTAGAACTACAAAGGGAAATAACTCTAATAGAATTGGCCCCTAGACCTTACTTTTTTGTTTAATGTATTTGTCTTGTAAATGTGAACATGTTTGCAAAGTTTGATGAAATTCCAGCAATGACTTCACGATATTAAGGAAACAAGACGTTACGGACTGACGCACGCACGCACGCACGGACAACGTGAAAAAAGTATACCCACCACAAACAAAGTTTGCGGGGGGTATAAATATTGTTGTTTAACAAGCATCTGTCCGTCAGAGGGAGAGTTGACTGCTTTGATTATTTTCTCCTGTACGTGTTGTGTGTGTGCGAGTGTTTGTGTCTAAACTATGGAACTAAATATACCTATGTATCCTTAGTAACGCGGGTTTGTCTAGACAATCCATGGTCATATTCATATACATTTTTTTCGCAAATAGTTTAATAAATTTAATAATAAAACAGCACAAATGTTATAATCTATTTATAGATTACTTTGAAATCTCATTTCTGGCGTAAAAATATGATTTTGTCATTATACACACAACGTTGTGATGGACTTCATTTCATAATGTTACCAAAATCTGTGTAACCACTTAGAGGATAACTATTCAAAATTTTAATTTGGGGAGGTATATCTTTATGTATACAGTCGGAAATTTAGTTTTACGGCGACGCGCGAGCGGAGCGGTAAAAGGTAATTTCCGAACGTATATCCAACGATATACCTCCCCAAATTAAAATTTTGAATACAGTTATCCCCATTCTAATGCGCTTCTACAGTCTCGTCTCAAATTAGAGTATTGCGAGCCGCATAAAGCCGCACGTCATCCAACGAATCTGCCGTAAATAATGACGTCAAACTATTTCCGACAGTATATCGCAAGATATACTGTCGCAAATTTTTGACGTTATCCAATCAGACATCGCGTTACAAAAGTAAGTGCATTAGAATTGTGGTTGATCGATTTTTATGCATGGCGTTATTTCACTCCCAGACGCGACGTCACATGGCAAATGTGCATTTTACTTTTTCTCTCAATTTGTGTTGCAGGCCATCTATGATGCGCTATCCACCCTGGACTTTTACAATGCTTGCAGGTTTGACACGTTCGAGGATTTTGCAAAGGGTAATTGAATAATTTATGTCTAGATAATTCTCCTCAAATATTACACCAATTTATATAAGAGCCAGTGCATGAGATTTCCAACAATGTGGTATGTGCGACCAGCAAAGCCTCAGATCAGCCTGCGCATACGCACAGTCTGATCAGAGCCTTTGCTAGTCGCTTGAGTATCTTATGATTGTTAAGCTACTTGCTGAACACCATTTGGAGTTTCTAAGCTTAAAAGGAGGCTGCATAGGCTCCTCCGAGTCTACACATGTCAAAATGCCACATTGTTGGAAATCTCATGCACTGGCTCAATTAACATAAATTTTGCTGTGATCCAGTCTGAAGGTAATGTTTGTGTTACGCGAATTTACTAGAAAGGTTTGAGCTTGTCTAGTCTAGCAGCTTTTCAGACTTTCGAGGTTTTTTTGGAGTTGCAAGAGTCTACTCATGGACATTTCAATTTCTGATATGGATGGACTGCTGGCAAATGATTTGAGGTGGGTCTGGAATGAGTCAGGAGGTTCTCGGCCTACTCCTACTAGGTCTTGTACTTTTATTTGAAGGGACTTTAAGTTTCAGTTAAAGGCGCATGAAAATTTCATATCATTATTAAATATTCAGTCAAGATTATTAATATCATTGAAATGGAAAGGAAATCCTGGCAGCAGCCGAGGTTATATGCCATTTATCTTGCTGATAAATGTTAAAATGTCAACAATTAACATTTACAAGCAGGATAAGTACAGCTTTGCTCATATATGTTAAAATGCCAACAATTGTTGGCATTTTAACATTTATAAGCAGGATAAATACAGCATCTAAGAAATTTAAAGCCAGAAAAATCTTACTTTTTCAGCATTTGAAATGTCATGCTCAGTTGAATTGAGCATGAACATTTTTAATAACATCGGGGCTTGATATCCAAAAATGAAATTTGACCAGGAAAGTTAATGTCAAAATTAAAGATCACAGACCAACATATGACACAAAGAGAAGAGTCACTAAATCACAAGCACACAGGGATAGAACGAATTTTTATGTACTAGACTTATATTCTAGTGTTTTTTTGTTTTGTTTGATTTGATTCTTTACGTCCCATCAACAATTTTTCAGTTAAACAGGGATAGGTCTTCCTGGGTTGAACCAGTACTGAGCTAGGATAAATGTGTCTTGCTCAAGGACCACAACGCAGTGACACCAGTGAGGCTCGAAACCGCGGCCTCTTGGTCTCGAGTCAAGCACTCTACCACTGAGCCACTGCGTTCCCTTATATTCTAGTGGGATCGTATTTATGATAAGAAATTTTTCATCCTGCCATAAAACTTTGTTACAAATATGCAAATGGCAGTCTTACCCGAAGTAAGATCTGCTCTGTGTGCAGCTAGGCATTTACCTGGAGAGGGGCCCACTGGTGTGGAAGATGTTCCTGCACCTGCACGTTAATCAAAACACGATGATGGCGACGACAACGATGATGATGATGATGATGATATAGGTATCTTATGTCACAGAAAGTGACAAACATACTCAGCACACATGCTTCACAAAGATATCTGCCTATGCATCAGGTCTTGTGGAAGGGTATACTGCCATATATATATTTCTTGTAAATGCAATTACATGCGCGGATCCAGAAATATTTGACAGAGGGGGTCCAACACTGACAACGGTTATTTTTCTTCTTTTTAAGTGAGGGGATGGAGAGTGGATCCAAATGCCACTAAAATTGGGCCATCATCGGCCCGCCAGCATAACGCGAATGAAATGGCGTTTCGATGGTGTGCAAATAATGGCCCATCATTGAATGATGGCTTGGTAGCTTTGTGATTTTAGGGGATCCGGATCAATATTGCTAGGAAGCCCTATATTTTTGTGATTTTTCAGGGGGGCCCCTGCCCCCTCTCTGGATCTGCCCATGAATTAAAAAAAATAAATCTATTGTATTGTCAGCAGTTTTTGATAAACAGGACAAAATAATATGTGTAAGCATAATGAAGTATTGCCTCTAAATGAGCCAGCTTATAATATATGTTACTTATTATTTGTATACAGTCTCACCAGAGCCTCCGTAGTTTGCATACATAAAAATAGGATATAGATGAAGGCTCAGGCAAATATTTACACCTCTGGCCCAACTAGATGGTTGAGTATCCACGTATTTAGTATGCTATAAGTACAATCTCAATTGCTGGCTCCGTTTATGTGGGGGCATAAAGAAAATCAATACAGAGGATCACTGTCTGGTAAGTCAAATGGTGGTCCTCATGGTGTCTATATTACCTGCTATTAGCATCCATAAAAATTGTACAGTCTGTGTTAATTATCTACAAACTCATGCGCGGGTCCAGAAAGTTTTGTCGGGGGGGGGGGGTCTAACTTTGACAACGTTTTTTTAGTTGATGAGGGGAGGGAGGACCCAGATCCGATTACAACTTTGAGCATTTAAATGACGTTTCGCTTGAGTGCTGATGATGGCCCAACATCGAATGCTGGCTTGGTAGCTTTGTGATTTTTCAGGGGATCTGGACCAGAATTGCTAAAAATTCCTATATTTTTGGGATTTTTCAGAGGGGGGAAGGGGTTCGGACCCCCTGTCTCCCTCTCTGGACCCCCGCATGAAACTAAACGAAGCTATATGAGCCATTCTGTTTATAATCATCTCATGTATCATGATAATCTGATGGCATATTTTATGGATTGTTTAAACTATATGAACTTCATGTGGGGAACCAGAGGTGGGGACAGGAGATCCGGACCCCCTCCCCCTGAAAAGCTACCAAGCTAGCATTCAATGTTGGGCCATCATCTCTAGCAGGCCCGTGATGACCCGCTTATAGTGGTATTTGTATCCTCCCTCCCCTTATTAACTAAAAAATGTTGGACCCCCTCTGACAAAACTTTCTGGATCCCTACATGAACTTCTTACTTACGGTCAATCCAGTGGAGTTCTTATATTATTTACATGGAATCACTTTGTGGCTAAATAAATGTAGATTATCATCAGCTAGCTTCATCAGAAACCAGGTGATCTGCATCTACACTGTTTACAATAGTTAGTGTATACATTTGGTCAATAACGTATGGTCACTGTGTGCTTATTATGTCAAAATGGTACTTATAAAAGCAGGAATGTCTTTCTATAGGGCAGCAATGCTTTTATAATCAAAATCCAAGAATACAAGGTATGATCTGGTGTTTTATAACATTTTCGTTTATTTTCAACCTTTTTTTATCATAACGATTAAATTGTTTTGATCAAAATATCATTTAGATCTATTTCAGACTAAACTTTTACCATATTGATCAATTCAATAGAGCACCAAATTTTACAGATGTGAGCTTGAGTAAAGAGGCCCAGAGTTTATAAAACTTTTTTCATGCTCATCTCAGCTGAGCACGAAATTTATCCTGTTCATAAATGTTAAAATGCCAACAATTGTTGGCATTTTAACATTTATTAGCATGATAAATACAATATCTGAGAGACTTAAGGCAAGAAACTGCTTCAATTGTCCGTATTTTAGTTTTTATGAGCAGTTGAAATTTCGTGCTCATTTGAGTTGAGCATGATAAAAGTTTATAACCTCCGGGCCAGAATTGTTAACCAATATCAAATATGGTTGTTTGTCTTCTCAATGTTAAGGTATCTGACCACATCAGTGTTTTTGAACCAGTGCACACCAATCCCAACAAAATGACATGTGTTGATAACTAAGACTCGGACTGGACTGGTCGGAAGCACAGGCTGATCTCATAGTTATATTTCATTTTTGTCATGCGCTGGCTCAATTCTCAATGCACTTTAAACCCTTGCAGACCAATGGACTCTTCCATAACGTTTGATACAGTTAAGTCCGGATGGCCCATTATATACACTCAACAAAGTTTCTAATTGGTCACTTTTTAAACTCATTATTTCTGACCTAAAACATTGAAATGAAATTTTGCCTAAATATGTGCAGTTTGATGGGCAAAAGTTAAGCGGTCTTTCAGACAAGTTGTTTTTCAATCCACAGTTTTTTTGTTAAAAATGCAAAAATACGCTTTTTTGAAGAAAAATGGTTTAAAGTGGAGTTTTATATCAAATTAAAGTGAAGATGGTAATAAACTGGTCTAGCCGACTCAAAAAAACCACACCAAACACTTGACATTTTGACTAAGATAATTTTTTTATGCATTTTTTTTAAAATATCACATTTTTTTTGAGATTTTAAAAATTCATCATTAGCTCGTGCAAAAAGTGTTGTATGTATTTTATTGTATCTGAACAAGAATGGCCTAACATAATAGATCTTGATTCGTCCATTTTGTGCTGACAAACATTTCACTGGTGCTTTGCACTTCTGGTTTGAATGTAAAACTTAAAAAAATCAATTTGACGGCACTTTGCATTTTTTTTTTCAATTTCCAAGTTGGAATAGTGACGTCTAGTAGTAATGAATTATCTCTGAAAATTTCAGTGCCGTGTCGCAGATAATAAGGCGTATAGAACAGTGCGATCTTCCTATGTAAATTGTATGCATAAAGCTGAATTTGTATGATTTAGCTGCTGGTAGTGTTTGTCTTAAGGCTATTACGTAACAGAAACGAGAAGTCCGAGTGAAACAACACATTTGAAACCTGTTCATCTTAAATCAAGGCAGCCAGTAACATCTTCAAACAAACAAAAATACAAATGGATAGCGTGTCTGTGGAATATTTAATATTGTAGAAAAAATGTGACTTTCTCAAATGAGGGTACCTCTACTCTAGCATCGTCTTTGCAAGAAGTACCAGTCATTTTTAAATGAAATGACCTGTGGAGTCTCGGCACAATCTTGGTTGATTATAGAAGCATTATTTTTTGTATAACCGAATCTTACTTTCAAAACAAGCGTAAAAGGTGTAAGGTGACCAATTAGAAATTTTGCTCAGTGTATATTGAGAGGTCGCAGGTTATAATTTAAAAACACTTTTGTATTTCTGTCTCTGAAGATCATTCTTTCCTTTGCAAACATTACAGACCTTGATGAAATGCCACATTCTGCAGCATTTCATCTGGCTCTTCATTGTTTGTAAAATACCCATTAAGGAGTTTGCAGTCTAAACAGACTTTATGTTGTCTCTGTCAGACAATAATCAAGCTGATATTATTGAAGCTTTTAACTCTACCTCCAGATATTTAGATGACTTGCTTAATATTGATAATCCTTATTTTGAACAAATGGTAGGTCAGATATATCCCACTGAACTTCAGTTAAATAAGGCGAATTCTTCTGATACTGAAGCTCCGTTTTTGGACTTGAACTTGTCAATAACAAATGGCATAGTTTCTTCTAAAATATATGATAAACGGGATGATTTTAATTTTGAAATAGTAAATTTCCCATTTCTTGATGGAGATGTTCCTCGCTCTCCTTCCTATGGGGTATATATTTCTCAGCTTATTCGTTTTGCTAGAGTGTGCTCTAATGTTGATGACTTCAACAACAGAAACTTATTTTTAACTGCTAAATTATTAAAACAAGGTTATAGATATCATAAAATTCGAAAAGCATTTTCTAAATTCTACTACAGACACTCAGAGTTAATTGTTAAATACAACGTTGGGTTAAAAACTCTTCTGCAACAAGGCATATCAGAACCTATATTTTATGGTGATTTAATCTATAAATTCAAACGAATTGTTGGAAAACCTAATTTTAGTAATCAATTCAAAAAGATAGTAAAACGTTATATAAGGGTTGGATATAATTTGGATATCATGCGACAGTCTGCATGCCTAGTTTTAAACCCAATCACGGTTTATAGCTATGGTTTCCTCTTTAATTGCACGACGGTGGGTCAGGCCTCAGACTCTATGACGGCTCTGACGTAAAGCTTTAATCGGTGGGTTGGTGCCTGATGCTTATCTGTAGCTGGACCCACCGTGGCTCAACTTGAGGTTTTCTTTAGCTCTGACTATCTGTGAGTCATGAGCCCTTTTCTTCGTTTCATCATGGAGTGTTAATTTGATTAGAGTGTTTTCTATGATGATACATTACATTAGTTAGATGGCCTCCATGCGAGCTGAACATTTCTTGTACTTCAACAGCAGCAGAATCTAGGGCGAAGATTTGGTACCAGTAAAATGCATTTAAGCCCCCCGGTGGCTTAGGCTGCTGTCCGTTCTAAGGCGGTGGTTCTGTTGTTGTTGACTTTTTGTTTATTGTTACTCCCATTGTGGGAGTCTGTAATTGTTCTATGTTTTGTTGTACGTTACTTTATATCCATTCTAGTATTGCAATCATCTTGATGGGGAAGAGAGAGCTGATTGCTTTGCTTGATTTGTCTTCCTGGTGTCTCGTGATGGTTGAGCGGCTCTTCCTCGCGATGCCACGGGGTTGTCTGCAGTTTGTGATTGTGGTATTTCCTGATCATACTCACTTACTATTTTTGATAAGGATTTTCAAAATAAATGTATTTTTAATATTTCAACATGCATTACCATCATTTAATACTAAAAGTTTCGGTATGATAAATGTTTGAAGCTGTATTAGACTGACAATGGATTGAACATATACAGGAAACTATATGACTTAAAGTTAAACAAACAGTAGTTTAAGCATATGACAAACACATGATATGTAGATCAGCGCTAATCATGAAAACATAAAGATGCCGAAGTATTTTTGAGTATATGCTCATTTTGAAAGACTAGTCTTATAAAATATCTGAAAATACAAAAATGGCTCTGACTAATATATACAACACTCAATTAACGCTCAAATAAAAGAAACAAAATCTCAACTTAACTCCTTGCTTGCAGCGGCTTTTGTCATATGCTGATAAGCTTTGCAAACAGTTTCGACCCAGTTCAGAACTGGCAGAATATCAATCCTGAATAAGGCTCAAACCTATTCTATTCTTTATTTCACTTTAGGTCAACATAGTTAACAACAAGAGATATAATACAAATATATGCATGTATGAGTAAGACATCATGGAGGTCATGTAGTTCTATTATTAGATCTTACATATAATATCTAATTATAAATCTCTTTTCTCAGGTGGAGCACAACGAATTCTCTCTTTCAATAGTTAATTATCATTACCAGTGATCCTAGCCGGTTCAAGACTGACCCAGCGCACACATTTGAACTGTAACATGTAATGTAAGGTCAGGATTAATCCAGCGCCTTGGCACCGAACTAAACCTGGCCTGACCTACATCAGGGTTTGAATTATGTAAATTTGTCAATGTTGTATATATAAGGGGGAGAGGCCGCTGGTTTCTCTGTAAGGAACCTTCCGCCCCTACCCTTAACCATAGATGAACACAACGAGTTTACTTTGACACTCTGATAGGGTTCCTGAAAGAGCGTTTTAAAAAGTTTATTTTGAAAACATTCAGCAGACAACAAAAAAGCATGAAAAAATGCCTAGTAAGCAGAGCGTTAAAAGTACTTATCATATGACGTCACGCCAGTCTGGGAGTAAAATAACGCCATGCCATAAAATCGAATAACCACTCGTGGTTAACAGATTTTGGGAAACGTAATGACGTCCATAACAATGTTGCGTACATAATGACAAAATTTTAACGTTTTTACAGCAGAAATGATATTTCAAAGTAATCTTAACGTCATATGATAAATAGAAACTAACAGTCATGCTCTTGTATTATTGAATTTATTAAACTCGTTGCAAAAAAGAGATAAAATGCTCGGCAAGCCTCGCATTTTATCTCTTTTCCCCAACTCATTTAATAAATTCAATAAAACATGAGCACTCATGCGAGATCCTCTATTTATCACATAGATGAACAGCGATGGGCAAGGAAAGAATACACATCGTTTTCTAACCAGGACCTTCTTTGTTCCCATACACCAAGTATATAAGAAGATTAATACTCAAAACCAAAACTGGGTATCTGTGTATGCAGTCAAAGAATGGCCGAGCAATGAAAAAAATACCTCTATTTTATGACACGGTTAACCATTGACATGCTGAACCCAGATTTATCCTTTTCTTTTTAAAAAGAGTAGATCCATCCTGATCAGTTGGCTTCTGATGAAGACATTTTTTTGGTCAGGATCCACACTGTTTTCCACTCTGATCTCTGTTAATATTAATGACTAGTAAGCACAATAAAGGCCAAAGTAGATACCTAAAGATCAATGAAATTGGCCAGAAAATGTGGTCTACATTTCAGACTGCTTTATCATGGAAGCAAACATAATGAACCCTGATGAGACTGCAGTCTTATCTGGAATCATTATATTTGCAACATAGCCATACAATAACAACAGCAGATGACAAAGCAAATGACATATGAGCCGCGGCATGTGATTTTCAACAATGTGGCATTTTTACATGTGTAGATTCTTACGAGCAAGTGCAGCCTCTTTTTAAGCTTAGAAATTCCAAATGCTGTTCGGTCAGTAACATAAAACTCAGAATATACAAGCGACTAGCAAAGGTTCTGATCATACTACATGTATGCGCAGGCTGATCTGAGGCTTTGCAGGTTGCACATACCACATTGTTGGAAATCTCGTGTCGCGGCTCATTTGCCATTAATGGCGGAAAAGATGCCAATTCAGTGTTTACAGAGGCAGATCAAAAACAAAAAAAAATGTTTATGTAAGATTTGACACTATAATGTCAGATTAAATCTGCACAGAATCATGTGAAAAGTCACATTTATGGAATCCATCACTTTGTTAGAAACCAGGAAGAGAATTAGTTCTCACTTGTTATAGCAGAAGCTACTTAATCGCCTAAAATGATGGTTATTTTACAATTAAAACGATGGATTCACAAAGTACATGTCCACAATCGCTCATATGCTCACTATTTAACTATTTTCTTGCTGGCTGTCATCTGCTTTTGTATCACCCTGACCAACTTTAGCATGAAATATCTCTTGATGTGCAAGGTCTTCACTAATGTAGGTTGTATAAAATAGTAATATCATGTTTGTCCACCTATAAGTAAGATAATCAACTCGCTAAAGCTTGTGGATTATCTCCACATACAGGCGGACAAGCCATGGTAGAACTATTACATAACCTTTGAAAAACAGTTTGGACCCAGATCAGGACCAACAAAACGTTGGTCCTGACCTGTATCTAAACTGTTTGACATTCTGATAGTGATTTTTTAAACAAGTTAATTTTGAAAAAGTCAGCAGACTATAACAAAAGCATAAAAAATTCCCAGCATGCGAAGAGTTTAATCTAGTACAGGTAAGTACAATAAACACAATGTAAGTCTATAAAAGTAAATATACATATAAAACAATTGAAATTGTCTTTGGATTTCAAAATACTGGGCACATAATGCAAGTATATAATCGAAGCATTACAAATGCATACATATATATTATATGTTACTGTAAGAATTTAAAGTTAAAGGAAATAGAAAGTAGCAATGCTCCTATTTAAAAAGTCACAATGTAAGTACGATATATTTAAGAATAAGTGTTAAAATAAGGTAGATCATGTTTATCAATGAGTTCTACGGATAAGGATTACATTTTCCCTAATTGACATGATAACAAAAAACAAATTTTCAAATTGCCCTAATGTTTTTAAAATTGGCGTGGTTCAGCAGTAAATCAACATACTACTCATCAAATAACGCCTCAAAGCAACTAATCTTGTACAAAGTTATGAAAACTTGCATGTTTTGCTCCTAACCCTCATGTTTCATCTTTAACTCGTTAGCTTTGCAACCAAGCTATGGGTGAATGCATTACTATTTTTCAAAGAGAAAAAGTGCTGAAATATTAAAGATAGAAATGCTCTTTAAATCCAATGGACTAATGTCTTCTACCTGTGCATGTGTACATTAAATGCTAAAATGTGACGCTTGTCATTAGAAAGTTGAAATTCATGTCTTTCTATTTTTAGATGCCCCCTTAGCCCATGATGCCATTTGGACAATGAAATGCCACTAAATATGCACATAGCATATGTAAAGGGCATCTTAGGTCAAGGTGGGAAAAGTATCTAACAACAAACTGCAACGAAATGAAAAAACGAAATGCAAGTTTTCAAGACTTAGTACATCATGAGTTTGAAATCATTGGGGCAAATTGAAAGTTTTAGTGTTTGTTATCATGTGAATTAAAGTAAGTATACACCTTATCAGTAGAACTCGTTTGAACAACTTCAACCTTCAGAACCACCTCAATGTGATAAATGCATATACTTTCAATGTCTTGAACAAAACCTTATCAACAAGGAAACATTAAGGCTAATGAGATCAGAACACACCTTCTATTTTTTGACAAAAACAATATAGAAATAATTTACAAAATAAAAACATAATTTTTCTCTAAAATATAACAATGAAATAAAATGAGTGGTGGTAATTGCATAGGTTTGTTGATCATTAAAGTGAACACAGTCTATGGGGTCAACAGTTAACTCATTTTACATTAGGAAAATACACGAAATGATTCATTTCTATTGATAACTGAAAGTTAGTGGGTCCTAATAAAGTGCCTACTATTTTGGAACTTATCTCATAAGGGAACAACAAAGATTCAAACAAGCCTGCGTTTCTGCACAGCTACACAAGATCATCTGCAATTTTTCAATTACACAGAATAGTAGTAGATAAAGTACACATGTCAATATTTAGATTTATGGCAGACAAGATCGAGATTTCCCTTGTTTTTACCCATGTGAGATAATTCTATCTATCCCACATACCCCTACCAGCCTGGGCGCAAGATAAAAAACTAAGAGCCGCACATTGGCCCCATGCTGGCCGCAAGTTGATCCTTGACGTCGTTGTCATGTTAAAAGGACGTATTCAACGTATTCAGGATTTTCTGGAAGCCAATTTCATGCTTTTACAATATAAAATGAGATATTTAGTGGTGTGCCAGAAAAAGAATCCATGATTTGTATGAGGGCAGGATAGAAAAATCCGTACCTCCCGCTCACTGTTTGTTATCACTGGGCTAGCCTCTTGATGCCAATTGGTGATCCTTGGGACAGATTTTTCGATCTTACCCTCACACTCATGATAGATTCTTATAATCTAGCCTGACTTGATAGCCATAAATGCCAGCTTTACCCTTATCCTGCTAATATCTTTTTCAGAAAGTGTTGCCTACTTATTACTTGCATATGTTCAAATGCACAAAAGATTATCTATAATAATCACTATAATTCCTGATTAAGAAGCAGTCTGATCTTGGTTCATATTGCTTGAAATATAGACCACCAAAGTACATAAGCAGAACAATTGTAGGTTTACTTTAGGCATGGCAGAAATACCAAAATCCCATTAGTATCTCTTCGCCTGGCTATATTATAAAAGCAATCAATAAAACATACCAGCATGCCTTTTATCTCAATTATAAAATTTGTCTAGTTTTACAATGGCTGTCACAACCATTGATTAAATGTAAATTTAATATTGTCTTATTTGCAAAATATAGTAATACACACGTATCATGTTCAGTGAAACGATCTAACATTTCCAAAATGCATCAGCATAAAAAAATTCACGTCTTCATCCTATTTTCTTGCAGTTTCCTAGTACCTAGATTACAAAAGACATGTAGATGGCATTTTGAATTATTTTGGTACTCTCTACAAACATAACACCAACTAAATGGTCACCTACTGGTATACTGTTAATCTCATGAAATATACACAATGTGGGGAAATTTTTAAGTGTTGTCAGACTAAATTGGCATTGACCGTGAAAGACATTATGCAACATTTGATGCAATTTATGCATCACATTTATGTAAAACAATGTGTTCATTAAAACTAAATGCTTACTGCATTCAAGAACAGTTTACGAGAGTATTGTGTGTTATTATGCATACTGTAATCAGTTGTACTGATCGACCATTAGTCGTTCCTATAATGCTGTATATGGGTGTTGATCAGGAACAATTTCTGTAAAGAAAAAAATGAAACATGTCATAGTACGATGAATTAAGAGCAGGATTACAACCAAAACGATCTCCATTTTTATAGGAAGGAACGTATTCAACAAGAGATGTGGACAACTTAGATTAGTTATTAATATTGTATAAATACCTCACGGTTGTTGTTTTGACTATGTCTTTCTTTTAAATACAGATTTAAATAAAGGTATTCAGTAAGCTGGTTGTCTTCATACAACTGAGTAAAACTTGTGACACACAGAGGCGTAGCTAGCCTAAAATTCAAAGTACGCACACATGGAACAGGCTGAATGCATTGAAAAAGGGAACATATACAAACGCGGTATCTCATCAGGGTCTGTGCTGTTTGCCAACATAACACATTCTTGGTAATAGTAGACTATAAAAATTGTATGTGGTCAGGCCCTCATTTACATTTATTAAATTGATGATAAATCACTAAAAAGGTGCCTATGAGCAGGTTATATTATATCGCCACAATTGTATTTATAGAGATTTATATTGGTTCTACGCACACGTTTTGTAATGATAACATCAAGAATCCATCAGAACTTTGATAGAATCTTCCCATATTTTTGGCCCAAATGTATGTACGCACTTGCCTTTTTGCATGTATGTAGCTACACCCCTGAATATACCTGTCTATAAGTTAAATTGCTTATTACAACTTCATAAATCACCATCAAAAATGTTCATGTGCAGTTAACAAGTGGGTCAAGGGTCTAGCATCCTAAAGCTGAACCCTTATTTACCTTATATTTAAGAGAATGCAAGCACGTAACGCCCATGCAAGATTGTGCTTTTAGGCTGTCATAACTGAGCCTTTGCTGCTCACCTCTATGATAAGAACCATATTCTCATGGGCTTGCCTATATAATAATTGTGATTCCAAAGCCTGGATATGAATATTGAAATAAAAACTCAGTGGAAGCCTTTGTCCATTAGAATTACGTATTTCCTAGCCATTTAATTATAGTAGCTGAAAAGATGTTACTGTATAATTTTGGGAAAGCCATTCTGTGCTTGTACCTCAGCACTATGTATATAAAAGTAAGTAAGGGTGCAAATTTACAGGGTGTCTATTTTTACACAAGCACAAGTAACATATTCTAAGCCAAACGTATAAAGTGAGTTTTAATAAAGTAGTTGTATCAGTAACATTTCAGTACACCAAATATAAACTGGACCTTCAAAGCTAAATATATTTGATGCTTAAACTGACCTGATTGTAATGCATATACCTTATTATGATGGATGTCAAAGTAATTTATAATATAATGATTACGAGATATAAACTGCAAATCAGCACTTGTATTGTGGTCTACTTAGACACACAAATATAAAATCTTCAACATTCTTTCTTGAATGACTTATATCATTAATAACGGCTCAGTTTGAGCGATTATATGGTTTGTATATACCCACAAGGATGCCACAATGCAATATATACAATAGCAGAAATAGTTGCGAAAAAAATCCTTCACCAAAAGGTAACCCACTGTCCCATATGGGGCACATCACAAACACATCTGTTTCAGCTAAATGCATATTAGCAATGACATTTATAAATCATCCTAGCCTACTGCAAAGTTAACAGTCTGTTCAGTACAATTTCTTTTTTTCTTTCTATCAAGACTAATAGCAATATTAAATATTGAAATGCATTGACTATTTTGCACGTTAAATAGCAAAGGTGCAGACCAGCCTTCGCATGCGCTCAGTCTAACTATTTTGCACACGAATAACAAAGGTGCAGACCAGCCTACGCATGCGCTCAGTCTAATCAGCGCATTTGCATTTGCCCCTTGAAAAGAAGGGTGCCTAAACTTGGTGCATAGAAAATATCAATATTCTAGCTAGTCTCTGTATCTGTGTAGGCTGGTTTGACCTAGTTGGAAACCATGAAAGACAGGTGTTCTCTGATGCCTAATATACCTTTCTGTAAAACGAAATACTCGTGGCCCTCTGCACTATGTAAATGATCATTACTGCCCTTGGTATATCCAGGATTATCATATAGACCACCAGCTGCACCTCCTCTTATTGGTTCCATATAGCCCTCATTGGGTAGTCTAGGAGCAACATAATCAGGCTTTGGTTCTGGCACAACACTCCTACAATACAGAGAACGTTAAGTTATTGGTTCAATATAGCCCTGACTGGGTAGTCTAGGAGCAACATAATCAGGCTTTGGTTCTGGCACAACACTCCTACAATATAGAGAACGTTAAGTTATTGGCTCCATATAGCCCTGACTGGGTAGTCTAGGAGCAACATAATCAGGCTTTGGTTCTGGAACAACACTCCTACAATGCAGAGAACGTTAAACTATTGGTTCCATATAGCCCTGACTGGGTAGTCTAGGAGCAACATAATCAGGCTTTGGTTCTGGAACAACACTCCTACAATACAGAGAACGTTAAACTATTGGTTCCATATAGCCCTGACTGGGTAGTCTAGGAGCAGCATAATCAGGCTTTGGTTCTGAAACAACACTCATACAATATAGAGAACGTTAAGTTATTGGCTCCATATAGCCCTGACTGGGTAGTCTAGGAGCAACATAATCAGGCTTTGGTTCTGGCACAACACTCCTACAATACAGAGAACGTTAAGTTATTGGCTCCATATAGCCCTGACTGGGTAGTCTAGGAGCAACATAATCAGGCTTTGGTTCTGGAACAACACTCCTACAATACAGAGAACGTTAAACTATTGGTTCCATATAGCCCTGACTGGGTAGTCTAGGAGCAACATAATCAGGCTTTGGTTCTGGTACTACACTCCTACAATACAGAGAACGTTAAACTATTGGTTCCATATAGCCCTGACTGGGTAGTCTAGGAGCAACATAATCAGGCTTTGGTTCTGGCACAACACTCCTACAATACAGAGAACGTTAAGTTATTGGCTCCATATAGCCCTGACTGGGTAGTCTAGGAGCAATTTAATCAGGCTTTGGTTCTGGAACAACACTCCTACAATGCAGAGAACGTTAAGTTATTGGCTCCATATAGCCCTGACTGGGTAGTCTAGGAGCAACATAATCAGGCTTTGGTTCTGGTACAACACTCCTACAATATAGAGAATATTAAGTTGTTAGTTCCATATAACACAAAGTCTTGACCTGATATATAATCCCACCAAATTTTATCAAGTTATCTCAAAGAATATGAAAGTAAATACAAAGGAGGGTATAAGGTTTAGTCTTAAGATATTCAAGGGTAATAATTTGAATAGAAAGCAATGGATAGCCACTGTATTTGCATGTGATGTATCAACTTGACATGAAATATAATCATACCTAATATTATCACACTGCTTCAAAGGGTATGAAAGTTATGTAGTGCACAAATTTTCCCCTGTAACGTTCGATCAAGTGCGATATCACAAGCAAGCGGAAAGCAATATAAAGAGACAATTTTATATGCAACACACATCCTTGACACGATATATAAACCCACTAAATAATATCAAAACTATCTAAATGGGTATAAGAGTTATAGAGTATAGTGGGTTCCCCCTTTATATTTCATTAAAGGGAGGAACTAAAACAGGAGACAATAAAGAGCAATCATCCTTGCACGCTGATATACATGTATATGCCAATTATATAGCATCAAAATATTCAAAGTGTATTAAAGTTATAGGGAACACAAGCTTTTGTCTGCGCCCCAACAGACGACAGACATCATGCTGATGGTTATACCCTGATCATATCAGTTGTAGGATAATCATTCAGTTTAGACTAAAGAAGTAAAGATTACTCACTGAACATCATCTGGGTTGATATAATCATATACTTCTTCTTCACCATATTTGCCAATATCTTTAGCCCGATCAGAAGGTTTCCTCATTTGTGGTCTAGGATCAGTTTTTTGACCGTTAATATAATATGTATGACTGGTGGTTGAATTTGCAGGACGTGGTTGCTGGAATAGAAATATAGAATAGATATATAAAAATAGAAATTACCAGTCCAATATTGATTAGTATTGTCCTAAGTTTGAGACCTGCTAAATTCTATATATTGACTCTCTTGCTCCCAAACTTTGTAACCTACCGACATTCATTAACCTTTTCATGACTACAAAAGACTGACCAGTAACACCTATAAACCATTGAAAATAGTAAGTGAGTATGATCAGGAAATACCACAATAACAAACCATTGAAACCTATATGTAAGCTGAATGCAGCATCACATAGCTGTCTGCTCTGTTTGTAAAGGTAATAAGAGCAGGACAGTATAGATTTCCTGCTAGCTAAATGTGTATTCAACAAATCAAATATATTAAAAAGATCTCCCAGCTAGCTATTTCCTGAATATAAACACCTTATGACAATTGGATACTCTAGATATAAACATTTAAAAACCTAAAAAAAAGTAAAGCAGCATAAGAGCACTTTATAAAGGTTTCCAGAATTCATAAATCCAAGATCCTATTCTTATGAAATGTTTAGAGGGCCCTAACATGAGCATTCTAAAAGCTTAAAAATGTATACACGCTTCAAATTTCGTTTGTGCAGGTTATTGGAACAAAGTTTTTGCACTTAACATAGCGAAATGAAATTTTGTTTGGTCAAATCTCAGTCATTTTCCAATAAATTCACCATATTAAGCCATGTGGATAACATCACTGTTTATGACGTAATGTCAATATTCTGACATCATATCAACAGTCTTTTGTTGTAAACTATCGTGACAAAATTTTATAGACCTTAGCATTTAGGGAAAATTGTTCTCCGAAATTCAGGAAGATTTGCATGCCGTCTATGGGGAATCTTGTTTATCAAGTGATGGAATTTTGAAGTGGATGATTGTCTGATAATGTGGCAAGCCATAGAAGCTACGTTGTGGTGGACACAGTGCAGGACCTGGATAAACAGCTGCTTTCACATCCATCATATAGTCCAGATTTGGCAATTTGTGCCTTCTAGCTATTTCCAAATCACAAAAAATAGTCTCCATCGTCAGATATATGAGTCCTGAGACGAGTTGAGGTGTGCCTTAAACATACATTGTCACACGATGGCCTGCAGCACATGTTCTTGTCATGGGTTGAACGTTGGAATAAATTCGAACTTTGCAAGGGGCTATACTTTGAAAATGAGTAGAGGTCAAAAGTATGTTGGAATAGTTATACTCGTATCACAGAATTAGTTCAGGAAAATATTGATGGTCCCTCGTAGAGCATATCACTACAGATGATTGGCATGTCCTAATTAGAAATATGGCAACTCGCATCAGTAAACCCACATACAGAATACAGACATTCAAGAATTACGCCTCATAGTTCATCAAAGATTTATGAGAATTAGACATACTAAACGTTCAGGGTAAGTCACATACCAAAGGAACTAGTCATAAATATCCAATAACACTTAAATATCACATTTTTATACTTTGCACAAAAACAACACACCTTCACGCCACTGTACTGGAAGTCAAAGTGTTCACTACAAATATCAATTTATAAAAATATATAACTCACATGAGTTCTAACATCCATAGTAACCCCTCCATTGCTACTCCATGGTGCACTCTCCTTCTTACCAACATTTCTTCTTCTGATGACATAGCAAGCAACAATTATTATAACTGCCACTAGAATCACACCTGCTACTACACCACCTACTACTGGAGCAAGACCTAAAATGATCAAATATAGGCATCAATTATATACATTTGGCATAAAATTATGCATTTTTTCATTATCGTGCCAAATTTTACCCAAAATTTAGTCAGGACTTTACATATATTAAATACAAAAATATAAGCTAAAAATTGTACACTGAGATTCAGAAGCATTCAGTTTTTTCATAAAAAAACACATTTTTTATATACCTATTTCATGGAAAGAGTATAGACCAAAAATGTTTCATATAGTTGTGAATAAATGCTCTGAATATTAAATTAACCCAGAATTCATTATCTCTAACTAGTTATGTTTTCATTGGCTGTATTTCAAAGTCCAAACAGATGCAAAGGTTATTGCAGGGGGTCTCAAACACCTGTGTAATAAACTAGGATGAATATTACACCAACCAAGAAATGAAAGAAAACCAAGAGAGACATGTAAGCATGTATATACCAGGTCCACTTGTCTGTTCATCTGGTGAACCAGAACGTTGTGTAGTAGTTTTAGGTGTCTGAGTGACACCCTGAGTGCTGCCATGAGTGCTGCTCTCTGTGGTTTGTTCAGAACTGCCTGCAGTGGTGCTGTATGTTGTTTGTTCATCAAAATAATCTGAACATGTATGACAACATGATGACAAACGATCATCGTTATATAGAAAGCACTGTGCTATGTCACAACCTCCTACACGATCACCATATTCACAACCTGAAACAGTTAAGCGGTAAATAATATAAATCTTTTCATGCTGGGAAATTTTTCATGAGTTATGTCCTCTGTTGACTTTTTCAAACTTTTTTCAAAACATTCTTTCAGGAAAACTATCAGAGTGTCAAACGGTCTGCATAGATTATCAGCAGACGTCAAAAGTCGCCGCTAGCAGGCAAAAAGATAAAAATGCTTTTTCTTGCTAGCAGCAACTTTTGTCTTCTGTTGACTACCTTTGCAAACAATTTGGACCCGGATCAGGACTGACAGAACGTTGCTCCTGATCTTGATACAAACCGTTTGACACTCTGATAATATTCCTGAAAGATTTAATTAAAAAATGTTAATTATAAAAAAGTTAGCAGACAACATCAAAAACAAAGAAACATAGAGATAAAATGCTCGACAAACCTTGCATTTAACTATTTTTCCCGACTTGTTCAATACATTTGATAAAACATGAGCACTCATGTAACATCCTATTTAATAACCAGTAGGAAGGAATAATTTCTTTTGCAAGTATTAAGCAGGACTGGAGTTCAAATCATCTTCCAAATTTGTAGCCAATAGAAGCCTAATTACCAATTGGACTCATTAATGACTGCACTGCATGGATATTAAAATACTTGAGTCAATATTAACTCTAAAAGCACTACAAGCAAATGCTTTCGAGAAGGCCATTCAAACAGTGAGTAAAATGATCAGTGCCCTTGACCATAAGCCTGTGACACATTTGCATGTTTAAAATTGGCTTTTTGTTTGTTTTATTAGCTGTTAGAGTTCCAATGCTCTGTTTTACAATCCAAACAAGACCATTAGTATGATTGACATTTAAGTATTAAATTATCACGTAATCTGAAATAAATACAATATATAGAGATTTTTTATTAAGAAAATTGTTAAAATAAAAGATGAATATTAAGTTGTTTATTTTACAAATGAATTCAATTTTTGAAATGTTAATGGAATTATAAGTACTTCGGGACACTTGCAAAGTAAGTGAAGCCCAAAGGGCTTCAGGTTAACTTTGCAAGAGACCGGAAGTGTTCCATGAACATTCCAAAAATTTTGATTTATAGTTTATATTTACATTTTATTATAAATATCTAAAATATAAAAATTATTTTAATTTAGAAATTAAAACAGTTTTATGTTTAAAATATAATTGTACTAAAGAATTAGTCAATGGAGCAAACAAGAAGCTTGTTTTGCAGGTGCAACTTAGGTGTGACTCGCTGCCAATCACAACACCAGTATGACTTCTGGCGAATGAGTTCAATGTTCGAAGTGTATTGCTAGGGCAAGTGAGCTAGGCAGCTGTCAATCAGATTTGTGCAATTCATTAGTTTAATTATGAATGATTACAAAATCTAAAGATATATTAAAGACATGCTTTGAAAATGTAAATATTAAAGTATGGCTGCCCTGGGTTTAGCCTAAATTTAATGTGACACTTCGGGTGGCATGCTAACTTTATACTGAACATAGAACGTTCACACTTTCATGAACATAAAAAACCTGAGATAAGGTGTTATATTAATGTGAAGTTGAACCTAGGGCGTTCCTATTTTCATGAACATCCTAAAAACTAAATGAAAACTTTGTATACTGGAAACCTCTAATGGGGCATCTTGGCAAACAGTATAGACACAGAAGTCCCTGAAGATTGTATTTATCTGAGCAAACAGTGTAGACCTTGATGAAATGCCACAATTTATGGCATATCATCTGTGTTGTGTCTATACTGTTTGCCAAGGTGCCCCATTAGAGGTTTCCAGTATTATATAAACAAAATTAACCCTTTGAATACTGGAAACCTCTAATGGGGCACCTTGGCAGACAGTCTAGACACAAGTGGCATTTAATCAAGGTCCTCACTGTTTGCTCAGATAAATACAATCTTCAGGGACTGAAGTTCATCGTTATTTCAATGTTTCTATCTATTTACGCTTAAAATACATGAGCTGTGACATGTGATTTCCAACAATGTGGTATTTTGACAAGTTTAGACTCAGACCAGTCTGTGCAGCCTCCTTTTAAGTTTAGACTTCCAAATGATTTTCGGTCAGTACCTTAACAGTCATATAATGTTTAAATGACTATCAAAGGCTCTGCTCAGACTGCACATACCACATTGTTGGAAATCCCATGTCGTGGACACTCCTATCCTTATTGTATTTATCTGTATGGGAAAATACATCATAATACAAAGGGTTAATTTTTAATTATATACTAGCCTAAAGATGAAGAATTTTTCTCAAAAGGGCATCTTTCACAGCAGTCCTGTTCTATGACAGCATCATAGCATCTGCGATTAGGAATCGTTCTACAATCTTCATTCTTGTCTCCCCATAGACACTCTGACAAAATACAAAACTGAAACTGAATGGCTTTTGCAGTTGAGAACATTAAAATGAGGTCATTGTGCTCTAATCACTAGCGAGGCCCTGGAAGTGGAAGGGGGTCCCAGAATCCCATATCCCTTTAATTATTTTTGAAAAGATCCCATATCCCTAAAATAAATATGGCAAATATCCCCACATTTCAAAAGCATTGTATCCCCATATCCCTAAAATTGATCCAAGTATCCTGTATCACTTTAGATATTTACAAAAATTTCCCATATTCCTTTAGGTTTTTGGCCAATATCCCTGTATCCATAAAAACCCTTCCAGGGCCTCACTAGCAGAAATATGATAATTGAATTTCATGATAGGAGCAAGCAAAGAAAAATGTTTATAATTTTATTGCATGACTTCCATTTCAGAGTAAAAAGTAAGAATGTTTGGGCATTTCAAGAGAAAAGTAAGAAAATTAGAAGCAAAACTACAATAAGAAAAATTGGGAATGCAGTGGCTCAGTGGAAGAGTGCTTGACTTGAGACCGAGGGGCTGCGCGTTTGAGACTCACCCGCTTCACTACATTGTGATCCTTGAGCAAAACACATTTATCATAGATTAGTACTGGTTCAACCCAGGAAAACCTGTCCCTGTTTACTGAAATATTGTTGATGGGACGTAAAGAATCAAATCAAACAAAACAGTTGGGAAAAGTAGGAAAGATAGGTCTAACTAAAAGCTTGAATTAAATTTCATTTTTTTGTTGAAAGTTAAGAAAGATATCAAATAATTTGTGAACCTTACAACACAAAAATAGTAATTGAGTGTGATCAGGAAATACCACAATCATAAACCGCAGAAAACCCCATTGCAATGCGAGGAAGATCCACTTAACCATTACAAGACAACAGAAAGACAAATTAAACAAAACAAGCAGCTCTCTCTTCCCCATCAAGATGATTGCAATACTAGAATGGACATAACGTAACGTACAACAAAACATAGGACAATTACAGACTCCCACAATGGGAGTAACAATAAACAAAAAGTCAGCAATAACAGAACCAAAGTTCATAAAGAATAATCAAGCCTATAAAGTCTTAAACATGAAAAAACATGGAACATTATTTTGTTGCATTTATTTACTTGGATCTTTAGTCTTCTCCTCTTCACAGCTAAAACAACACTCCTCTCTCCTTCTGGTGTCATAACATTCATAGGGATACTTGATTATAGTGTCACAGTTCAATTGTCTGTCTCCATAGCGACAGTAATCTACAAACAAATACTACTATGAACCAGTGCATGATAAAAAACCAGCAAAAAGAAATGTGTACCTACTGAATACTCAGATCAGCATGTGCATCAACATAGTCTGATCAAAGACATCACTGTCTGCATGAAGAAACAAGTAATCCCTATGAAAAGCAAAACTTGTTTTTTGTATGTTTTACATGCACTTTTCATAGGTTTCTAGCAAAGAAGCATTTTTAGTTTGATTATCTCAGGTGGTAAACAGGGAAACTAGCTCCCTAAAAAGAATAAACAGTATTTTATTCCAATGACACATCCGGGAAACCTTGCTATTGCCCAAAGGCCAGAAAAATAGTAAAAATGGTAGTTCGCTGAGGCTTTAATACATTAATTTGAAGTATTAGCCAGCACATGGACGAATATTGCAAGGTTAGTCTATGTAGAAATGATTTCTTATTGCATGTGGCCCAAAAAGGCTAAAATCGAAATAGTTTCCACTAGGTTCTCAGAACTAATTCGAACATCACAAAGTAAGTGAGTATGATCAGGAAATACCACAATGACATACTGCAGATCAACCCATGGACTGTGGAGAAGCGTCACAGAACACTAACAGTCATAAGAAATCAGAAAGACAATTAAAGCAGAGTTGCTTTTTTTACATTTCTTTATCAACAAAGACACATCTGTGCATAATATATTGTTTTGCACAAAAAGTAAAGAACCTAGTGGAAACTATTTTGGTTCCAGCTATTTTTGGGCAACATGCAACGAAAAATCATTTCTACATGGAACAGCATTGCAATATTTATCTGGTCTTTGGAGCAATCTCCATGGTTCCCGGATGTAGCATTAAATCAAAATACCATTTGCACCTTTAGAAGCTTGTTCCACTGTTTGCCATCCGTAACTATTAACCCATATAAGGCTAGCTACCTTTTTGTGGGACATGCACAATCGCTGCAGATCCAAATCAGATGCGGCAGAATTATCAGGGTTTTCACTGTTTGCTAAACAGAATGTTCTATTAAAATTTGAATTAAAATGAAAAATACCACACAACAACCCTAAAAACTGAAAAGGACTGGTCCAATTGATAATGATGGAACATTTTGTGCCACTATCAGCCCTCCAGTGAAACGACATTTTAATGGTGTTTTACTGGAAGGCTTACAGTGGCCACCTATTATGCTAGACCATTTATGGGAGAGCATGATGTTTATTCAGTATTCATTGTGCACCCTTTCATTATAAAATTGAAACTGTCAATTTAATCAGCGGTATGGAGGACAAAATGTTGCTAGATTCATGGATTAACGTTCAAATTTTCCTAAACCCATACCTTTAGCTGTTCAAATTGTAATTCTCGCAGTTTCCTATGAACTATTTATAATTTCAAGTTAAAATAGTAAATTGGGTTTAAATAAACTGAAAATAAATGTAAAAATACCTATTACAACCTTCCTAATTGAGTATTTGAGAATTAGGTGTCAGCCTTAAAATACAGCAATTAGGAATAATCCTACAATACTACCTGTAGAGACCAGAGAATCTAACTGGCAACCTCCTTATATTTGATTTAAGCATATCTGATTTTATTATTAATTCCAGCTTTATGAGGGTCTGGATGGGGTATAATGATCAGTGAATAATGGCCTTTTTTATAATGAATAGTGAATAATGAGCCAAAAAAATAGTGAATAGCAAATAATGAGGGCCTAAAAAAATAATGAATAATTATAAATTTTTAATGATTAGAAGAAAATATTAATGAATAGTGAATAATCAGATTTTTATGAATAATGCTAAAAACTCATTTTGCCGCACCGCAGCCAATTTTATTATAGTAAAATAATTTTAATGAATAATTGCTTATAATTTTTAATGAATAATTGGTCTTATTTTAACAAATAACCTAAAAATTTCAACGAGATGAATAATGAGCTAAATTTTTAATGAATAGTGAATACCAGACCCCCCCCCCACCCCCCATCAAGACCCTCCTATATGATAAGTATCAATTTCTAATGGATTAACTCATTTCACTACTAAACTGAACTGAATATATAGGAGCTGAGAAAAAAAAAACTAACCTTGTTGGTCCATCTGTATAAAAATGGGACATGTTTCGCAGCATTCTCTTTCTGTATTTATTTCATAACATTCATGAGGTAAAATGTTGGCACAGTACAGCTCCCTGTCGCCATACCTACAGTCGGGCTGACCTGTAATCAAAGCTATATATACTTTGTTTGTTTGATTTGATTCTCTACAATTTTTAGTCATGTCAAAAGGGGTCATGGGTTAAATCAGTACTAAACAGCGGATTCTTTCACCTACTTTGTGAAAAGTAAGGGCATATAGGGCCAGCAATTGGCCTGATCTAGATCCTAGCTTTTTGAGACTCATAACCCTTTCAGGATCAATGGAATTTTCCATAACGTGATATACAAGAAATTCAGATTTGCTTGTTGTATACATTGAAGGGTCACAGGTTATAATTTCCCAAAACATATTTTTTTCTTTCTATGACGATTGATTTTGTCTTAACAAAAAGTGCAGATCCTGATGGAATGACCCATTATCCACTACACCATGACGGCTCCCTTAGTTAAAAGTAGTATGGTTTTCAGAGAAAATAGATGGTCCCCACAACATCCTTTGCATACAAGCTATTTTTGATTGTAATAAGACAGCTCTGCTGTAACATTGAGAATGAAGACAAGGTCACTAAAACCTAATCAAAGTAAGTAGGAAGGCAAAGATCAGGAATCAATACAAGTACCACACCTGACCAAGGACACAACATGGGAAAGTGACAAAAACACAAAAAACATCACATACAAGTCTTTTTTATGCTTTAATGTTATATCCTTGCAATTTTTTTTTCCAGTTCCCGATTAGTTCATGATATATCTTTCCCACAAGCAAGCATCACACGTACGCCTACACCAATTCCAACATTGACGCTGCTGGGATCCTCACCATTAACAATATGCCCCCTCTTCTTTAGTGGGAGGGACTAATTTGTCTACTTTTACTTAAGTTAAACGACATCTGAATTAAGGGTGAGGTTGGCGCCGTTAAACCGGTTTAAGCCCTCCAGTAAAATATTTTACTGACCGTTCCAAGGCGATACTTCTTTTGTGGATCTTTTATGTTTTTGTTCTGTCTTGTGTTTGCTATGTTTTGTGCGCGTCTGTTTATATGTGCTTTTTGGTCACCTGCTGGGAAAGGGCTGACCTCTTGGCTCTCGTTTGTGGTGTCTTCTGTGAGTTTGTCACTTTCCCATTGGTATCCTGGGTCAGGTGTGGTACTTGATTGTATCGATTCCTGATCTTTGCACCATTACTTACATTTATTAATTTCTGGACAAGGATATATTCTTATAAAAATGAACTCTGGTCGAGGTAGGGTTTCCACATATTTTTTTTGCCCCATTTACAGTTGCCTTCGTAACTAATTAATGCATTTCAAAATATTTAAAATCAAATACATCTCGCTGCAATTTTGTAATTGATATCTTAATGGCTTGATTCAAAACCAGATTTAAAAAAGATTTGAATTAATTTACCTGTTACTTTATGATCTTCACATGTATCACAACATTCAAACTCATTGTCATAACAAAGATGGGGCTCCATAGCAGTGCAGTTTGTTTTTCTGTCTCCATAAAGACAGTCTAGCAAAATAAAGAAAAATAAAGTAAATACATGTATGGTTATAGATTTTATTTATATATTACATTCTATGAATTAACTGTTAAAAAGTCCAAGTAGTTTTTTTTTTAAAACAAAGTCAATATTTGAATTAACTTCAATCTAGGTCTTCTCCAACAGGCATATCAGAGCCAGTATTTTATTGGGAAACATTTTTATACTTCCAAATATTATTTGGAAAGCCTTCATTTCTTAATCAATACAAACATATAGTCAAGCGATATAAACTAGTGAAAACTAACATAGATCAGGACTTTATTTAAGAATGAGTAACAGAAAAAAACATTTTTCTTATTTCTCAACCACAACATATGTTGTGGGTACTGAAATGAATCCTCTCAATGAGATGATTCTTTTGAGCACCCAAACATATGGTTAAAGCTATTGGTAGAAAAATATTTTCAATTTATGCTGAAAATGTGTCTTTATCTAGACTTGTTGCGGGTGTAATGTTACATTCTGCATGTTACTGTCATATTAAATAAATTTGAAAGTCTCCATTTCAGTGCTTTAACAACAGCATTTTAGGTTGAAAATAAGACCTGTACTATATATTTAAGCGCCCAATAGCTGCTGTCCATTTAAATGTGGTGATTTTTGTGTTGTTTATTCATTAATTGTTGTTGCTTCAATTGTTTGTGGCAGTTTTGACTTTTGTTATACTTTTGTAATGCATTTCTTTGAGTCATTTCTAGTTAAGTAATAGTCTCATAGAGGAAGGGAAAGCTGCTAATATGCTTGTTTTTATGTGGGTGACTTTGTTTATCTGAGTTTTAATATCCCTTCCAAATAGTGCCATATTGGTCTGTAATCTGTGATTTAGAGGATAACTGTATTCAAAAATTTAAATTGGGTAGGTATACGGATATACAGTTGGAAATTTAGTTTTGCAGTGTCGCATGGATGGAGCTGTAAAGCGTGATTCTACTGTTCATTCAACGGTAAACCTCTCCAGATGAACATTTTGAATATAGTCATTCCCATTCTAATGCTTTCAGCCATTAAAATTTTTATTAAGTCTCAAATTGGAGCATTGCAACATGTCATCCAACGAAATGTGACGGTAAACTATTTCTGAGAGTATATCGTGGTTATACTGTCACAAATTGTTAACGTTATCCAATTTGATATCACGTTACAAAATCCAGTAATTTGAATGTGGCATTTCCTGGCCAAAGGCACTTGCTTTTTTAAAGTAACCAATATTATTATCAAGTTTAAAATAGTTTCATACTTGACTGGTTATTATGTACGAATGTAGGACAGGTTTCACAGCAATCTGTTGCTATTTGTAGCTCATAACACTGGTAAGCCTCTATGTTAAAACAGTACTGCTTTTTATCACCATACACACAGCCATAGTTGTCTGAAATCAACATAAACAGGCAATAAACAAGCAAGTGTACATGCACAACTTAGGCAGGGAACAAGCCACTTAATTATGCATTAGGCTATGACCTTTGTCAGATACATATCTGCATAAAACGTTATAATTTAAGAACCAAATTGCTTCTTACTTATGATCACTTATGCCCGAAGCACTAAATTGCATCTCTTACTTTTGCATAAATACTATACATTTTGTTCATATTGAATTAGTTCTTACTTCAGCATTAAGCACTATACTCTTTATCCCAATAAAATGGCATATATTTATATAAAAGTGTTAAAGTTAAATATCGAGTTTAGTGTACTTTTTCAAAGATTTTCTCTCTTTAAAGGAACTGTTATGAAATAAAGATGTCATTAATCATTACATCATTGATATATTAAGGTTATACTGTCCTGGCTACAACAGTCAGATTGGGAGGCCACATCATGTTTTTGTTATGTGCAAACAACAACCACAGACAAGCCTGAAAGTTTGAGCAGTTTAATCAGGAACTTTGTAATTGATTTCATGAAAGTATAACAGCTAAAATGGGATTATTATAAAGCGTTTCTCAAATCATGCATGATATCAAACCGAATCACCCATATCAGCCAGAGGGTCATAGACTTTGGTTTTCTATTGGGTATTATCTGAAAATAAAATTGCAATTTCATACTATATCTACCATGCATTGTCCGTTCTGACAAATTTGCCCTGTAAATGTTTGTATTTCTATTCTCCAAATTCATTATATTACACCTTTTCTAGAAGTGAGACAAACGATCTGTCTAAATTTCATGCCTACACGTTTTATGTAACTGACAGCAGTGGGATGCATGCAGAAGTTTCAACAACGTTCACATTTGATATACATGAATGGAAACAAAACACATGTGATGACCAAGTACCCTAGTATTCAATATGTGGTTTTATTGGATGTTTGCATGGGCAAAAAGATGTGTTACGCACATGACCAATTATCACATCTGGGGAAAAGCTCATTATCACAAAGTGATCTCTATTTTAGCTAATTGTAGCTAGATACAGTTTATGCGTCCTTAAAGGTGATACTTGCTTTAAAGTCATGTCTACACAGTTTGTGCAATATGAAGTTTTTAGTAAATGCATCGTAAACATAATTATGGCGTTTAAAATTTTAAAAGGCTTACTGATATTTGCACATACAGCTGAGAGTTACGGTTAACCAATACTTTGTTGCAAACCTGGAAGATGTGTCTTCATGCGACGAGGCCCACATCATAACTGCTTTAATGAAAAGGTAATGTCACATCAAGATATATACTACTCTCTTGGAGATAATATTAAAACTATCATGGTAGTATTTTCGGTGATATAATGCACTGTTTGTAAAATTACATTTAAAACAATGCCATTTCCCTATCATGCTATTCTCCATACCTCTAATTAACTTTCAAAATTAAAGTAATTAGCATTATCTACACAAATAGTGAAATAAAGTGTAGATCCGGATCAGCTGCAAGCCAATTTCAATATGGATCTGCACTGTTTTTAAAACAGATAATATCTCATTTTAGCATGTTTATGGTTTTACCATGCCCGGTATGTGATTTAAAATAGAAAGTAAGCATGATCAGGAAATACCACAATCACAAACTACAGACAAACCCATGGCACCGCCAGCATGAGCCACACAACAATCATGAGACACCAGGAAGGCAAACTAAGCAAAGCAACCGGCTCTCTCTTTCCAATCAAGATGATTGGAAAGTTAGATAGAACATAAAATATCGCACAACAAAAAATAGAACAATTACAGAATCCCACAATGGGAGTAACAATCAACAACGAATCCACAACAACAAAACCACTGCCTTGATTGGACAGCAGCCTAAGCCACTGGGGGGGGGGGGGGGGGGCTTAAGTGTATTTAACTGGTACCAAGGCTTATCAGCAGTTCAGAAAAACAACAACACAACAAAGCTGAGGTAGGCCAGCACATGGGAAAATGACATATGCATAAAGTCAGTCTGCAATTTTGCATGAACTGTTATCTAGCACTCGAAGTCTATCGGCTAGATCCATAAGCCTCTGGAAGATTGACCAACGGAACAGGCTTATTTGAGCTTTTGCAGATTGCTGATGGAAAAAATACCACATTCTCTGTGCTTGTTCAAAGCGTGTTTTAAAGTACTTAGTATTTTACCTGAGTTCTTATGCATTGGGCAGGTGGCACAGCATTCAAACTCTCTAGTATAACACTCAAAAGGTTCAACTGTAGAACAATTGGAAAACCTATCACCAAATGGACACCCTGTTACACAAAAAAACAAAACAATAATAATTTCTCTATTTATATTAAATGAAATAAACAATGAATGATCTCATGAAAATATAGAATTTTCTTGAGTAAATACGAAGCTTATTCATTTGATACGTATACCCCTAAAGACTTTGTCCCTTTCAATATTTGCCGTATCTTTGAGATATGCAGATCATACCCGATTACATAATGTTTATAGCGTAGGTCTGTTACCAAGGTAACTAATAATATCAAGCAAGTATTTTCACATTTAACTGTAAGATGTCTAGAATACCTAAATCGATTCCTCCAATTCAAATGGATATGCACGCACAGAATTGATTTTTTTAAAAATGCATCTGAAAATGTTGTTTGATGAAATTGTCTGCTACAGGAAAATGACTACAGCAACGACTCATTTAGGCATACAAACAAATAGTGTGGACCAATATCTCAGTGCTCCTATAAGCAGTCTGACCTTGGTCTGCAGTGTTTGCTACAGAGATGTTTAAAAAGGACCAGCAGATCTGGTACACAGCAGAGGGTCCATTTTTTCAGAAGTATTGCATCGACTACAAGGTTAAATTAGATAAAACATCACACTGAAATATGTGCTGGCTTTCTGTAACATTTAGGGACACAAAATAATATTTACTGTGCCATCTCTAGTAGGGTGCACAGTAATGTTCTCACAAAATGCTTGACGTCTAGGCTCACTGAATGACTGAGAAAATACATTTTAAGTATAACTTTATGCAGATGCAATTTTAAAAGTACCATTAACACATGACCTTGCTTTTTTGTTTGTGTTGATGCTGTACGTCCCAGTCAACATTTTTCAGTCATGTTGGAATGATTTCCTGTCTTCCTGGGTTGAATCAATCCTAAACAGAAGATGACGTGGCTTTTACAAAGACACAACACAGCGCCTCAAGTGAGTCTTGGACTAATAAACCTTAATCTGAGCCTAACTCTCTACCAAATGAGCCATTGTGCTCCCCATAAAGTAGGGTAAAGTCATGAAACTTCGGACACTAGGTAAATTCGGACACACATTTGCAAACAGTGATAATCCAGATGAGACGGCTCCTTATGAGCCGTCTCATCAGGATTTTCACTGCTTGCTTAGTTGGTTATTTTTTTTATTCCAATAATTATAATATGAATCAAAGAAGGTCGCTGTCCGAATTTACCTGATGTCCGAAGTTACCTGACTTTACCCTATATCTCACCTGTTGTATTGGTTTGTAAGTGGCAAGTTTCACAACACGCTTGGGCCACTGCAGTATCATAACACTGCTGGACTGTTGTGATGTTGTTACACCAGCTTTCTCTGTTACCATATCTACAGTTGTCTGAAATATAGAGGATCTTACCTGAGTGCAAAAGTATTATTGAATGTATAAAAACGAGTTGAGGAAAGGCGATACAATGCGAGAGTGACCAAGTGTTTTGGTACTTTTTGCAATGAAATTTATAAATTGAATAATACAGGAGCACAAATGTTATATTCTAATTATCACATGACACTAAAAGTACTTTAAATCACTTTACCATGCCAACGCTAAGATTTTGTCTTATATGTAAAGAAGTGTGAGCGTCATTACGTATTGCTACTAAAATGTAAGTCAGAAGTTATTTCTCAGGGGTGAAAGGGTTAATTAACACCATATCAACCTTAGGTGCAGCTTTCTCTAGTGTACAAAATTTGAGCACCAACTTGAGACGTTATACATGCTGTCTATCGTAAGGCGCTTTATCATATGACGTCGCGGCTGGGAGTGAAATAACGCCATGCAATAAAATCGATAAACCACTAGTGGTTTATAGATTTACGGGAAACGTTATGACGTCCATAACAACGTTGCGTACATAATGACAAAATTATAACGTTTTTACGCCAGAAATGAGATTTCAAAGTATTTGTCATATGATAAATAGAATCTAACATTCGTTCTCTTGTATTATTGGATTTATTAAACTCGTTGCGAAAAAGAGATAAAATGCTCCGCAAGCCTCGCATTTTATCCCTTTTCCCCAACTCGTTTAATAAATCCAATAAAACATGAGCACTCATGTAAGATCCTCTATGTTCCGTTTACTTTTGAACTTTAAATCATCAGTCTAAATATCTTTGCTGTGTCTTTTTCAAAGCTTCTCCTTGTCGTGATGTATTTACCAAATTGTGTCATGCTATTGTCTCCATTCTACTTTTCAATGATTTATACAATACATATGCAGTCTCACAAGAGGTTTGCTGCACGCACTCACAAAGTAAGCAAGTAAGAGAAGGTTCAAACTATAATCAAGACCACTAGTCAAACTGGATGACTTTGCATGTACCTTAAAGAATAACTATTCTCGCACACCAGATCAGAATTTTTGTTGTTTTACCCATGTGAGAAAATTCTTTCTCTTATATCCGTACTAGCCCAAGGAAAAAAAACAGCCGCACGCTAGCCGCACATTGATCTGTGACGTCATTGTAATGTTGAAATTGTGTCACCATGTCGCATCTCAGCGTATTCTAATTTTCTGGAAGTCTTTTTCATGTTATTCTAATATAGAATGCAGTATTTAGCGGTGAACCAGAAAAAGAATCCATTGTTCATGAAAGGGTGGGATAGAAAATCTGTCCCTCAGGATCACCGTTTGTCATCACTCAGCAAGCCTCGTAATGCCAATTGGTGATCCTCAGGATGGATTTTTCCCACTTGTAATGGATTCTTATATTCACATATGAGATTGGTACAATGATCTTATAGGCTTACTAACTATATACAAGTGACGCTTTTAATATGGTTATTTGTGATATTGGTCTTACCTATTCCGTTGTGATGGATGTAGTATTGACATGTATTGCAACATTCAGTTTCTCTGTAATAACACTCCCAGGATCCAATTGACGAACACTCTGTTGATCTGTCACCAAACAGACACCCTTGCAAATAATAAAAAAAACATATAACACATGGAACTGGTGTCATTGCAGAATCCTTATTTAATTCTGCTAGGAAAAGTAATAAAACGAAGCTGTGTTCATTCTAATTTTAACAAAGCTACATTTATGAACATTTATGGCATTATTTTCCAGCGCTTTACCCTGAAGGACAGGTCTATGTACTGGCATCGAGTCTTTTAGTAATTTACCATCTTCTAACTCACAAACTCATTTGCTATACTAAAAGAAGTATAATATTTAAGTTGAATGACTTTAAAGCCAACCATTTCAGGTTATACAGGAAACTGTGTGATAATCAGGGTATTCTATATAGATTTACTAAAAAGTAAACTTAATTTGAGTAAGACAGATGTCTGCTGTTGCTAGTTATTGGTTCTTTGTTGCCACACTTAGAGTGTGGATGGGCAGATTTGTGTTTAGTCTTGATATTATGGTGTGTTATTCTAGTATTCTATCTCTGTATTAGATTGGCAACCATTTTCACTGATAAAGCATTGTTCTGCTTCCTCTGGTTATACTATTTTTATCTACAAGGTTTTAGTTACATAAAAACAGGGATTGTCTATTCAAGGCTAAAGCAACATACAATTTCATTATAATATTTGGCAAAAACAGTGGTACATGTCTAAGTAACTTTTTCTACAATAAAAATATAATGTTAAAATGCCATATATGACTGGTATTCGTTATAGGTAGCTATTGCATTCATTATGATTGTTATGTCTATAAATTCAGATGCCCTTTTCAAATACTTTCTATATTGAGTTGACAATATGTTTAAAAATGACTTCTTAAACATGCATTTGATAGGTTTGTTTTGCCATTGCAATTGCATAAAAAAACTGTGCAAATTGTACAGATATCATATTTTGTGTATTTTACAGGTTTGTATCCCTTTATGTAATGTCACATGAAGGATACATGTACCTCTACAATACCAAGGGATTACCTGGCTCTGATATTATAAAAATCATGCTCAACTCAACTGAGAATGACATTTATCATGCTCATAAATGTTAAAATGCTAACAACTGTTGTCATTAAACATTTATTAGTATGATAAATACACCATCAGAGTGTTTGAAAGCACAAAGAGTCCTCATTTTTCAGCATTTAAGTTTTTATGAGCAGGTAAAATGTCTTGCTCTGTTGAGTTGAGCACGAAAAAAGTTTTAAAACCTTGGGTTCCATTCTTCTTTTTTCACAGATACAAACACAAAGGCATGTATGAATCCTGATAGTGACACATATATCAGTTTCCCTTTGTGCTTCTATATTAATTGACAATAGATGTAGTTTATTTGGGAAGCATTCTACCTGGGGTTTCGTTGTTTTGTAAATAAAAGCATGTTTCACAACAGTCAGTTCTGGTCCCTTGGTCATAACAATCAAACCGCTGGATCCCATAGCAGCTATCAGTTCTGTCCCCATATTTACAATTCGCTGAAAATAATCAAGAGTACTTTTAACATTCAATACAAATTCAGCATGTCAACCAACCTCATTATGATGTGTTCCAAAAGAGATATTAGAAATTAATTTACAAGTATGTCAGTTCACAAACGTATTCTTTATATCAATCAACAGAGTATGACTGCATGCAGTTCAAGAAAATCATTGGATGTTGCTTATAAAAAATGATTTTAAACAAAAACTGCAGATATTCAGCAGAAGTGATGTTATGGTGACCACAAGTGGTTGCATGATCAAAAAACATAGTTTGGGTTATGCCACAATTTACTAGATCGCATACTTAAATGCTTTGCGGTGCACTATCATTTTATGAAGATGTTATAATATTTCAACACAAATGACATTGTTCATGCTCATTCCATATCAACATGGTCGTGGATTTCAAAAATTATATTTCGCTCTAATTAGTCTAATTGGTTCGGATATGATTGATGTCCCTTTTTAGTAAATCTCACCTATTTCAGATTCTTGAAATTTCAATAACTCTGGGCATGATTTACAACACACATTATCATATTCATAACATTGCCATGGTTCTCCTCGAGCACCAGTACAGGCTTCATGTCGATCGCCATATCTGCAAGCTGAAAGGGTACATAAGTGATGATACATTGACAAACTTTTTCTTTGATTGGAGTCTATACAAACTAATCGCCTTTTATGACCAACGGAGTATTCAAAAAAGTTTGATACAGTTAAGTCAACATAGTCCATTGTATATATTGAGTGGTAACTGGTTATAATTTCCAAAAGAATATTATATTTCTTTCTTTGAATATTAATTTTGTCTGAGCAAACATTGCACACCCTGATGAAATGCCACATTCTGCGGCATTTCATCTGGATCTTCACTGTTTGCTAAAGTACCTGTTTGTGGTTTCTGGTCTTAAAAGGGTAAAAACATAACTCTTATGATATTACACTGACTTCTTAATGGTGTTTTCACACTATACAAACATATGACTACCAGTCAAACCAGTAGTGCAGTTTCATCAACCAACAAAATGACTTGTCTGACCGATGACGTTTCAGTTCAGCATGAGCAGTCACCCATTCTGATCAGAATATTCACTGTCTGTATGAGGCAACCGTTAGTATTTTGGGTTGATATGTGGCTTCACTTAGTGCAAAGATCAATGTTTTACTTTTGAAATCCCTTGTGTTAATTACAATTTTGTCCGTTATTTTGAAACAGATAGTTGGAGGGAGCAAGTTATTTATACCAGAATAATTTCTGTCTGCAATTTTTGGTGTAGCATGCATTGTGAAATGACCAAGTTAAAGTAGCATCAAGATAAAAAATTACAGCAATTGCAAGCTATCTAAGATAGTGAAAATAAAATCATCTGCTGTATTTACAAGGAAAAACGTTTACAAAATGGTAATTTACTTTTCATCATCACAATTATTAATCATTCGTAACATATCTTACAACATGCTAGAAGCGTTGATAAGAATAAATTGGGTGTGAAAGTATGATTGTGTGTCTTTTTCTATTGGTGATAGAATTGAAACAATGTTACCTGTGTTATTTTGGTCCTCTTTGTACTGACAAAATCTGCAACAGTTCTCTTTGTCATCTTTGTTGTAGCATATGGAAGGGTGCATGTCATAACAATCATCATTTCTATCTCCATATCGACATGCTAAAATATAAATTTAAATCTCAGAAGTTAAACTCAATGAGAATATAAATATAGACGGAAATCTGCACAATACCATACCAGAGAGGTATTTTCATGTAAGCTTTTAACCCTTAATGCGCCAATAGCAACAAAAGTCGTCTGCTTTTCTCATATGCTGCAATGTTTAAAAAGCTTCTATGGCAAACAGTGTGGACCCAGATCAGACTGCTCCACGCTGTTTGCTTCTATACTTAATTCGTTAGTAATGCTAGGCAATTATTTGCAGCAGACGACTTCAGCAGACGACATTTTCGGATGCATTTTTTTCTTGGCGCTTTAAGGGTTAAAAGGGAGTCAACAATACTCATTGGCTGTTGGATCTAAAAAGTTGTATATTTTGTTCGAGTTTATTGTTTTGATGAACTTCATGAGCTTGAAACTCAAATCTATCAAACTATGAGACCCAAAAACATATTTACTCACAAGTGAAATAACTTTAATATGCATGTGACACAACTTTGAAATTTACAATATCTGTAATCCTACCTTACAATGATTACATAGTGACCTATAGACTTCACCTTTTTATTTCAACACTTTGAATATTGCGCCACACTATGGTTTCAATTTAGCAGCTTATATAGCAGCCTGAAAACAAGCCTAGCTATTCACTGAGTTTCTGCTAATTTTCAGACATCTGTAATACATCTGAGTAATAATTATAAAAAGAATGCTATGTCAAACGTCGATGTTATTATTATTATTCAATTGTTTTTGCAATATGCTATTTAGATAATGCACCAAAATCTAATATTAGATCAAAAACATATATTTCATGTGGATTGACAAACATTTAATCAAGTTTTTAACCACAGCAGCATACGGGAAGCACTCAAAAGTTCTGTCATGTGTTAATATGGACAGAAATTATGTAAAACAAAGATGCGAAATCACTCATTGCTCAACTAAGGCAGTATATCTGAATTTTGCTCAGGTTGTAACAAATCAAACGCAGAAATGTTCACAAGCAAATTGAAAATAGTGACGTTTAAGTCAAGTTAAGTCACCAAAACTTGATTGTTTTCTAAGCCAAAACAGGTTGCCACATAGATGTGTTTTTTGAGTATCCACCCCATGTGTATTAGTTGAGAAATATGAAAATATATCTGATATTTATGTACTCTGATCTAGAGGTGTGTTTGCGTTGGACACAAATGTCATTTTAATCAATATAGTGTTTTTAAGGCACATTATTTGTTTGTCATTTTATCATAGGAGCTGAACTATAAAGCATCGGTATCAGCTACATAAGAAATTCTAAAATATTTGCAGAAAACTTGGCATTCTCTCATAAGATACAGTCATCTATCTTATAAAAGTAAATATACCCATATAAACTCAACAAAATGCTAAAGAAATGAAAAAACGTACCGTTTTACCATATGAAATGCCTGGTAATATCATGATAAAGACGTATAAATAAAAAACAGCTGACAAATATTGTGATCGATAACAAAGTACATACCATATCCATATCTGTCTGTTTCTTCATAAAGGCTACATGTATCACAACATCCCTGTTCTGTAGATGGATCATAACAAGCACTAGGAACAAGGACACTGCAATTTGCCTCTCTGTCTCCATACCTACAAGCTAAATGATAAGCAAACTGGGATATCAGTCAGCTAATTAAATGGATATAATACTAAACTCCTAGTATTTTTGCCTTGTTGGAAGAGCTTAATTATTCAGTGTAAAGGGCTGATGGTCGAAGTATTCATATTATTTTGATTGTTGAATGTTTGATTCTAAAAGCAGATAGTGTGAACCCTGATCGATTCTTTTTATTCCATCTGGGTATACACTGTTTGTTATTTTCTTTTTCAGGGCGCTGAGAATATATGAGAAGGGGAAGACGTGGGGGCACCCTGGAAGGTTATGTATTATTAAAACAGTGTTGCTGTGTAGTCATGTGTAGAAGAACCATTTTTGCTCAGTGTAAGTATTTTTCCTATTCATATTAAATAATAAATTACATATAAAATCAATCATATAAAATCAATCATGGCAGCCACAGACAAGATTTGTTAGTTAATCCTTTTCTTTTTGCTTGGAATAAAAGTTTTAACATTTCATGTAAGTTCAGTAGTGTCTAAGGCGAGGATTTTGGCGCTAATGAAATACATTTAAGCCACTTTTTAAGCCATCTAGTGGCTTAGGCTGCTATCTGTTTTAGGAAGTTGTCATTGTTTGTGGGGGTCTGTGTTTTGTAAAGCAGTACAAAGCGCCATTTCTAGTTTTGCAATCACCTTGATGAGGAAGAGAAAGCTGGTTGCTTTACTTTTATTGTCCTCCTGATGTCTTGTAAATGTTATTGTTCTCCAGCTCTCTTTCTCGCAGTTCCGTGTGTTTGTTTACAGTGCAAGATTTAGATATTTCCAGGTCATACTCACTGACTTTTTTCACGACAAGCATTAATTGTTTTCTGAAGAGAATACATTTTAAAAAGACACCTGATGAACATTTAAGGCTTATAAAGTTACACTTGTCAACTTTTACACCTGTACCAGAAAACATAATTTCTGTCATATTCTTTGCTTTTCTATGGATGAAATATTAATCGTCTGACCTTAATATAAATAAATTTTATATGCTACAGATTTAAGTGGCATTTTTACAATTAAAGACACCATGGCCTATTCGCTTTTGTTATCCAACGAATGCACATTGACTCATGGATGAAAGTTCAATATTTTCAAAAACATCTTTAACTTAAGAAATTCTTGAAGTATGCCTACAAAATATTAGCAAGTTTATGTTTAAAACGTTAATTGTCTTCCAATAAACTAAAACAAATGAGAGAACATGTTATATTCTGCCTAATTCAGAATTGGAAAATCAGACTCTTTATAAATAATCATGAAACCTTTACGCATGCAGACTGATAGTTAGTATCATACATTACTACAGTTCATTTTATATACGAAAATATACTTCTTCACATACATATTCTGGGAAGCTCTCATCACATATAGATTTCAGATTCCCCTACTAGAAGCAATGCAATCGCCAGGGAAAGACGAAATATATTTATTAAACATATCATATAATCAATATGTCATATTTGACTTGTATCATACTACATCATATTTAGGAGTGCAACGACTCCCTGCTTTGAAAACAAAAGCATTTAATGCAAAAGTTACAAATTGGCTAGGTTATATATTTTAATGATGCACATAGCATCTCTGGCAGAAACTAGCTAGTCTGGCCCAGGAAATATGCACACTCTAGTTTCAGTTCTTTGGTGCAGTCTTTGCTTCCAAAAGATACCCTATTAAGAACATATTTGACTTCACTACAGCTGGTGACTGGGACTGTGTGGCGGCGGTAGAACGTCTCCCTGCCCTTCACTGTAGTGTAGATTTTATTTTCTTGTCCTTTGGGATCATGAGTTTCATTGTGGAACTTTGAAACTATTATAGGGTCACTGATGAAGCCTTATTGGCAGAAACTAGCTAGTCTGGCCCAAGAAATATGCACACTCTAGTTTCAGTATTTTGGTGCAGTCTTTGCTTCCAAAGATACCCTTTTAAGAACATATTTATGTTTGTTTATGCCAAAATCCTGGTAAAGTCTGTCCAACCCTTGCTTCAAAGCAATTTAGTATTGTATGCTAAATTGAAATTAACATTCATACTTTGTAATTATTCTCGTATTCATAAATTCTCTGAGAAAGTGATAATATCTTAGATGATAAGACAGTTCTTTTGAGCACCCAAAACATATGTTCAAACTGAGGGTGTAGACGATATTTACAATTTTCCCCTCAAAATTTGGTTTATCTAAACCTTTGTAATCTATATAATACCCAAACTATTCCTTGTCATAAATAATCCTCCTTACCATATGGCATATCTCCATGTTCATAATAGCTACAGGATTCACAACACTGATGTTCTACATCTGGTTCATAGCATCTATACTGGTCAACATGATAACATTCTTCTGGCTTTCTATCACCATACCTACACACATCTACAACAGAGAACATTTCTGTAAATTTATCACACAACCTTCAAGTTATTTATTGCATATATGCCCAGTGTAGCTAGATGTCTACAGTTTAGCCAAAGTATTAATTTACTTCTATTCTTTGTATTTTGTAAACAACCACAGGCTTAGAGTCTGTGCTCGATAAAAGTAGGGTGATAAACAGATTTACAGTTAGAAGTATAAAAGAAAAACTGTACTTGTCCAATTGGATGAATAAAGTACCATAACCTAACCAACTTGGCATATCTACTCTTATTGAGCATGGACTCTAGGCGATGCTATACAGATGCACAGTATCGTCTAATTTTTCAGCTGATTGCATTAAAGACGCGTGCAACAATTACAGTTCAAATATGGGTTGTCTCATATATTATTATCTTTAGACCCTTATTACAAACCCGTAAAAAGGAAGGCACTGTGTTTGGTTCAAGAGAGATCTGTAGTATGAACTACTGTGCAAACAAGAATTGAGTGGATATCGTTTTTTCTTTTTTAAATGTATTTAAAATGATTAAATTTTAGACTAAGATTGTGCACATGCATAAAACAAAACACCACCTAATATACAAATGCAATTATTAATGTCTAAAATAGAAAAATAAGTGTTGAATCTCTCTCATTATGTAGCCATATGGGTAATATGGAATTAATATAGTTAAATGATTACCATGCTTACCTGCTTAAAACAGGTTGTGGAAACGGGAAAAAAAGCAGTGCAAGCTTGATTATTTTTGATGTGTGTACATAAACACTGCAAATGCTCTAAAGAGACCCCCCAAATTACAAATATGTCTGATCAATCATATTTCATTAGAACCATTTTTTGCACTTTTTATGTCTAGCATTTATGGAATAATGAACATAGTTTATTTCCCAATGTATGCAGGAAATTGATAACACGTGTTTAAGAATAGAGATACTCATATTCAAAGCATTCATATGAGGATGACAATCGTTGGATATACAATTGGAAATCACGTTATTTGGCCCTGTTCATGCGTCATCTATTGTTTTCCACCTTTTAGCCTATGATAAGTATACTTCACCAAAGTTTTGAATTTACAGAATGGAACACAGTCATTTAGTTCATAGGAGCAAGCATGTTAAAGCCACAACAGTTTCTCACATGTGTCTGTGAATACAACCTAGGCACACAGACGTCATCATGGGCTCACTTGGCATATGGAGCAAAAGTGTACTGTAAACACGTTACTTTGTCTTACAAAACAGTATACTAATTTCATCGATTTTCAACTAAATGTAATGGTTCGTACAAAGTGATTTATTTATACATACAATGTGCGTTTGTGGAAAATTGACAAAGGAGGATAAATTCCATCATATTACAACCTTTTCGACATCTTATTTTGTAAGGAAAACAATATCCCTAATTAGGCAGTGTATAATATAGGTATTCAAATCTGAAATTCATTGTAAGATCAAACCGCACATATACAATTAAACACCAAATAACGATGTGCAATGAAATCTTGGATGCACAGTAAGACAACAACTTCATGGAAATGTTAAGAACTGGAGTGTGTCAAAAGGCAACATGACGATCACACTAGTAAATGCACAAAACCAGTTACTCAGCCTCGTAAGATTTATTGTTTTGTGATTCAGGGGAAAACATGGAAAGGTACTCAGTTAATTAAATACCAAAAGATAAGAAGCAAAGGTTGACCTCTCTTGGCTGGTACTCAGGCTATTCTGAGTATTTACAAGACAATATAACATAAAAATCTCAATGACATAATATCCACATAATAATCTGTTGACTGAATATTTACCACCATCTTTTCAATATGACAATTACAGTTGGAAGTAGGCAGACGATATCAACATGCTGGCAATAAAAACTGAGGATGGCATAACCATTTAGAAAGTGTTTAACTTAACTCCTTCCTTGCAAGAGGCGACTTTTGTCATTTGCTATTAACCTTTGCAAACAGTTTGGAACCAGATCAGAACCAACAGAATGACAATAAAACATGAAAAATTACCCAGCACGCAAAGAGTTCAGATTGCATCATACATGAAGATGGTAATCAATCAAAACTCTGTTAAATAATGATAATTATTCAAATTTGTTGGAATAATGAAGATTTATTTGATTTACAGAGATTTATTTTCTTCCTATTAATTTTATGAGTTTGTTTGTTTGATTTGATTATTTACGTCTAATCAACAATCTATCAGTTAAACAGGGACGGGTCTTCCTGGTTTGAACCAGTACTAAGCTAGGATAAATGTGTCTTGCTCAAGGACCACAACGCAGTGACGCCGGTGAGGCTCGAACCCACAGCCCATCGGCCCCTCGGTCTCGAGTCAAGCACTCTACCACTGAGCCACTGCACTCCCTACAATGATATGAGAAGAGCAGTTATAAGTTACAGGAAAAACTGCTGTATACTGAACACAGGTTAGCTGCTTTTGTTTAAGCCTGACACAAAGGAACATGGCTAGGTTGATTAACAGACACTGTATCAAGATTAAGATATCAATTAATTTCAAGATCTGCTACTGGGTAGTCCAAACTTAATTAATAATATTCGTATATTTTAATAAGCTATAACATACAAATAGCAACATTTATTAATACAAACAGAATTAATGTTGAAAAGTGTTATACTGAAATAATCCATTGAATAAAAAAAAATCATTTATTGATCTAATATATCTAAGCCGATCACTGATTGTGGCTCTTATCTGTTCTAAGGTGTAATGTTGGGTGTTATCTGAAGTGCTCATTGTTTACGTCTTAAGCAGCCTTGGTGTTTTAACAACAGCAGAATTTATTGCAAATATTTGGCTATTAAAATGTATGTAAACGTACATGTGACCATAACTGTGTCTGTTCTTAGACAGTTATTCTGTTGTTGTTTAATCATTGTTTGCTGTTGCCCCCATTAAGTATGGGGACTTTGTGTTTGACTCCATGGTTTGTAGCATATATCTCATTGTCCTTTCTAGTTTTACATTCATCTTGTTTAAGAAGAGAGAAGGCTGACTGCTATACTTATTTGTGTTCTTGCTATCGAATGGCTGTCTGTGTTCTTTCTAGTATAGACAATTATATTGCTTATGAAGAGAGGAATGGTTGATATGGTTATTGCTTATGTATTTGCACGTATCTTGATAACTCACTTACATCTCATTTTTTGGTTGGTTTGTGAATTCCATGATCATTTCCACATGTTTTACGCACTATGTAATGACAGTTTGTTTGAAACGACAAAATGTTCCAGACATATGAGCAAGCAGACAAACTGCTAATGGAGTAAGAATTGCGTACTATTTAAGGCACTGTATAAGATTCAGCAATTACTCCCTTTGAGCATATATTAATATACAATTGTCATCATATACATAACCTAGTAGAAGATCATTTCATGCCATCTCTGAATGTTTGAGGAAATAGCATTTTCATGTGGTGACAGAATAGTGCAACATATTAGTATGAACAACCAACAGTTTAGATTAGTAAACGCAATCAGACCAACCCACATACCAAATACAACCATACAGGTGACTCTTGGTAACTAAAATCAAAATACCTCAAAGTACCTACTCACATAAAATTACAACATATTTGATAGGTACTAATGGAAATAAACATTTTAGTTATGCATTCATTACAACAGACTTAGCTAAGTTAATCAACTGGTAAACATACAATCTGCTTTAATATGTACTAATGAGATTAATCTTAGTTATATAGTCTTTACATCCCAACTCAATTGAATTAAACTAATGATGGGAGTCAACTATAGTTTCAATGTGGGACACGTCTGATAGGCCATGCTAAACAATTGCATGCAAACAGAGAAATGAATAAATGAGCCATTTCATGAGATTTTGGTAGTTATTGCAAAACATACGATAATTCTTCAAGTATGCATACGCAGCTATGTAGTGGGGATAGATGTTCACACTTGATTCTGAGCATGTGCGGATCCAGAGGGGGTGCAGGGGGTCCAGAGCCCCCCTGAAAAATCACAAAAATACAGGGTTTCTTAGCAATACTGTTCTGAATCCCCTGAAAAATCACAAAGCCACAAAGCCAGAATTCAATGTTGGGTCATCATCGGCACGCCAGTGAAACGCCATATAAATGACGTTTCGCTGGCGGGCCAAGAATGGCCCGCTTGGGTCTCCCCTCATCAACTAAAAAAAAAAAAAAAAAAAACGTTGTCAAAGTTGGAACCCCTCTGACAAAATTTCTGGATCCGCTGAGCCTTTATCTATGCCCAATTGTTTTGAGTTCCAGCAGTAAAGAGTCTGGCGAGGCTGCATTGATACACTGGCTCGCCTATGGCAACTTTGCTCCCCCAAACAAAGAAACCCCAATTTCATGAGCTGACTCAATTGGATATATTTTAACCTGGCATATCGCCATATCTATAAATATAGCAGGTGTCACAACAGTTTGTCTCAATATTCTAATTGTAACACTGCTCTGGGTATATGTGGTTACACGATTGTCGATCTCCAAACAAACAATCTGAAAAGATGAGTGTGGGAAACATAGTTTGCTTAACCCTTTTCAGACCAATTTAATTTTCCATAAAGCTACACACAATTAAGTCAGGATGATTTTATATATTGAGGGGTCACAGGTTATCATTCCCAAAAACAATATTAAAAATTTTAATTCCTTTCTCTGAAGATTGATTTTATCTTAGCAAACGGTGCAGGCCTTGATGAAATGACCCTTTATGTGGCATTTGATCAAGGTATTCACTCTTTGCCAAAGTACCTGTTTAGGGATTTCGGTCTACAAAGGGTTCAAATAGGTTCACTAAAATAGACAGAGTATACTAAACAATATAATTGATATATATGAATACTACTGCACATTAACTTACATATCCAGTTAAGCAAAATAAATGTAGCTTGAATATCCAATAAGGTCAAATTTGATCACATGCAATATAAACACTGCATTATAAGTATGGAAACGTTAAAGGCCAATAACACATATTCACCTATAATGAACTTGCAAGGAAATTTCCATCACATTTAAGAGCCATATCAGAAATAATGGTCACTTAAAAGAGAGCCTGGATGTGGGGTCTGAAATAGCTATCATTAATTATTTAGGTCACTTTAATAATCAGTTTGCCTAACAAGTAAATTTGCCACTTTGATTTGCTTTTTTTCGTTTATGGCTGTATCAATTGTTGCATTTTTGAAAAGCTGGTTATTACCTGATGCTTACTGGTTTTTATGGTTAAATATATCCAGGTAACAAGATCATTGGTCAACTCGCGAATCAAGCATGTACAAAAACATCTATAATCGCCATTTTTTGCGCTACTCGTTGAATTTTAGAATTTGCTTAATTGGTTTCCATAACTGTTTTTAATCCTCATGAATTAGGCAAAAATCGTTAATGTAAGACGTTATTTTTTGCGCTAAAATCGCTAATGATTATGCAATAACAATATACCCCATCCAGGCCCTGATAAAACAATAAGAGCCATCAAAAGACATATTTGTTTGCCTGAATCACCCATTGTCATTCAACATAATTTCAAATATAATATTGAAATGGGCTCCATGGAAAGAAAACTTCCCAGTTTATATTCTCAACCTCAGGGCTCTTGTGCAAGGTTGGTGATACAGTCAGAACTTTTGACAAGATATCAGAGTAAGTTTGCACCAAATACATGAATTATTACAGACATTATATATTAGTTAAGTTTAACCAAATGCATTTTATTTTTAGGATTTTGGCCTTGACCTCAAAGTCACTTATATGTATTGGCATGGAAGAGCATAAAACTTATACCAGTATCTAAAACAAAGTCAGGTATTAACTAGTGTGATTATCTAGGAGATGTAGAAGATATCTCTTTTGTCTCAACTGGTTTAATAAATACAATATTAAATGAGCACCAATGTAATATCCTCTTTTCATAAGATGAATTAGAAAATTATTCAATAATTACTCTGATTATCAAGACGCCTGTATCTATTTCAAAAATAAGAATAAAATGATTACATCCTGGCTGATATATAGAGCATACCAGGTGAGTATTCTTGATATCAAAGACGCAAACTATCATTTTACCACTATTGGTTCACTCTTCAAACTGGCGATTATGACGTTATTATCGATCTTCGCGTCGATTCAATCTCATTGAGGTCATTTAAAAAGAGCAACGTCATGTTGACCTGATAAAGATAACTGCCATGAGATAGATATTGTAAATTCGGAAATTTTCGCGAGGGTTTTATTTTCGCGATACTTTGCATTTGCGCAGTTTGGTTAAAATAAAACCCTCGCAAAATCACTCTGTCGTTTACTGATATACGTATATCATGCCCAGTCGTGAATTTCCAACGTAGCAAATATGTCTTTTAATGCTATTCACGAAAATAAATTCTCACGAAAATTTCCAAAGTTACAATAACGTTTATCAGGTCTACGTGCCACAATGCAGTTAGGCCAGAATTTTTTTATTAGTTGATTTACGAACCCTCCTACTGTAATATTCCGGAAAGTAGGAAAAAAAAAAAATTTAATTTCTAAAAAATTTTTTTATTATATCCACCAACTCTAAATATTATTTGTTTGGTTGGAAAAAAAAATATTTTTTTGAGGTTCTGTCTGTGCATTTTTGAGAATGACACTGTTAAAAGTGATTGTTCTGTCCAGACTTTTAGGAAAATGGTGAAATATTTAAAGATTACCTTACTAGTTTTACTGTTTTTCTTGAGATATTAATGAAAAAAAAGCTCTGAAAAAAGCATTGAAAATGACCAGTCAACTGGTCATTTTCAGAGCTTTTTTATTTATTATTTTTTCGTCCCCCCAACCCTAGGTCTGAAAAAAAATTCCCGTAAATCAACTAATAAAAAAAATCTGGCCTTAATATGAAAGGTAGCTGATTAGATATTAGTGCCTTGTTCATACCTGGTCTTGCAGGATCATAAAATGGAAGACAGGAAAGACAACAGTCTGCCTCTGTAACTGTATTGTAGCACTGGCTCCCCGATGTAATAAAACAATTCCCTGTATCCTGACTGCTGCATCCTGCAAAACCATTAGGTATTTCAGAGTTCCATATTTTACACAATGTTTTATACAACTGTACAGAAATAAATACAAATCATATTAAAAAATAACACTACATTTAGGGGGTCCGGATGGGGGGATCTGGTATTCTCTTATCATTAAACATTTAGGGTAATATTCACTCTCATTAAATTGTATGCTTATTCATCAATAAGAATTCCATCATTCTTTAACAAAATTTCTAGAATAAAAGAGACAGGCCATCTAAGACAGTTTTAACCCGTATTTGGTTATTTTTTTTCTTCTTTTCATTAAATATATTAGTTTTCTTTCATTTTTATTACCTTATTATTCTCTAATCATTATTATTTTGCTTTTTATTAACTAATCATTATAAAATTAGGTCATTATTCTGTAATCATTAAACCAAATCTAGACCCAGAAGAAAGCAATATAATTGTTAAAGACAACTTATAATCAGTTGACTTTTGAACTACCAAATCCTGATAGTTCAACGAACTAATTACTTTTATCAAATCCTTATAACTCAAAGTATATGCTCAAGTCAAACATTTTACAATTTTGCTTTCATTGGATTCAGTTAGGAAAGCTTAATTTCTGAATTATTTGTTGTCCTTATTTTATTCTTATGATATGATGGTTTTTTTTTTGCACCCTTAAAGTAAGACAACAAATCTTCATCAAATGACTGTTTCATAAATTATGTATATGAAATATCACCTCAAATCAGACATGTAAGCACAATAATTGTGATCAAACTTCAAAGAGTAGACCTTTGTTTGGGTTTCGAAGCGAGAAAACCTGTCTTACTAGCCTGCTCAGCTACAGACACTTACTACGATATTGAAATTCAGCAAGGATTAAGGTTGACTACTAAACTTTCCAGATAGCAAATAGCAAATAACAGTAACATAGGCGCTGATGTTTGTGGCGGTTTTGTGTGTGGTTCTTGTTTCCAGAAGGGAGAGTTGGTTGTTTGACTTTTATTGTCTTCTTGGTGCCATATTGCTGTTATTGTTATTTGCTTCTTCCTCATGTGCGGTGGGTTGGTCTGTGGTGTGTGATAGTGGCATGTCTTGGTCATACTCACTTGTTTTCTTTTGTTGTTTGCTTGCAGCAAAGTCAGTTTTTGTTCTCGTGTTGAGGTACACATAATATTTCATCCATAAAAGTCAGCAAAATCAGACAACAAAAATTCATTCAAGTTATGTAAGCTACAATTCCAATACATTTGCTAATGTAGAATGATGCCTGATTTGATAAAAAAATACTATGGTACAGTTAATGCTACGTTTACACTATGTCCCCGGCGGCCACGGCAGTCACGAATTCGGCCACCGTGGACGAAACGGGGTGACCGTAACACAACGTAGGGGAACGGGGTCGACAAACGTAGCTCGCCGTGGTCGCCGTGATCGCCGGGACAGATTTTAAAACAGTCAAAAAATTTGCCACGGCAGCCACGGCGGGATTGACCTACTTAAATGTGCCGTAGTAGAACGGGGAGAACGCAACAAAACGTGACAGAACGTAACAGACCTTAACACAACTTGGAGTATGTCCGTAGCGGGACGGTTTGTTAAGAGACGGCAATCCAAGGTCTGCCAAGGTCTGTCAAGGTCTATCAAGTTCTGTTGCGGTCTGCCACGTTTTCCTAACCCGACCCCACAGCTCGAACCTGAACATGGAGTCTAAGAATCTCAGATAGATGCATCTGAGGAGGAAAGTAGTGACAAGGGTAGAAATAATAATTACCGAATGTATTTTGTGTGCGTGCGTGCATTAGCGTGTGCAATTAAACATTTGTACCTTTTTCTTCTTCTTCTGGTTTAATACAATAAAAACTTGGGTAGTTTCATTGTACTATCGAGGGGGTCATATGTTATAATTTCCCGTGGCAGAATATTGCATTTATTTCTCTGAAGATCAGTCAGTGTAGACATTGATAAAATGCTGCATTGTGCGCCATTTCATTAGAATCTTTTGTGTTTAAAAAAACACTCATAAATGAGCTACTAGAGTACAAAGGGTTGATGCTGGTGTTATTGTTTCAAGACTCTCATCGAACAGTTTCGAAGAGCTTTTGAGGCCTGAAAATCGTTAACATCTTCGATGCGAAGCTCTCTTGCTATAAAAAGTGAGAAATATCCCAATTGTTGCAATCGTTCTTCCGAAAACCATGCCCACACTTTGCATCCGTCTTTAACCTTCATGCTAGACGGTCATTCTTCTACACAGCTGCTGGTGGCTTACTTTCTGCCGCAGCTCCAAACAATTATATAAATACGAAATCGGCTTCTTTATTGCCATTACAAGTAATGATGTTTTTGATCAAGGGTGCATAATATAACGCTTGCAGCAGCTTTGTGGATCTCCTCTTTATACCGTGGGCATATTGGGGTTCAAACACCGTTCATCGCCCACGTTCCTTGACAGAACTTGATAGACATAGCAGAACTTGATCGCAACGTAACAAAACGTGAGAGATCTCAACAGAACGTAGCAGGACGGGATGGAACGTAGAACCATCCGTGACAGATCGTAGCGCGCCGGCGAGCCTCTGCCACGGCAGACCTTGACAGACCGTGAGAAAACGTAGCAAGACTTAACAGAACTTGAACACAAAGACAAAAATGACTAAAAACATCACGGCGAGCTACGTTTCTGGCTACCGTGACTGCCGTGGCTGCCGGGAACATAGTGTAAACCTAGCATAATATAGATACAGTAAAACCTATGTAAAACGGCCACTCTCAAAAAGACCGAAAATTGAATTTATGAAACAAGGTAATTGATTTGTCCTTCTACCTCGACTGGTGATGAAAGCACATGTTTCACAGCACTGTTTTTGAATAAATGTATTGCCATAACACTGGTTTACTGCTATATTACTAGCATCACAACTCTCGTAGTCACCAAACTCACAATCTGTCAAAACGAAATTAAATACATTGCATTAAGCATATAATAGATGCGAATGGACTGAAATAGAATACACTGAAGGACTTTAAAAACGCAAAAATCAAAATTCAAAATATTTACTAACTTTAAATGTGATTTGGCAATGAATAAACATCAATATGGCAGCAAACATGTTTAAAATTTCATGCCACAATGATAAATAATGTTAGAGCAGCAGTCTATCAAATAGCAATACCCTATGATTCTAAAGTTGCAATTTGAAATTTGTCTCAAAATTGGACACGATTTTAAGTTATTGTGATAAAAAAAATATTGAAAAATCAGAAAATAATTACGCTAGAAGCCCTACTATTCGTCTGGCACTGTGGCTGGCCAGAACAGATATCGTCGATGTAAATATCTTCGATACACAATAGATGTAAGATGCCTCTGAATGCTGGTTGCTATTCTTGGCTGACCAGACCTGCGTCAATCTTTAACTGTCCCAGTAGCCTGGTAACAATTTCCGAGGTGCTATATAGTTAACGGATGGCAATTGTGATATAGACGACGTCAGAAACACGCACCCCATCTTTTAACACTCCAATTGCACCAGATCGTTTATGTTCATACAAACGTGGCATGAATAATAAAGCTATAAATCTAAAGCTGCTTTATTTTTATACATGTCTACTTACAAGCTGCATGTGAAATGATAAAATATTTTGCTTCATTGATTCGTGGGACACCACTTGCAAAAAATAATAAACCAGCGATGCGTAGCTGATGTTAGCCAGTGTCTTTAAAAACACCAGTATTCAGTATGGATAGAAGCAGAGTGTCGTTACCATCCGTTTTTATCTGTTAAAGAAGGCTTAAATGTTCTGGATGCAAAAAAGAATAATTTTCATTTTTTTGCGTTTTTAAAGTCCTTCAGTGTATATTCCTATAGCAATATTTGATCCAATAAATACAATGTGCACTTTAATAATAGTTTCAAGTATAAGCTGGTAGCATGAGTGAACAATAAATTAATTAGAGTGAATTTGATAGTTGTACTGTCCTGTACAATGCCAAGGAAGTAAAATTCTATTTTCTTTATTTTTGCAATATATTTACATAATTATTACAATATGATAACGTCATAGTTTTAGTATAAAACGATATCATTACAATATAACGTCATATTATGCAGATATATCGACATATTTTACGATATATTGAAATATTATTAGAAAATATTGAAATAAGCATTACAGTATATCTAAACGATTGATAGATATATGAAATTTATCATTTTGATATATCAACAATTGTTAACTCCACATGTTCTTTCTTAGTAGAACTTTTTCATTAGTGTAGCAGTGCATTTGTGGATGTGCAAGCTTATATGAATCCTTGCTAGCCACCTTTGTAGTAATATCATAACATCTTGTACTTGCCAACATAATACTAAGAGGAATATTGTATGCCATATTGTGATGAACTTTGGGTTATCTATTTTCAATTGAAATAGGTGTCATTATAGTTCAGTCCTATTTCCCCCTGCCAGTATTTGTTGCTCAGCTGTCTCCTTTTATTACTTTTCCAATACCAGTTGACTTCTATCAATGCTCTCATACATATACTAAAACCAACTGCTAATCTGTCACCTTACATTTTTACGCTAGTTCAGAAAGTGAAACATAGGGTATACAAAATTCATGTTTTTTTAAGTGAAGCAATACTTTGCCTAGACTCTGCAAGTTATCTCATTTAAAAATGACGTGTACTTCTTGCACGGACGAATTTAGAGAAAATGTACCCTCATTTCAAAAAGTCACAATTTTTCTACGATATAAACAATAACACAAATTAACGTTTGTGTTTGTTTGAAGATGTTACTGGCTAGCGTGATATAAGAAAAATAAACCTAAAAAGTTTTGTCTCCATCAGATTTTAACTCTTGGTTTTTGCTACTCAACAACATAAGACAAACACTTTTAGCAGGTTAATCATTGAAATTCAGCCTTAAGTTTGCAATTTACATAGATGACTTTGCACTGATCTGTACGCTTTATTATCAGCGACACAGCATTGAAATTTTAAGTGATTATTTATTATTACCAGACGCACCGTCCTTCTTTGAGAATTAAAAAAACACAAATATATTATGCTACCAAATCGATTTTTAAACTCTCACATTGAAACTGGAAGTGTACAGTAGTCGTAAAACTTTAATCGCCCAAAATAGACTAATCAAGTTCTACTGTGTATAGGCAAAAAATCATTTCAATTTCATTAGCGCTTGGTTAGAAATAATGAGTTTGAAAAGTGACCGATTATCAGTTGGTTTTAGTATATGACATAAAATTTAAAGAGCCAGTGCATGAGAATTCCAACAATTTGGTATGTGCGACCAGCAAAGCCTCGGATCAGCCTGTGCATATGCGGAGTCTGATCAGAGCCTTTGCTAGTCGCTTGAGTATTCTATGATTGTTAGGCTACTGACTGAACACCATTTGGAGTTTCTATGCTTAAAAGGAGGCTGCAGAGGCTCGTTCCAGTCTACACATGTCAAAATGCCAAATTGTTGGAAATCTCATGTACTGGCTCAAATTTAATTTACTTAATTTAATATGTGTTTTCAGAACATGCTTCATACTGGACATTACTGTTTTTGTTACCTGGAAGGTTGGGATTCCTATACCCTTCACAAGTATCACAACATTGACGTCTAACTGTGCCATTATAGCATTGCCACTTGTCTCTAATGGAATAGCACTGGTACGACTTATCACCATATTCGCATCCTGGAATGTTAAATATAGCACAAACAATCTTATTGACTGACAATATATACAGAGGATCTAACATGAGTGCTATTGTTTTATTGAATTTATTAATCGGGTTGAGGAAAAGCGACAAAATGCGAGGCGTGTCAAGTATTTTATCACCTTTTTTGCAACGAGTTTAAGAACAAATTTAAGAAATACAGGATCTTAAATTAGAACTCATGTTTTATTGAATTTATTAAATGAGTTGAGTAGAGTTAAGAAAAATGGTAAAATGCTTGGCAGCCGAGCATTTTATCACTTTTTTTTGCAACGAGTTGAATAAATTCAATAAAACAAGAGCACGAATGTTAGATTTTATTTATCAAATGACATTGAGATTGCTTAAAAATGTTCAGATTTTTGCATTACGTATGCAACGTTGTTTTGAACATTATTTCATAACGTAACCAAAAAACTGTCAACCACTTGTGGTTTATCAATTTAATGCATGGCGTTATTTTCTACCAGATGCAACGTCATAATTACGATAATGTTAAATATAAAAAAGATGATATTGATGACTGAATATGAATTATACTGCATTTTCTATCTATGCATTAGTTTTCAATTCATAATGTTTTTTCTGTGGTTGCAAAGTAAGTAAGGGTGCAAAGACCAGAAATCGAAAAAATCAAGTACCACACCTGACCCAGGATACCAATGGGAAAGTGACAAACTCACAGACAGACACCAAAAACGAGAGCCAAGAGGTCAGCCCTTTCCAAGCAGGTTACCACAAAGTACATACAAAAAGACATGCACAAAGACATAGCAAACACAAGACAGAAAAAAACATAAAAGATCCACAAAAAAGTACCGCCTTGGAACGGTCAGTAAAATATTGTACAAGCAGTGTCAATTGTGTCTGTTTTTGGCCTTTGCAACAATACGGTGGTGTTACTGAAATAATTTCTGTTAAAATATGCAGACTGCAAGCAAGAATGCACCTTTACCTATCATGGAATGAGAAAAGATCTGGTAATATTTTGTGTTTTGCGTGTTTATATTTTAACTATATATTGTATTGCTATGACCAGACTATTTTACATGGCTGGTCACTTTCTTTAAGGTGGCCACACATATCATAACTAAAAATCTCTGGAGTCTGGTTATAGCAATCGCTAACAATAATATAGTCATAGAAGGAGGGCACCTTTACCCCATAAGGGCAATAACTCTTACCTGGCTGGTCACTTTCTTTGAGGTAGCTACACATATCACAACAGAGATTTTCTATAGTCTGGTTATAGCAATCACTAACAATAATGTAATCACAGAAGGATGGAACCTTGTCCCCATATGGGCAATCTAGTTAAGAAAGAAAATATAATGTACAGCACAGCTGCAATGGACTCACATTACCTCACAGTCTTTGGGACAAGAATTTTTACTTAGAAATATCTGACATTTGAGTTTAAAAAAGATTTTTCTTAAAGATGGTTCATTTAAATGCATGTACAGGTATACAGCATATTAATTAAAAGGAAAAATGAAACTGATTCAGATATAGTTAAAACTCAATTAAAATCGATCATAAGCAATCCTTTCAAGTGTATGAGACCAATATCTACAAACTCTCAAAATCTAGCACAGTGCTAGGCCAACTAAAATCCACACAAAACTAGATAGCGTTTTAGCAATGGCAAATATCTTCATGGTATTTTTTATGTTTATGTTTTATAAATCAAACAATGCATCTTAGACATCTCGGTGAATTATTGCATTCTTCCCTACTTTGAAAATGTAAATTTAAATCATTTTCCATCATTTATTGTGCAACAGTAAAGAACAAAGGACATAATTATTGTATGGAAATATCTCATGAAACCAAAATTGTCCCAAGCATTTCTTATAGCAATATGACTCGAAAAGTAAAAAATAAGACATTGCTCAGGATGTGAAACTTGGGTAAGGTCTTTTTCTGCTATAAAATCTTGAAAATGATCTGAGAGCTAACATTAAAAAATACATTGATCTAAAAGGTGATGTAACTAAATAACCAACATAGTCATCAAAATTAGACGATTTATAAAATACGTTTAATCAGCTGTACAAGATTGCCGAGACAGAGACAAAATGGTAAAAATGCCACATTTAATAACAGAAAATCATTTACACACTAAAAGGCTTATTTTCAGTTAATAATGTAAAACATAGATATCATTGTATCGAATAAATGTCTAATTGTATTCTTACATAATTTGAATTTTATGAAATCGTGGAAGACAGGTTATTTGACTTACCCATTTATTGTAATTTTAAATGAGCCACGTCATGTGATTGCCAACAATGTGACATTTTGACAAGTGTATACTCAGACGAGCATGTGCAGTCTCTTTTTAAGCTTAGAAACTCCATATGATGTTTAGTCAGTAGCTTAACGCTCAAAAACTATTCAAGCAACTAGCAAAGGCTCTGATCAGACTGTGCGTATGCGCAGGCTGATCTGAGGCTTTGCTGGTCGCACATACCACATTGTTGGAAATCTCATGTCACGGCTCAAATCATAAGGACGAGAACGTACCAGGTTTGTTGGTATCTGCCATATAGTGACATGTTTCACAACACCCAACGGTAACAGAGCTGTTATAGCATTGATGACGCTCTAGGTGTCTACACTCGTCTGGATATCTGTCACCATATTGACAGTCTGGAGAAAAATATGACAAATTTAAACCCATGTAAAGCAAATAGACTGGTCTATCTTTATCAGTAGGACTGGCTCATTTGCAGGTTTAGGTTGTGCTATGTGGTATTTTTTTTAATTAAGAATGCTTTAGTTCTTGTAAACTGTTATGGCCGGTAGCATTTAACATACTGATAAGGTTTTTTCTTTCATCTATATGCATGTGCCATAGCTTAAAATTTATTTGCAAGTTCTGATAGTCTTAATTTCCTTCAATTTGTTATAAAGAGGATAAATTTCTGAAAAAGTGATTTATGGAGCATGAAGTTTCTTTCAAAGCTACTTAGACATTTATAGGTTCGATGAGCAGGATTTGGTTTATGCAGCCAAGAGTAATAAGGAAAGTGCATGCAAAGTAGCGAAGAAGGCAAAGGTCAAGAATCAATACAATCAAGTAACACATCTGACACAGGATACCAAATGGGAAAGTTACAACACCAAAAGGAAACATCACACACAAGAGAGCCAAGAGGCCAGCCCTTTCACAGCAGGTGACCACAAGGCTGCAATGAACAGATAAGACAGCATGGCAGACATGAAACATAAATAACAAAACGGATCCACAAAAGAAGCACTGCCTTGGAACGGTCAGTGAAAAGATTTTACTGGAGGGCTTAAACTAGTTTTATGGTACCAACCTCGCCTTTTATTTCTGACGTGGATCAAGACAATTAAATGTTTGGTTCGCATGAAAGATTCCTAACTTATCGATGTATCATCTCCTAGTAAATAAAAAATTGAGATCTACAAAGGAGATAAGACAAAGATAATGCCTCAACAGTACAGCTGTATATACAACTGAATACTGGAGTAACAGAAATACAACAGTTAAACCTTAGTTCTGTCTAAACTGGTGTGTGCAGCATCGATGTACTATTAAACACAGATCAGCCAAATTGAGACCTGAGTGCAGTTGGAAAAACACAACCAGTGTTGAAAACATCATGCTGGATAAGATTGAGTGGGCATTTCATGAGCCCCATATGGATTGGTCCTCTTTGCTTCTCTCTATTAGAAAACATATTTGTCCCCTATTCATAGCTCAAATGTTACTTTTTGAAAGTTACGTACCTTTTGCGCCATTACCCAGAAAATAGGTATTTCAGGCAATCATTAAAAAGCCATTAGATTTTCTTTGAATTTGAAAGTCTAGCACTTCATAATGTTCAATATTGAACGAGTGTCAGTATATGTAGATACTATTAAGATAAATTGACAACTGATAGCTATGTGTTATGCTGGAGCAGAGAAATGTATCCTTGTGTGAGCTATTTTGTTTCAGTCAATGGAGCCAACTGATATGGTAATGTATGATGCATGTCGGGTTTCAGCCCGTCAAATAAACGTTCGAAGACGGAGGATAACGCAAAAATGAGGTCATCATGGTAGGTTGTCTTTTCATCTTTTTGGAAAGTGAATGACATATCTTGTCACACACGGACAGAAAATAATCCAATCAATGTCCTGATATAAGGAGCAGAGACTTTTAATATGTTAATTAGCATATAGATGAATGTGCACCAGGGGGGGGGGGGCGCAGAGTACTTGACATACTTGATATAGTGTTGATATTTTTTCATATTCTGGTTCTTCAAGAATATTGGGTTCTACCTGAAAGCAGAATACCGCTTAAGCCAGTGCTAGGGGGGCGTGAGAATTGTTGCACTTTCCATTAGTTCTCATGAACAGACTCAATAAAACCGAGTCTGCTGTTTTCTAATAGTGTAGGTTCTCTCAATTTCTGAAGGATCTGTTTTTCCAGATTATTTATGGGATCGATGGTTACGGCCTCACCGGGGTCATTTTGTATCATGTTGTGTCGGTATATCACTTTATCATATGTATAGCAGGAAAAGTCCTGACGTTGCTAACACATTGTTGACGGTAGTCAAGGAGCTAGGTTTTTGAAAATTGAATTGGCACAATTGTCCAGCCAGAAAAGGTTTGACTTCAGAAATAGTTAGAAGTACCATTCTACAACATTTCTAGGCACGTCGTACAGTCAAATTGTGGTAGCAGTTTTCCAGGAGGAGTCGTTGTGTACACCTACCCCATTTTTATCATAAAAACAAAATGGCGACATTTTAATAAGAAATGGTATCCAGGTTGTATTCAGATGGTGCACAAGGTCGTTATTCACTGCCAAAACCTCGATAAAGACCTAAACAATTATGAAAATAAATTGTTTGCATCTAAAAGCACATCATTTATGCTATAACTGTCTTTTACGTTATATCTTCAATTACGCCTTATAAAATCCATTAATTTTAGTCAAAGTTTAATCTTTTAAGTTCTATAACGGGTATATACGTTTTGCATACCATGTTTGGAAATGGTAATCAACTGACTGTTTCAAAACTGCAAACATCTTATTTCTATCATAATTACTTTAAGAATCATAAGCTGTTGAATATGATTACCCCCCCCCCCCAAAAAAAAAATAAATAAATAAAAAAATAAAATGGTGAATATGGTTAGAACCATTTCACTTTGTAAGTTAGCCTGCAATACCATCTGCTGACTTTTTAAACCATAATTGAGCATTCTATCGATACACGATAGTAAAAAGCTATACTTAATTGCGTTTCTGGTGTAAACGCTTGTATGACAATACTTAACGTACATTTTCAAACTTTAAGATTTCCTATATATATTGCTAAATACCGTAAATTATATGTCATATGGCATTTTATTTAATTTCAAACCTCTTTTGTTTTAAATTTATAGGAAGACAGCAGTTTGTTCTAAAATATTTATCAGTTTTTATTAAGTTACTATATCTATAAACATTTAGATTTGCAATAAAGATTTTTTTAAGTTCTCATCTCCATGAAATATCATTTTGATTTGTCCAAAGTTAAAGATTCTAAAACACATGATGAGGAGTTATTTCCTCCTGAAACTTTCTACCTTGTGTAGGTATCTCCATCTTCTCATTATGGCACGTGTAGCAACATTCCTGTTGTATAGAGCTGTCATAACACATCTCTTGAGTAATATTAGCACACACTGATTCTTCTAATCTATCGCCAAATCTGCAACCTACAATATTTAATAAAATGCCTAGATCATTACATTGTATTGTTGCCTCGACGCAAAAAAGCCTCTCTTCGGGTTGTCCGACAAAGCGATACTCAAACCAATCTCTTCAGCTACGGAGACTAGCTAGATAATTACAAATTCGCTTGTAGCAAGTTTAAACATGATATTTTGATAAGTGGATAACAAAGGTACTGACCAGGCTGCGCGGATACGCAGGCTGGTCTGCGCCTTTGTTGTTTCCAAACACCAATGACGTGTTTCTCGCGCTGTTCCAGGCCCATATAAATACCTGGGTGAAAAGCCTTGGGCGTGATTGCTATTAAGTAAGTGAAGGATTTGTACACATGTCCATACCCAGAGAGTAGTGATTATCATCTTCGCTCAATGGAATGGTCCTTTGCTCTAGATCAGTGTATAAACATAATAAAGCCATTTCATATGGCATGCATAAAACCCGGGTTTTATCATAAAGCCCAACCCGGCGGGTTTTAAGAAGGCGGGGTTTTATGGGTTTATGTGGGTTTTATAAATGTGAAAGTTTATCAGTAAAATAATCAATCATAACTCCCACAACCAGCTGCTACTAGTTTTTCTGTACAAACAGTGCTGGTCTTAAGACAAACCGTCTGATCAGGATTAAAGCTGTTTGAATTTTGATGGTTTTACTTTGTGGTAAAATTTTAGGATGATTACTAAACACTGTGTGGATATCCCAAAGTTTAGAAGAATAACAGTAGTAGTGTTTTGACTGTGATTCACACCTTCGGGGCACTAATTGAGCAATTTTCCTTGGCTATTGAAATTATGGTCAGTCATGCTGATCCTAGTAACAAAAGTGTGAATATATCTTAATGCAGTCTTTTGGGGAAATGGGAACTTATTCTCACTCTGGAATAGAATTATATATACACACATAAAGTTTATTCAACAGCTCATCGCCAATCAAAGGTAGCTTTAAAATTTCATTGACTGCCAATATGATCACGCAATAGGACCCAGAGTGGATTTGTTTGTATCACTGAAGCTCAAGATATTTTTCAGGGGAAAGATGACATTGGTAGACTGGCATTATCATGATAATAAACTAGATAATACTAATCAGATATAATTGAAAACTGACCTGTCTGTATCTTGTAAATACATGTAATATTATGTTGACACTCATATTTTAATGATCATCTCACTATTCCCATTTCAACTGATTAAAATTATAATGGCTATATATAATCATTTCTACACTTTTATATCCATCATCAGACTGAAAACAGAAAATTTATATGGCCTAAAATTCCTAAAACCCACATATTGCCCAAAGTGGTTAATATGACCTTATGCCCAACCCGGGTAAACCCAGGTTTAATGGGGTGGGTTTACCCGGGCGGGTTAAATGGTGCCAACCCTGCCATTTCATCAAATTGACAAAAAGATATGACTCAGGCAAGTCTGCGAAGTTTCGCAGTCTTGCCAAAGTTAGGGCTGCTCGCATACACACAGTATAGGAAGGCTAGGCTAACAAGAATACGTCTAGTTCTGCTAAATTGCTGCGAGTACCATTTTAAGTAGTGGCATTAAGCATATATGTGAAAAGTATCAAATTAAATTTAATCATAGGTATAATTTTCTTGAAGAAATACTCTTTAGAGAACAATTCATCTAACAAAAGGATGATGTTCTACAGGCATTACGTAATAGTTATACCATGGGTTGTCCGCCTGTACGTGGAGATAATCCACGAGCTTTAGCGAGTGGATTATCTTACGTAAAGGTGGACAAACATTGTATAGCTATTTTATACCACCTACATCAGTGTAGATCTTGCACATCATGAGATATTTCGTGCTAAAGTTGGTAAGGGTGGTATAAATGCTCATTTTAAGGCAAACTCCTTGAGCTTGGAGAAACTACCAAACAATGTACATGTGTATATCCTAAACGAATCTCCTCTTCATATTAGACTTCAGGCAATGAGAAAATTAAATTTAATGATTATGCTCAAAATAACTATTTACACCCATATTCTACTTTCGTATCTTTAGTTTAAGAGTGGCGAAGGCTTTAGTTTGTTTAACCCCGAGTTCCTTGACCATCCTTAGATCGGTTAGCACTGCGTGTTACAAGTCGAAATTTAACATAATGTTGCAAGAAATTGTCATAATAAAGTATACCAAACAGACATAATAAATTTACTCAGATTTGAAAAGTGTCTATATGAAAATATGTACACTGTGTCAAATGATACTTGCCTACACTTTTCAGAAGAACGAGCCCATTTTAAATTTTAGGGATGTTGGATGGTATTTTTCATTGTAATCAAATTTTATGGAACATTCTGTAAGCAAACAGTGGAGACCTAGAAAAGACTCCACAGTCAGTGGAGTCAGATGTGTGTCTGCACTGTTTTATCTTTGTCTCACAAGAAAGACACTACGCTTATGGATTAATTCAGCTTTGATTGTTCCCATTATTTGAGTTTTTGATGGGCTTTGTCTTGGGTATATTATACTGGTAAATGTATATGTTGATTTGATGGTATTTACGCGCATTGCAGGTACTTCATAGACCAGAAGTGGTAGATATTGGTGTTAATACTATATAGAAAAATATGCCATATGCCAAAGGGACTATATACTTCAACCATTTTAAGTATTCACTATGTGCATGGCGATTTATGTAAGCATTTAGGAATAGATTCGAGTACCGATCATCCAGATCGGTACTCGAATCTATTCCTAAATGCTTACATAAATCGCCGTGTGCATGCCGAACACTTAAAATGATCTAATTATGTAGTCCTTTAGGCATATGACATGTTTTTTTCTATATTGTATTAACGCCAATATCTACCACTTCCGGTCTATGAAGTACCGACAATACGCGTAAATACCAGCAAATCGACGTATACATTTACCAGTGTGTATATGATATAGCTCCTTGTGTCCTTTCTATTTTGAAATCATCTCTCTGAGGTTCAAAAATATTTTTTTTTTAATTTTATTTACTTTTATATGTGTGTCTTTGATATTTGTGGTCACTTCTTCGTGATGATAATTATTGGTCTGTGATCGCTGATTGTGGCATTTCCTGGCCATGTTGATTTATCTATTTTTAGGCGATCAAACTTGTAATTGTAATTCAGTTACATTTCCAAAGCTGCTGCATGTAATTGCAGTTAATATGATAAAAAAGATGTATGGAGCTCGCAGGTTTGTGTTAATTCCATGATAAGTATGTCCTGCACTTCAAAAGCTTTGTTGGCGTGGAACTGTGGAACCCACTCTCTCCTTTACTTTTCATAATCTTAATTAATGATAAAGCAAACGATTTGTTAGGTAATGAAATTTCAAATTTTAATATAAATCACTTTCGAGGGTTAGTGTTGCTTTTTGCAGACGATACTGTACTATTTTTGCAGACGATACTGTACTATTTGTTGACACTTTGGAAGAATTGCAAATAATTGTAATATTGATGCAAATGGAATATTAGCGTAAACATGACAAAACAAACGAAAGAGTTTATAATTCTGGTAATAGGTGTGATAACCTAAGTATCTTTTCAAAGTATGTAATTGGTAAATATTTTCTGTGATTTGAAGACATATATGATTGTAAAAGTTTAAATCATGATAGTATACCTTGAATGTCATATGCGCGGAAATTACAAGTATTACAGCAAAGGTCGTAGATGTTTGAGTTATAGCACATTTCTAGGTGGGAACTTGCTACTTCATAACAAGTGATGCCCAAACTGCTGATTGGTGCGCTGCTGTCAAACTGGGACGAGCAAGTGGTATCTGAAATAGATAAATTACGACAAGACATGAAGACGTATACGCTATTTGGCGTTTGGCTCCCTTAATATAGCTTTCGGAAAGATCAACATTTGCAGCTATCCAGAGTATGCATTTGGTCTAAATATTTATGTTCTTGACTTTGAAAATGCATGGGCTCCACATTGTTCGACTATGTACAAAGTACCAGTTTCCTGACTAATTTTTCTAATAAATGATTTTCTAACTGATATTCCTTGTTGGATTATACATTACTGCACACTTTTAAAGTCTACCTTTATGTTTTAGGGTCATGTAATAAGATATTTTTTTCAAATAAAGTTATTCCTTGTATTTAAAAATCGCCAATGTTTTATCCTATTTTAAAGGCTTTCTTAAAGAATGTCCGTGATTTTTCTTACATAGTTGTAAGACTTTTCACAGATAAATGTGTATTCCTAAATTGTATTTAGCTGTGAGCTAAAGATAGTTTGAAAACTTTAGCAAATTACAGATATCAGAAAACAATACCATAATTTCTGTGTTTCTCTAGTGAGATCAAGCCATTAACTACAACAAACAAAACAAAATATCAAAAAATAGTCCGAGTATATTTTATGATATTTTGAAGTTGCATCATTTGGCATAATTCAAAAAACAATCAACATAATGGATATGTTAAATTTAGGATGGCATGGCTACCCAGACTTTATAAAGGGCAGTTTCACATTATCACAGGGATGAAACTCTTTTGAAGCCCCTTAATTGACATTGCATGTAATTGTTATGTAATTATTTTCTTCAGCAAAGTAATCGAAGATGAGTTATTGTTCTTCTCAAAGGTGTGTAATTGTAATTTGAATTAACTAATCTCAATGTACAAATGTAATTGTTATTCATTTAGTTGCTTTTCAAAGTAATTGTCCCAAAGTGGAGAGTGTGGTGAGATTCTTCAGTTGCGTCATATTGCAAAATCCATATTAAAGCTGCTTATGTTGGGCGGTCTGAATCGGGATATCACTCGTATAAATTTATAAAACGGCCATATTACAATACAATGCAATAAATTTATTTCGTAACGAAGGCCACAATGAAACAGCTGCACACGACGAAAGCTTGTAAGATTGTGCTAAAATATTCTCTCACTATCTCTCACACACACATGCTCTCTCTCTCTCTCTCTCTCTCTCTCTCTCTCTCTCTCTCTCTCTCTCTTATGCACACACGCACGTACAAACACACACACATCTCGTTCATTGGATGTATATTTGTACATATTTTCATGATATTGTGTGTCTATCTGTATTGTCCTTTGTATTTTATGTTTATGTTCTTCGGGAGGAGACCTACTAGTGGCCCTTGGGCTGTTAGGAATCCTCGTTAAATAAATAAAGCATTCAAGTAATGTAGGTCATCGGCCCATAATACAAAACAGTCGTATTACAATATTAATGATGAGTGGTTAAATAGAATATACTTTTGTTATTTATCTTACTAGATTAGATGCAGTGAAAAAATGTTCAAATTGCAATCCAAGCGCCGATCGCAACAAAAATCTTCCGCTTTTATCGCCTGCTGAAACCATTTAGAAGCGTCTTGGTCAAACAATATGGATCCAAATAACATTGTTACTGCTAACTTATCCTGGTAGACGGAAAGTGAGCCAAAATACAGAGTAAGAAAATACAGAAGAAAAGTCTAAACATTTGAAGGAATAGAAAATAAAAGATGCATGTATTTTAAGATTTAAGAAAAAAAACGACTCTTAAGGAAAAGGCGAACGTACTAGAGTAAAGAAAAAATAAAACCAGACGTTCGTCATCCAGACCTAGGTATATACAATGTAGCAGCTTTTGATAAAGGACCTCGGACAGTCTTAATGAAGGATTGCCCATAAAAATGACCAGAGAAAAGTTTCAAAGAAAATGATATTTTTTCTATGAAATAGATAGTAGGTTCAACCCTCGACTTATCCACAAAAGCAGTTTTCCCATTGGACAAGTACCAATTAAAAAATATGGGTTGAAAACCCTGTTTTTGCTATTCAACATATAGGAAATAGAAAACGTTTTACTGAAGTGCTTTCCCCCGTGACCAAACTAATCCTTTTGCATACAGTTGAAGTTTTACATTTCACACATCATATAAAAACGGCATGAATGGCCACGGGGGGGAACGCTGTCGAAATGCTCAAAAACACTTTATTATAAAAAAAACTTATTAGAAACTTATTTTGTAAAAGCCTGTAGGTAAATATCAATTTGCAATATGGCATGTTTCAGGGCTTTAGTTATGAGTGCTTACTAAGAAATTTATGGTCTCATTTTTCAACCAAAACATATGTTTTGGGTACTCAAAAGAACCGTCTCAATGAGACGGTTCTTTTAAACACCAAAATTATAGGTTAAATCCGATATGTAAGAAAATATCATCGATTTAACGCTCAAAAATTGTGTTTATCTAGACTATGATTTATACAGTATGCAGATATGATACACCTCAGTGCACAAGTACAATTCGTTGACTTGGAACATTACAGGTAATAGTCAAAAGTAATTGACAGCACACCTCTTTAGATGAAACAATGAAACTTCTCAACCCGAATTTTATCCAAATGCATCACTTTCGCCTCAACTTTTATGCCACAAACATAATATTTACATGTATTTAGGTTAATACTCGACGAAACTTTGACTTTCTGTGAAATAAAATTTGGTCACAAAAAATACCCCCACCCCCTCAACCCTAGAGTCCTGGCATAATTATGCAATATTTTCAAAATATTTTTAATTTGCTAGGTGCACTAAATGTAAGGGTTTGATTTAAGCACTAAACTTTAGTTGTCAGTTATGCATTATCCTAGCCACAGGCTGTCAAATTTGGGCAGATTGAATAGGAAACTGTCCGAGGTCCTTGCCATCTGTTGTTGTACACTCGGTGATGTGCTATTTTAATCTTGCCTGGGTCGTGACTTTGTGCTAGGCTTCTATATATCTTTTTGGGGTTTATATCTTTTTTTGATGTGACCCTCGGAAAAATAGCAATATATTATATGCCAGCGTAGCAATCTACCCTATTTGGTCAGAGTTCTTGTTGTGATTCAATGGGCAGCGTGACTCATTATTTCTTCATGCGAATAAGGAAGGCTATGACCTGAGCAGGCTGAGACGAGTCTTTACTACATACAAGTATTAGTGTTTTGGTTTTATCAGGTACTGGCCCATGATTATAATATGTAATATTACCGAGATGTACAAATAAACGCTCAAAAGAAAACTTGATAATAGTAGGAAATTTGAGAATAGCTAGAAAAGAGAATCATCTCGGTATGCATGTACTGTATCGCATAATTTGATATCATGTAAGCATAGTCGTGGGTGTGGAATCACATAAACGCCTGTATTCTAGGCCATATAACACAAAACCTGAATTGAAAAAGAGCCACCCTACTCAGCTTCAGAGACTTGAAAGAAACCACTCAGTAAACATCTAAAAGCATGCCACCCTCGGCTTGCCAGCGAAACGCCATTAAAATACAATTCACCCTGAAAAATGCCCCCATCTCGACATGTCCATAGCTGTAGACTGGGACGCAAAACCTCAAATGAAAAAAGGATCATTAGGAATTCGGACTTAACAGTATTTATAAGTTGAGGGTTGAAAGCTCCCTCTTGAATGATACCAAGGAAGAAGCATCGGCAATAAAATAATTATGTCTGACGGGACAGTCGCATGAAAATGACTGTATTTGCAGTAATCACTGGAGGTTTGGGTCTGTCTGAATCCGAGGTTCTTTCCCTGTTAGGAACGAGTTCTTGGTGTTAAGTACTTGTCATGGGGTATGTCTACTAAGCCATGCGGGATCTTGAACAGCATAGCTAGTCGGTGACTCTGTGTTTGATCAGTCTTGATTTGAGGGGCTCCCACTGGAGATGGTCTGGCATATATGTCACACTGCTGACAGTTTTACTGTTCAACGTTGTACTCTCTCCAGTTTCGGTATGGCTTCTTGGGCGTGGGGCTCCATACCGTACAGCAGTACTTCAAACCAGATCTCACGAGTAAAAGGTACGCACTAGCCGCAGCTGTCTTTATAGCTTTTGTCTTTGTTGACTTCCAGGCTGCTCCGTAAGAAGCCCAGCATACTGCTCCCTTTCTTTGCGATCTGGTCGATGTGCCGGTTCCAAGAAAGGTTCGACTGCAGTGCCACTTTCAGGTATTCGGTTGAGTCCTCTGTTATCAAAGCATGGCCATTCAACGTATAGCTGGCAGTGATTGGCTTGCGCATGTTTGAGATTCCTAGGGTGCTGCATTTATGCTGGTGAAAATACATGCCCCACTTCCTCTCCCACTAAGCTAGGCGGTTCTTCTTGTAGGATCTGACAGTTTTCAGGTTCTTTATTCTTTGGTACAGGATGCAATCATCAGCAAACAGCCTTGTACTTGACTGTACACAGTCCGGGAGGTCGTTGATAAATATCAAAAATAGTAGAGGACCTTGGACTAATCCTTGTGGCACTCTGCTGATGACTTGGACACTATCTGAAGTGGAGTCTTCAACCAAAACCTGCTGTGTCTGGTCAGTCAGGAATGTCTTATCCAGCTCAGAGCTATGGGTAAAACCTTGAACGCCATAGTGTTACAGTTTCTTCTGCAGACGTTGGTGGGGTGTGCGGTCAAAGGCTTTGGAAACATCTAATATTATTATATCATTATTATTGCATCTTATCTAAGTATGAGACCAGTTTCTCTGCTTGCGTTAGTAGTTGAGCTAGCCCTGAACCCATGTTGGCAGTCTATGAGAATCTAATACCTGTCAAGGTGTTTCAAAACATTGCTTGTTATGATATATTCCTGGATCTTGCAGCAAATGCATGTAAGGATGACACAAATGTAGTTGCTGGCTTTGCACTTTTCTCCCTTCTTGAAGATTGCAGTCACTTTGGCAGTCTTCCAGTCCATGTGTCCAAGCTCTTCTGGAAGATAATGACCAAGGATAATGAAAGTTATGGTGCAAGTTCTTTCATAATCCTAGCTGGTAATATATCAGGTCCAGTGGCTTTGTTTGGGTTTAGTTTCTGCAGCAACTTGAGAACTCCTTCTGCTATGACCTTTATTCCTGGCATTGCTAGAAATGGTGTGCCTTCTGGCGTTGTGGGTGTTGGTGAGATGCTCGATGAGCTGCAATGGCCAAATCTGGAAGCCAGGAGCTATCAGCCCTCTCTGCTTTTCTTCCACAAGATTCATTGTGGGACAGTGTCTATTGATAAAGACAAATACTTGATCCCATCTCAGAGAACAATATCTACCAGGTCATCACACAACTCACAGTATTGTAGGCCCTAGACTTTTACTGACGCCCTGAAGTATTCCTTTTTCCCAAGGACTATTCCCCATCCGAATAGTCTGGCTCCAGCTGTGGTCGCGGCTGAGACCACAGAGGAGTTCAGGACAGTCATTTAAATGACAGGGCAAGAAGGTTTTGTTTTTTTGTGGTTTTTTGTTCAATTCAATTTTTTACACCCATCTCAGATAATGATCATGATCGCTTGAGTAAATGAAGATAGTCTACATTGGCATAGCTCCCATTACGCAGCTCCGCACGTGCGTAATAAAAATAGTAACATTCAAGGAGGTCACCTAATGTGGTAAAAGTGATTTTCTATACAATAAGGAACTGCTCTTAAAGGCAAGAATTCGCTCCCTCTGGAGGCAAATTTTTTCCTTTAAGAGAAGTTCCCATTTTGAAAAGAGACGCAATTGAAGAGAATCACTGCTTAATCCACTAGTCTCCTTATGATGTGCGTAACTTTTTCAGCCTTCTGGCTACGCCATTGAATAGATAGATAGGGGTGTTGTTGCAGTCAATGTTGACTGACACTGTCTATTTAGGATATAAGCTTTATCCTTTGCTTTCGGGTTTCGTTCAATGGTGCTATACCGCTGGCGCCTTTGCGAAGGGATGTGATAAATCACCAAAGCCTATTCTGCTTGGGTTGGTATTCCTGATCTGGTGATCCGATGTCAATGATCTGTTCAACAAAGCTCCAGTAGGATTTTCTTTCTGTTGTCTGTAGTTCGGCCTTGGTCTGCTTGTCGAGCCTGATGGTTCTGGCATTTTGGGTCGTATGCTGTCTGTTGAAGAGTTTCTTCCACTCTTCACTTCCCTAAAATCCATGGTTTTTGCACATTGTTGCCTTGTAGTATCATGATGGAATGTAGGTGTCCATAAGAGAGTGTGAATCTTTGATTTGAAAAGTGTTCATAAAGATCACAAATGTTCAGTGTCCACTCTTTAAAGGCAAAGAGTATTGTATATGTGTTGCAAATATTCTAGTGGGTCTGCCGGATGATCCGATATATGCCATTACTTTACTTTGGTCCAGACCAGTTCGCAGTCCACTTTGTCACCCACCATCAGCTCCTCTGGTTGGCTGCTGTCAAATAGTTTTGACACACGTATAAAGACTATACCCCCCCCCCCACCATTTCCAGTTGGTCTATAACTGCGGTATCAGGGGGAACTCTTCCTGGATTTTATACTCGAATTTATTTAAACCAATGCTCACTGCCGATGATGATATCTGCCTGTAAAGAATATATGAAGTTTTTCAGCTGTGCGTTTTCATAGAATGACAGTTCAGCATGGCGATGCGAAGTGGAATGTCCTTTCTTCGTACAGCGCCCCTTTGAGGTACCGGCCGAGATGGTGAGGGTGTAGCATTAGAGTTGTCAAGGTTCATACAGGCAAGTTTGTGTAAAATTCAAGGACTTTTCAAGGACTTCTCAAGACTTTCCTACTGTTTTCAAGGACTGAAAATTTATGAAAAATACTGATCTATATGTAAAAAATTCTATTTTTGAAATCGGCTAGACTGCATTACTAAAGATATAAATTTTAGAAAATTAGTATGAAATTGTGGTGCAAAATTGTGGTGCCTTTATTTGGTGCAGCATATGCTGCACCAAATAAAGGCACCACAATTTTATACTGATTTAGGTCCCAAAAGACAGTGTTGAGTTCTCCTGTAAATGATAAAATTCAAGGACTTTTCAAGGCCTTTGAGTGTTTTCCAGTACTTTTCAAAGCAAGTTTAATTTTCAAGGACTTTTCAAGACAGTCCTGTATATTCAAGTACTTTTCAAGTCTGTGCAAACCCTGGTTGCAGAACCTGATATCAGATTCCGAGCTGATGACATTATCTCTGAGGTGTGTGAAAGAGTTAGAACTTTCGAGGATCGTTGACATGTTCGGAACTAAATGTATATTGAGCCAGGGGATTGTAAAACAAACATCATGACCTACATGTTCCCATTAAAGACACTGATCAGCCCGTGTATCAACCCAGTCAGATGTAGTCTGAACTCATTTGGCGTCATTGAGCCTTGCTTCATACGGACAGCGAAGACTCTAATCAGACTAGGTTTGTCAAGGATGACCAGCCTTGTTGGGCGCCAACCCAGCAAGCACGTAAAAGCGGACCAATACCGGCCCACCAGCGGAATGTCATTCAAATGGCGTTTCGCTGGCGTGCCGATAGTGGCTCGAGGTTGCATGCCGGTTGAGAATGTATTGTTTTATCATGCACTAGACAGATTGTGTCGCTTACCCTCTCTTCTTTGGGAAAGGTTTAGGTAAGTTACTTTAAGTCTTACCGTTTTATTTGTAAGATTTATACTGTCGTGTTGAATGAAATACGGTTGATTTTTATGTTTTAGTGAATAAATACGATTTCTTGTTATTTTCTTACCTGTGTATATAACATCCAAACATTTGAAGACGATTACAGAAAGGAACAACCACTGAACTGGAGTCATTTTAACTCGATTGTCGTAGTTTAATCCGAAATGCACATAAAACTATATTAACAGAAATTTAAGATGCGACATTTTAACCATGAATATACTTCGTCTATTTCTAACCAAAGATTAAAAACACATTTTCCTATTTTTTCCACAACTACAACCAAAGATTTAATCCAAAATATTTTTCTGATAAAACAACTGAATTTGATCAGATTTTACTTTGTCACGAGTATGTCATTAAACTACATGTGTTTAATATCTTGTAAATTCCATTTCCTACGGCCATTTAGATGAACCGATTGTTCTGCATGTATAACTCTCTGTATACGGGTTAGGGTCAGTTTTCAAATATACATACTAGCGTTATATATTATTTACATTGTATTGTAAAAGATGCAAAAATACAATACTCGACATAAAAATAGAATCGGCGTGACAGTTTTTATTCAAATGGAACGACAGAATACCCTTAATAGGTTACAGACTACTATAATCTATCGTCTTTGATCCATAAACCGCCCTTGGTCACATTTGTACATCTGTCCAGCTGCAATGGCTCATAAATAGACACAATTCGATCCCAGGCCTAATACCAGCAAAAAATCACAATGTTTGGTGGGAAACGCGGTTCTTGTCAAGATTTTTAAAGCTACTCATGGGCGGATCCAGAGGGGAGACAGGGGGTCCGGACTCCCCCTGAAAAATCACAAAAATATACAGGTTTCTTAGCAAAACTGGTCCGGATCCCAAAGCTACCAAGCCAGCATTCAATGTTGGGCCATCATCGGCCCTCCAGCGAACGCCATTTAAATGGCGTTTCACTGGAGGGTCGATGATGGCCCATTTATAGCGACATTTGGATCCCCTATCCGCTCATCAACTAAAAAAAGCAAAAAAGGTTATCAAATTTGGACCCATTCTGGATCCGCGCATGCTACTGCATCTACAACTCTCTAAGTTAACATTGAAATCCGCTTATCCGCTTTAATGAAGATACATTTAGTCATATTTTGTTACATGCATTACTTCAACTTCGATACAGGAAGAATGTATCCGTTTATTTTCATTGTTTGTTTTCAAATGACATACTGTAAGTATTAACAAGTAACTTATCATTGTAACATGTTGAAACAATCATCAACATCATCGTCATCATCAGAACACCAGCAAGAAAAAACATATTTATTTTATACAGGCCAGAATTGATCCACTCCTGGTGGTGAGACCTGTTTGATCACCCAGAGTGGTTTAGAGGGTCCGTTACATATATTCAAAGCTTCGCTCCGTTATTCCTACCACGGCCCCATGTTTCGTCTGACTTGATATCTCTCTGCTGTTTAGGCGATCCAGTATGTGTTGCGCTGTACGTGTACCTTATCCAACTGTTGTGGAGCACGTCTCTGTGCACTGGATGCCAAACTTTATATATATATATATATATATATATATATATATATATATATATATATATATATATATATATATATATATATATATATATATATATATATATATATATATATATATATATATATATATATATATATATATATATATGAGAAGAGAATCTGGGCCAACCTATCAAAATTAGACTAGTTCACATTTGAAAACAAAATGAACAAGGACACGAAATTTTCGGGTACTCGTCGCATTGTCGAGCAACGACAATGTGAACCCCAAGGTACAAATAAGGATACATTGGTCATATTTAGTTGACAGTAACCTATATCGCTTTCTCTGGGTAAACCTAGGTGTGCGACCAAGCGGATCAGGTTAACAATAGAATCAATTAAAGTACATTCCACAGGTATTAACCATAATGATGTCACAATAACAGAGGAAGGAACTTAATTGTCCGCAGAGCTATCCACTACAGTGGTGACACCTTAAAACGGTGTTGACTCTTCAAAATATATGCCATAAAATTCCCAAAATCAACAAACACTCACCCTACCCACAACATTATTTTTAAACTTTTGAACTGCCCATAATTTCACCATTTGCAATAAAAGTGGATAAATCAATAAGATCGGATTTCAGTCAACCTCGGTTCACTGACTATCAACATGGGAGGAGCCCTTTCCAGACTAAGGTCAGACGAACAAATATTAACATATCGGTTAGAACAAGTTAACTGTTACATTAAGGAATTAATTACAACAACGCTCAGCACTGACGAAACGCGTTTTGATGCTTAGTATGCATGTTTTAATGCCGCGAACCACGACAATTATTTGGCGTTTGTAATCATGTCAACTAGGGAAAAAGGACGCATTATCGCTAGAACTCCTTTTGAAATCATGCATCTGTACTACAAAATTGACATATATATTATTGGTTTCCTACAGTTTACATGGTGATAAGCATTACTATTCAGAACAAGGCAATTCATATAAATATGTCTCAAATTGGCATGAACAGAGCTCATTCATTGACTTTTTCCCATTAACAGTGTAACCTTTTAGGGCTTTTTACTGTTCTCTGTGTTTTAAAATTTACCACGTCCCAGTTAACAGTTTTCAGTCATGTCGAGACGGTCCCTCCTTGGTTTAATCAGTACAAAGCAGAGGATAAAGTGCCTTGCTCAAAGACACAACGCAGCACCTCATTAGAGGCTCGAACCCGCAAGCCCTCGACCCCGAGGCAAGCACTCTAACACTGAGCCACCGCGCTACTCTGTAGATGTTAGAGCCTACAGAACCCAGCTTAATTAATATCTCTCGCACATATAACGCACATATAACTGTATATTGGATCATCCTCTCAGAGCGTTTCTAATAGGAAACACGAACAGTGGTATAAATATGCCCAGGTAAGGCATCCCAATGCCAAAGTCTGCCACATACTAAATACTATTATAAAGCTAAATCTGAACTTTTGCTGCCAAATCTGAACTCATTTGCATTCTATGTTATATAAACTGCATGTCTTTAAAGACGACATACAGATGAAAAAAATACTGCCTTCATCTAAAATTCCATTTTCAGCCACTGATTTCGATGACAGATCAGGAAATTTAGTATAACGTTGATGACAGTTCGAGATTATAGAAAGATGCTTTAAAATGTTATGGATAGCGTTGTATACACCTGATGGTCTTGTGGTTTTATTCGTTTAAGCTATTTCCGTAAAAGGTCGCCAAGGGAACATTCCTGCCAAACTGCTTTTACTTTTTTTTACCATTGATTTCAGGGGATAATACTTATAGTTTCATTAGCCGCAGGACGTCACGCCTCTGGCGGTCATGCTTTTGGTTTGGCTCGATTACATAAAACTTTTAAAGGAGATTGCTTCGAAGCTCTTGATAGTCCCTACTGAAAAATAATAATATCATTCTTCGATGCTGACACAACGAAATAGAAGTGAATCAGTAAGGTTTTTTTGTGAGAAAAGCCAAAGTGTTAATAGCTAAGGTTTGTCGTGCACGACAGATTTTGCTTTTTGGATCCATAGTAATAATTCTTAGAAGCAGACTACGTATCCTTCTTTAGGAATGTTTTAAATGAAGAAAGGGCACATGACGGTCTAGCCTCACTTAGTAGACGAACCCACTATTGTAGAATCGATATAAAAGAGACTTGATTTGGACAAGACGATATGATTGTCATTGGAGTTTATGAGATTGTGTCTAGAAATATAGTTTACATACTGTGTAATGAAAAAGCATAGGTATTCAGGTGTAAATGATCAATACATCATATAGAAATAAACAATTTTATTACCTTGTTATCAAATTGCAGGGTCTCTCAGTCGACTTATTTGATAAAGATCATACGAGGACACTAGCTTTGTTGCACAGGCTCCCTATCTTGGTGCCTAGTTTGGATCTTATCTTATCATACTGGGTACAGCTATCCCATATTGTATCACCATGTTCAAGAAGTGGTCTGGTAAATGCCAATTAGAGATGGCTTCTAGCGCTTTTCAGTACAACTTAAATTTCAGTTATCACATAAAATGAATGACCAACCAAGCCATCCGCTTAATATATTGAATATTCGGATGCCAACTGCGATCGTCAGAAAAACATAACACTTAGTTTTTGTGAGAAGTCTACAGGTAACTCGGTAAAAATATTTTGGACCACTCTACTATTTTTCAAATACATGTATTTTATAGCTTGAGTATATAGCGGTAATTTCTAACATCTCAAACATTTGCCTTTCAAAAGAAAAAAAAGTAAGCATCGGCAAAATCATCAGTGCGTGACAGGGTTCCAAAGTACAGTGGTGTGTCAGAAAAAGTGAAGGAACATGGCAGAAATTGCAAGGCTTTCATGTCTGCATATCACAGTTTAATATCTGCCACAAACCAACTCACTTAAAAAGCATGCATTTCATGATCTCACAATGTAGAATTCACCTCAATTTCATGCTTTTTATATGTAGCCAAAGCAACTGTTTTACAAGTTTTTATTCATTTCAGACAATTATGGTTAGATGTAAAAGCAGTTCACTTTCAAAACCATGCTAATAATTGTCTTACAGCTGTTAACTTCGTGTCTTACAGCTGTTAAAAACATGTTATCAAGTACTGTGAAAAGGTATAGGAGAGATCCGGTAAAAACCTATTTTTGTCTATTAAAAATTCAGGTGAAATTTTAGATAAACTTAAAGCTAGAGATTTCAATGCGACCAGTTTGTCTACTTATGAATTTCTACTATTTACACCACTTTACCTCATCATTTAATGAAAGAGAAACTTATTGATCTTATTGAAAGAACCTCCCACAGTGAAGGTTCCCCTTACCTTGCATGTAATGACAGAAATGCATTTTTTACTTCGGAAAAACCTAAAAAATATCATGCATGGTCATGTCAAAATGTATGTGATGGCTGACCTTTTTGTTGGACAACATTTTTATTCGATTTGGCATCAAGCTGTATAGACAAGTAGTTTGGATTGTTATGGGCACTAATTGTGCTCCCCTGGTTGCTGATTTATTCCTGTTTTGCTATGAGAAGGACTTTATGATGTCTCTTTCTGATGATAACCAGGCTGATGTTATTGATGCGTTTAACACTACATCCAGATATTTGGACGATATTTTAAACATTAATAATGTTCATTTTGACAATATGGTAAGTCAAATATACCCTTCAGAGCTCCAACTTAATAAAGCTAATACCTCTGATACTGAAGCCGCATTTTAAGACTTGCATTTGTCAATTTCTAATGATATTGTTTCTACCATTTATGATAAACGTGACGACTTTGATTTTGTAATTGTCAATATCCCATTTTTAGATGGTGATGTTCCTCGCTCTACATCCTATGGTGTCTATATCTCTCAGCTCATTCATTTTGCTGGAGCATCTAGCTATGTTACTGACTTCAACACTTGCAATAAATTGTTAACTAAGGAAACTTCTTAAATAAGGCTATTTGTATCTTAAACTTCGCAAAGCCTTTTCTAAAGTTTTAAGAATATTCTATGATTTGATATCTAAATTCCAAGTTGGACTTAAATCCCTCTTGTGCCAAGGACTTTCTGAACCTGAATTCTATGGTGACTTGATGTATAAGTTGAAGAAGTTTGTTGGCTTTAATAATTTTTCAGCGCAGTTCATTAAAATAATTTCCTATTATAAAAAGGTTGGCTATAACATTAATCTATTGCAACAGACTGCATGCTTGGTGGTCAACCTAATCACGGTTGGCAACTTTGCTTTCCTCTTTAATTGCAGGCCGGTGGGTGGGACTTCAGACTCTATGACGGTTCCGACTTAAAGCCTTATCTATTGATGAGACGGTAGGGGCCTGATGCTTTGGCTGTTTGTCAGGCCCACCGGGGTTTACCTGTTGGATTTCTTTTGCTCCGGTGTTCAGTTTATTTACTGTTGAGTCCTTATCGTTGCGTTATCTCCTTGTTATATCTTGATTTAAAAGTTCTAGGAGATGATGCTTTGATAAGTTAGGGGTCTTTCATGCAAACCAAATATCTATGTGTCTTGATCCACATCTGAATTTTGCAGCAATTTTAAAAAGTTTCATAGTGAATTGCTAGTTGTTTTCTTTCTTCATTTGTAAGTGTCCAAGTAGAATAAATATTGCGCCCTTTTTCTCCAGCCCACAACATGGCATAATTGCATTTTTCATCCTCTGATTTAGATTTTAGCGGACCTCCAAACATAAAATTACAATGTTCTTTGGAAGCTTTAAACGCTAAAGGAAAGTCTTTTGCATCCCAAACCATACTTGAATACTTTGAATTGTGTTCATCCATCGTGATTATTTTCACAGGCTATCCTTTAAATATAATCCTCGTCTCTTTCGTTTGACAAAAGAGAAAGTAAGATTTTTTTTATCTTTTTACATATAAAATCTGTGAGCACGCAGGCTCGCTCTTATCTGACACCATGTTATGTATCCTATATAAAACAACAAGGCAAGATCTGCTGGGCGATTCAGCCAACTCTGTTTATTTGCATAATGCTAGCTAATATACGTATACTGAGGCAAATACATACAATGAATCATTTGATAAGACCACGGCATGTACCAGTTTATTAGACATAGGATACACTACATTATATATATCACAGGTCAAACGTTTTGAATTAAGAATTTAATCGTTTTATGAGTACTTTAATTAAAAAATCCATTCTTTTGCACAACTCATAAGAGTTTTAGAAACTTGAAAAACATGCAATTGTTGAAATAATCTTGTTTACAGTGCACTATGAACATCTGACTTGAGTAATGGGGGGGTCTCATATGCGCCCACGCATGGATTTTCATCTATTTTTACATGGTGAATACCTATGACCTATCAACTATAAAAATGCATTTATTTATTTCAATAGTGACTTTTAGGTCTCAGGAGAGCACCTCGTGTTACTCCATTTTTTCGATGACACCTCTCTAATATTTTGTCAATTTTTAAACTTTTAAACATCAGTTTTATTGGATATCACCGAATTTAAGCTAGAATAGTGAAAGGACTCTATATGGATTGCTTTGATACTATTTTGGCCTATACAAACATGCACACAAATTTTTAACGAAATTTTAAAGTTAAAATTTTCCAAAAATATATAAGTGAAATTCATGTGTATGCCAAATTGCGTCTACAATTTCTATATGTTCCTGTCCTTGTCAACCTATGATACTGCCTATGATATTTGCCTCACATGTCCTCTGTATATTGGCAAAGTTTCGAGATTTTTTGAAACCGGTAACAGTGCTGGAAAATACATTATATACATTTGGACATTTATCATAATTTAATGTTTGAGGCTAGTTTTGTCCTGGAACCTTGTAATTTCTCATTTTTTTATTAAAAATATTATAAACATCGATAATAAAAAGCTATTCATGTACAAATGCATTACAAATCTAAGACTTGTGTAGCTTTAACAATCAGTTAGAGTAACACACAAAAAGTCTGCAACGTTCAAATTCGATTCCTGATCTTTGCACCCTTACTTACTTCTCAAAATCAAGTTGAAACACATCAATTAATGGATTCAGTGCTATGATCTCTTCACCAAATGTTTCTTTACTTTAAAATGTATTTTGGTTTATATTTGCATTCCAATGTTTTAATTGATGGGTTCAGTCTTATAATATTGCTAGATAAGGCAAGACATTTGATCGCTGACTTCACTTATTTTGTCCCTTTGTAAGCTTATATGCGATATCATATATGTAACTGGCATTCATTCTATGGCATGTGACTCAAACCTTTTTACTTATTCTTGTTTATCCTTGTTTAATATTGTTACGACATAATGCCGGTCAGGAAGGAAGAGGGGAAATCTTATTGGAAAATTCCTCTTTGCGATGACGATGCTACCAGGGAAAAATAATGCACACAACTAGCAAAAACTTTTCAGTACTTTATGTACTAAGAAAACATCAACAACACATTAATATACAATGACACCACCTACGCTGTTATTTCTGGCTAATTGACCATCCTATACTAGTGCAAGTTGCCACTCCAAGATCGTTTCAATTAGAACCAATCTTGGACTGTCCTGTTCTAGATGTACGTCAACTAGTCAGAAATAAGAGACGTAAAGAATATGATTAACATATAACTTAAGAAAAAAAAACAATTGGATCCTTTAATATTTAAGTTCTCGTATTGACGAGAAATCTCGAGATTATACGCGTCTCGCGAACACTATGTCTTCTAAGCTGCACGTGTGTCTATTTCAGACCATCGGCGCTGAGGTGATCGAACCTGTACTTTGGTCGTCACTGGATTCACGTATTCGTGTTATCTGTTACGCGTACTACTGATCGTTACTCAAGACGTCAGTATTAATTTATGTCCTCCTGATCATATCCCACGTTGGGACGTCAGATTTTTCATATAACCATTCGAGCCGGTTGGCTTCCCATTTTGTTGCACTACGTTGTAACGATTGGGGCTTTGATCCACGCTGGTCGTGGCCTAAGGGGGACAACTATTATGTGCCCTCAGGTACTTATCAATGGCTCACCAACTTTCAGCCTCCAACGTAGGAGGGGACACAAGAGATGATTCTGCAAAAAACAATCTATATTTAGAATCTCAGAATCACTCTTTTGCGTCGATAATGGGGTTGTTCGTTCGAAGTTCACAAAAATAGAAATAATTTCAGTGGTCTTACTCTTTTAAATTACAGCCTAACCCTATAAGCGCGCGATTAGCCCACACCCGTGGGTGTATGGCTAACGGCTCTCATGCGGTTAGGATGGATCGGCTCTTCTAAATACCCACACTTAAACTTATATAAAAGAGAAGTATTTTTTAGTGACTGGCCTATGTCAGCGCTAAACAATACCTCTTATGCCAAACGAACAAACCCATACGTAACAAACTCTTCTATACACTGTCGTAACGTCACCCTGGTTGAGACGCTATCGCAGCCGAAACATCAAGATCCTGTGGCCCTTTTTCCCTTCAAGGTCACGTTATCTAGATAGTTTCGAGGTTTACACATGCTGATACCAATTCTCTTAAAATTCCAGGAAAAAGGTTGAACAGTGTGGTGCCGACGTAACGTTTGGACGTTTACGTCGGACATCACCCTGCCCACGCACTAATTTCGTACATGTATAACGTATCAGTTGTAAACAACTAATTATGACCTCTCGGCAAAATATATAAATCAATATTGAGAGATTACATTCTGCTGTTTTATGTGTGTAAAACCGTACAATGCTTTCTTACATTTATTTTGGTGTAACACAAAAATGCTTTACATTTACTTTGGTGTAACGAAAATATCTTACATTTACTTTGGTGTAACAAAAATATCTTACATTTACTTTGGTGTAACATTACACCTACCTAGTCTCTAAACATACATGTCAGCTATCACCTTATTTATGTAAGTGTGTTGTAGTGTATGCACCTAACCCTTATTCTTATATGCGTCAGATATAACTCGAGGTGACACAGACAGGTCGCTACAGAAAGTCGATTATCACTAGCAGTTAAATCGTCTTTCCAACAACGCCGTACAAATCACAACAATTTAAAATCTAGCTGCTAAAATTGTTTTTCACCTATCGGTCCCTGGTAAATCTTTCAGCATGCCATTATAGTTTTAGGTGCGGGCCCGACATGGCCTGTGACTACATTTGTCCGAAATAACCCGACGAGTCCATTCGGACAGCTTTTACTATAGCCGCAAGAATGGTCCCAGCAGATTTTTAGGCAATACGCATGTGCGTAACTTCATACGCAAGTGCGTAACAATCGCTATTTTCACCAAAAAAACGGGACGTTATTGATAACACCCGAAAGAACACATACACGGAATGCTGGCCGATTCAACAGACGACAAAATATAAAACGAGTGACTTATTATTTCAATACAATGTGACATGCTAGAGACATCGCGATTCAATGCAATTACACGGATCGCCATCGCCCTGTCATGTACAATATCAATACAGTAACAATATATATAGCTTCACGTACCTTTTATAATAATGAATAGCATCTCTATATCGAACCTTTCATCGGTATGTTTAAAATGTCCCCTAACAAGAATGGGAAATTCCATCCTTTATATATTGAAAAACGCACAAGATTTCCGAGATATTCAAGAAGAATAAGGAAAACGTGCAAGCGTTGATAAATATAGATACAATGAATTCCATCTCAGACAAACCGACCTTTTATTGGGACTATCAAAAGAAAGAGTACCGTATCATGGTTCGAATAGGTGCCCAGGTGCATACCTAAACCACTGCGTATTTGTGCGTATACGCAACCATAGCTGATTCTGTCATTCCAGCCATTCTGTATCGTAACAAAGGCCCTTCCTTTTGGGAGAAAAAGGAATGACTTTTTCTTACGATACACGATGCAGAAAAGAAGGAATAATACAGAATAAATATATAATACAACATATATACACGTGCGACTTCAATGGCGGACTACCTGGAAAGATAGTCTGCCCCCACATTGTCTTGTCCTCGGATTGCCACAATCATAGATAGACCTGTACGGTTGGAGCTTTAATACTCAACACATAAATATGGGGTTGTACCCCTTAAACTTTTCCACATATATGGGGTTGTACCCCTTTAACTTCCTATGAAGTTTTATGTCTTATGACATTTAATATATTAGGCTTAATAGCCAATAACTTTTGCAAAGATCCATAGGTTACATATTCTTATGCCAAGTATACCTATTAATAACTTCCTCCATAATACAATCTTTGCTCAAATTAATTAACGTGACTCTTCACGTTGAAGCCAACCTCTGTTACAAAATTTTATTATCGTGACTTGCTCACGTCAACCGTCTATCGTCATACGTCATGACTTAATTAAATTCCGTGACTCCTCACGTCAAAAGTACACCTATGTGACTACTACTATGCTATCATAGCTAAAATATAGGTCAACAATCCGAGACAATTGGGTCATTACACCATCGCACACCTTTAACACTAACACTGACTACTGCTTTCAGTTACTGTCATATTGCGCCAATAATATGGTATTGGGCAACGTCTACCACTACCATATGAACGTCGTCGTTCTGTCTGGCTTTCAGTCCGTCTTGTACGGCTAACTACTGCCTCCTTAGAGGATATGTTTCTCTGGGGTACACTACAACAATGAGTCATTGCGACCTTTATATTATGATTTGTCCTTTGACAAGTGGCACAAGATCTACAAAATTGAGTTACCTCCCTACAAACACCGGGCCAATAAAATTCATCTAAGACCTTAGATATAGTTTCCTTTCTGCCTCTATGATTTACCACCTTTCGTGATTCATGGGCTAAATTCATAACGCTATGCGTTAAACTAGAAGGAACTACTAACTGTAGTGAAACATTTGCATTTTTCTTAAAATGTCTATAAATTAAACCATTCCTACGAATGAATTTAGTTTCACCACTAGAGAAACTGCGACCTTTAGTCACACTACCAGACTCTACCCTTCTTCTAATATCTGCTAACTTAGCATCTGACGCTTGCATCATACATAATTCTTGCCTATGCTGCCTAATAAACTTATCTGCCCACTTGACCTTTCTATCCTTTCTACTTTTCTTTGACCTCTTCTTATTGACTACCCCCGATGAAAAATGGGTCATATCGGGAAATTTAGACCCCTCGATATTTCCAATGACTAAGTCATGTGCTGGGTCATCAATGCACAATGCATCCGTAGTCCCTCTAAAAAATGGACAATCAATATTAATACGGGCCATAGGACATCTCTGTTTATAATTGTTAATAAGAGTCACACCAGACTGCTTATTTAACATCTGACCATCAGAAACTAAACTTCTCCTAACGACTACCCCCGTACAACCTGTGTCTCTCAAGACCCTAATCTCTTTACCATTTACGGTACCAATCGCTGTCGGCAACCTTGACCTTGGGAAATGACAAGTGCCCTTACTATCCTTATGGGGTAAACCTTCTGATGAAGAACTCGGAAAACTAAACTTATCCTGGCCTTTTCCTACATCCGAATTAATTTTACAAAAATTGACCTGATGGACGGTCCTGTAATTATTGTCATTATGACTGTTATAATGATTGTCACGTTGGTCAACTTGACCACGGTTCCTATCCTGACCCCAATTAGAATTACCTCCCCTATACTGGGAATCAAACTCTGCACTCGATGCAACTTTCTTATTATCAGGGTTATTCCAACATTTATAGGTGGGATGAGGCTTGCCACAAATCTTACATTGGATAACAGGCCGTTGATCTTGCTTGAGCTCTACCTTAGGCTGGGCTTGATCTACACCTCTGCTTTTATGCTGCCCTTTGGAAATACACAAGGGAACACCCCCTTTTGCATCGGCGAACAAATCCGCCTCATGGGCTAACTCATCAATGGCTTTAAATGGCTTGGGCTTAAGATACAAATAGAGCTCATGACTGCAACAGTCAAGGAACTGGTCTCGGGCCAAAAAATCACAAACCGCCTCGTAGGTCTTTTCGACCTTAGCTAAACCCAACCATTTATCAAGGTAGCTCGCTAGCCTACCGCTAAATTGTCTGAAAGTTTCGGCTTTCTCGGGCCTACAATCCCTAAATTTCTTACGAAAAGATCGTTCGGTGAGGTCGAAATTGGTAAGCAGAGCCTCCTTAATCTGACCATAATCCGACTGGTCATCTCTGGAAAGCCTAACGAAGACTTCCAAAGCGCGTCCCTTTAATAAGGCACTTAAGTATGATGCCCACATGGACGGGTCCCATTTATTTGACAAAGCATAACTTTCGAACCTAGTTAAATAGCTATCCATCTTATCCGTATGTTCGTCAAAGTATGGAAGCTTAGGACTCCTAGGATTCGAACTTTTCTCTTTGGGCCCCCAGGGATGTGAAGTGGTCTCGGCCTCGATTTTTTTTAGTTCTACTTCGGCCTCAATTTTTTTTAGCGCAATTTCTTTTTCCATTTCCATTTCTTTATCCTTGCGCGCGGCCTCAATTTTCAATTTTTCCGCCTCAATCCTTAACTTTTCTAATTCCCGATCCTTATCTTTTTGCTCCCTATCTTTCTCTTTTTGCTCCCTTTCTTTATCTTTTTGCTCCCTTTCTTTATCTTTTTCCTCCCTTTCTTTATCTTTTTGCTCGGCCTCCCTTTTCTCTTTTTCATATTCCCTTTGGGCCAACCTTTCCTCCCTTTCTAAATCTTGTTGCCTCTTAAGATAATCCCTTAGTTCTTGCCCTTCATATCCTAATTCCCGTGCTAATGAAATATGTTTATCCATTTTAGCCTATTGTTGGGAATGGTATAAGTCAACTATACTGTTGAAAATAAATAAGGGTTCGCTTTGTCCCTTTTAAATAGGTATGGGCTAACCAACGTTCGCGCTGGTAAACTAATAATTTTACTAGGGATTTAAATGACGTTACATAAGAGTAACGTAAAGTACAACGTATAAGAGATCACCACGGAAAGGTGCCTAGGATATATATCAACTTTAAATAGGCCTTCACTAAACGCATTTGACTAAAAAACGTCATTCATTTTCTCGCATTTACGTCAAGAAATGTATACCTACGCGATATTAATATAAACGCGTTACAGTCAAGTCAACAGTCACTTGTCATAGCAAGACATAATAATTGACTAAAATAATCTTTCTATGGACTTCTTCTAATAATAGAAATCAGTTGAGTGGCGTCACACACTATGACGTCACTGAGGTGATTTAAATTATTAGTACCCTCAAACGATATGAAATTTTCCACATCAGTATCCTTAATTAATAGGAATACAGGGCATAAGCCAATACACAATAATATGGGTAAAATAAAGGTGGACAAGTCTAATAATTAAACTCTGACAAATTTTCCTTGGGTTTTATACCCTATTGGCAATCCACAGAACAAGAAAGTATGGGTCCCCTCAGAATGTTATGTGATGACTTATTTACATGTGTCGCACTTCATCACAGGGGAACGCATGCAATCAGTACTGTGTGTTGACACTCACCACCTTTCTTGTAAAGAAAAACTACTAGTGTGCGCCCGTAGCAACGTCACAGCAGAGAAATTTGCCAATAAAACCTCAAAAATCCCACTTCTGACACCATTGTTACGACATAATGCCGGTCAGGAAGGAAGAGGGGAAATCTTATTGGAAAATTCCTCTTTGCGATGACGATGCTACCAGGGAAAAATAATGCACACAACTAGCAAAAACTTTTCAGTACTTTATGTACTAAGAAAACATCAACAACACATTAATATACAATGACACCACCTACGCTGTTATTTCTGGCTAATTGACCATCCTATACTAGTGCAAGTTGCCACTCCAAGATCGTTTCAATTAGAACCAATCTTGGACTGTCCTGTTCTAGATGTACGTCAACTAGTCAGAAATAAGAGACGTAAAGAATATGATTAACATATAACTTAAGAAAAAAAAACAATTGGATCCTTTAATATTTAAGTTCTCGTATTGACGAGAAATCTCGAGATTATACGCGTCTCGCGAACACTATGTCTTCTAAGCTGCACGTGTGTCTATTTCAGACCATCGGCGCTGAGGTGATCGAACCTGTACTTTGGTCGTCACTGGATTCACGTATTCGTGTTATCTGTTACGCGTACTACTGATCGTTACTCAAGACGTCAGTATTAATTTATGTCCTCCTGATCATATCCCACGTTGGGACGTCAGATTTTTCATATAACCATTCGAGCCGGTTGGCTTCCCATTTTGTTGCACTACGTTGTAACGATTGGGGCTTTGATCCACGCTGGTCGTGGCCTAAGGGGGACAACTATTATGTGCCCTCAGGTACTTATCAATGGCTCACCAACTTTCAGCCTCCAACGTAGGAGGGGACACAAGAGATGATTCTGCAAAAAACAATCTATATTTAGAATCTCAGAATCACTCTTTTGCGTCGATAATGGGGTTGTTCGTTCGAAGTTCACAAAAATAGAAATAATTTCAGTGGTCTTACTCTTTTAAATTACAGCCTAACCCTATAAGCGCGCGATTAGCCCACACCCGTGGGTGTATGGCTAACGGCTCTCATGCGGTTAGGATGGATCGGCTCTTCTAAATACCCACACTTAAACTTATATAAAAGAGAAGTATTTTTTAGTGACTGGCCTATGTCAGCGCTAAACAATACCTCTTATGCCAAACGAACAAACCCATACGTAACAAACTCTTCTATACACTGTCGTAACGTCACCCTGGTTGAGACGCTATCGCAGCCGAAACATCAAGATCCTGTGGCCCTTTTTCCCTTCAAGGTCACGTTATCTAGATAGTTTCGAGGTTTACACATGCTGATACCAATTCTCTTAAAATTCCAGGAAAAAGGTTGAACAGTGTGGTGCCGACGTAACGTTTGGACGTTTACGTCGGACATCACCCTGCCCACGCACTAATTTCGTACATGTATAACGTATCAGTTGTAAACAACTAATTATGACCTCTCGGCAAAATATATAAATCAATATTGAGAGATTACATTCTGCTGTTTTATGTGTGTAAAACCGTACAACGCTTTCTTACATTTATTTTGGTGTAACACAAAAATGCTTTACATTTACTTTGGTGTAACGAAAATATCTTACATTTACTTTGGTGTAACAAAAATATCTTACATTTACTTTGGTGTAACATTACACCTACCTAATCTCTAAACATACATGTCAGCTATCACCTTATTTATGTAAGTGTGTTGTAGTGTATGCACCTAACCCTTATTCTTATATGCGTCAGATATAACTCGAGGTGACACAGACAGGTCGCTACAGAAAGTCGATTATCACTAGCAGTTAAATCGTCTTTCCAACAACGCCGTACAAATCACAAAAATTTAAAATCTAGCTGCTAAAATTGTTTTTCACCTATCGGTCCCTGGTAAATCTTTCAGCATGCCATTATAGTTTTAGGTGCGGGCCCGACATGGCCTGTGACTACATTTGTCCGAAATAACCCGACGAGTCCATTCGGACAGCTTTTACTATAGCCGCAAGAATGGTCCCAGCAGATTTTTAGGCAATACGCATGTGCGTAACTTCATACGCAAGTGCGTAACAATCGCTATTTTCACCAAAAAAACGGGACGTTATTGATAACACCCGAAAGAACACATACACGGAATGCTGGCCGATTCAACAGACGACAAAATATAAAACGAGTGACTTATTATTTCAATACAATGTGACATGCTAGAGACATCGCGATTCAATGCAATTACACGGATCGCCATCGCCCTGTCATGTACAATATCAATACAGTAACAATATATATAGCTTCACGTACCTTTTATAATAATGAATAGCATCTCTATATCGAACCTTTCATCGGTATGTTTAAAATGTCCCCTAACAAGAATGGGAAATTCCATCCTTTATATATTGAAAAACGCACAAGATTTCCGAGATATTCAAGAAGAATAAGGAAAACGTGCAAGCGTTGATAAATATAGATACAATGAATTCCATCTCAGACAAACCGACCTTTTATTGGGACTATCAAAAGAAAGAGTACCGTATCATGGTTCGAATAGGTGCCCAGGTGCATACCTAAACCACTGCGTATTTGTGCGTATACGCAACCATAGCTGATTCTGTCATTCCAGCCATTCTGTATCGTAACAAATATGATATTAAGTTGTTATGCATGATTTTCCCCTAAAATGTCAATGTGTTTGGAAAAGCCTAGGGTGTAGCTTTTTATTTTAATACCAGGTACTGGTTGGGATTCCTTATGTACCATTGGCTGACTGTTGCACAGGCATTAAATACCTGGCAAATGTTATGTCTGTTTTGAATTCATCATTTTGTCAATTCATTGAATACCAAGATGCATATGCAACGTTATCAACTGAAAGCACTGACTATATTTTAAACTCTGTTTGCAATTTTACTTCTTTTGGGAAAGAGTTGCCCATGGGTTCTGCTTTCCTTGTGTTCTCCAAGTATTATGTTTAATTGTAGTTTTAGTATCGGGTTGAATATTGGCTTCAAGTTTTGATTGATTGCCAATTCCGTTTCAAGGGCAAGACTTTGGTCAGATTACCTCAGTTCCTGATCATTGTGACTTCTTCTTATACGGTCAGACCTTTTTTTGCAATTATGCTTGTTTATATATTCAATAAGTTCTGTATTTGTAGTTTTATGCAATTCTTGGAGTTTCCATGATGTATTTTCAAAACTGGTTCTTCAGTCAAGTAAATGGCAATTTAATCAGGGAATCAGTTATCCTTTTAGCGATCTGAGTGTCCTAGATGAAACTTTAATAAGATATTGTCGACATCATTTTTGTCTGTCCCATTTGATACTATGACATTTTACAGGTTACGGAATATGATTGTAAGCACCTATGATTGTAAAGTTTGGTACATGTATTCTTTAAATATTTCAGCATTTTTGTGATAGAAAAACAATCAAGCAAAAGATCCCACAGCTACATAAAATGGGTGAAAACTGTAGTTTGGCATTAAAGTAAATAGCAAAATAAAACCATAATGTGAAGATAAATGAAATCAACTACTTCAAGAGGCATTCGACAGGGTGAAATTCTCTCTATGTGGTCAGTATTGGAATAAGGATGACAGCTTTGAAAAAAAAATAAAGATTCTGTCTTGCTCACGAAGGAAAATATGCAACATGTTTTAAATTATGGAATTGTGCAGAATGTGGGATATGATTATATAAGGTTGTAATGTTTATTAAATATTTATTTTATTATGTTGGTGATCAAGAAATGATAAAACAAACGATTCCCCGACACAAATGAAATAAATGAATTATAAAGAATGACTTTCTACTAAAGTAAATCTGGTATTGAAGTCGTATTATGGAGATTATCAAAATTTACTGTTCTATGAGGAGTTGCACAAGGTGAAGTTCTCCCTAAATGGTCAGTATTCATGTTATTATAATAGTTTTAACAATATTTAAGATTCCATCTTGCTTATAGAAGAAAGCAAACACAAAAAACTTGCTTTTAAACTAACCAAACACTTATTCATTAGCTACCATCATTTTTTTTACATTTCTGAGAACTTGGATTTGTAGCATTCAAAGTTCTAGGACAACATGTTACCGGTCTTTTTCTTGAAAATTTTAGCATATCATCTATATATGTATAGCCTAATTTGAGAGTAAATTCATAGGTTGACAAGAACTGGAACATGCCTAAATTCTAAAACAAAATAGCTGAAAAAATATTCTGAAGCCGAAATTTGGGGACGATTCCAGACAAATTCATAATTTTCTGAATTTAAATTTTACAGAAACTGATTTTTGTTCTATGCATATCTATTCAGTGATGATCTTAGATAGTTTTAAAAATAAATATAATACAATATAGGAAACTATAAGAGTTATGGGCGGCTTAAACTGAAGGTACCCCCATAATCAGATGCCCGGTTACATAACATCTCATTTTTTGACCATGTGAATAGGTAAGTGGGAAACTGTATCTCAAATAGAATAGTTATATGTGAGGCAATCATTATGCATAATATTATGAAAATCTATGCGTGGGCAGAACCCTATGTAAATTTCCTATAGGGTGAGACCTCCCCTTTATAAGTATGAAAAAAACTTTAAAAAAACAAAGAAAGAGAGACAAAACAACTGGTACATTCTTTCTTTGTTCAACATCAGGATCAATCAACCCTCGAAAGTGATGTTCACCGAGGCAAAGCCGAGGTGAACATCACTATTCTCCAGTTGGCAAATCCTGATGTTAACCTCATAATAATGCATCAATTGTATAATGACAGTTAAAGCTAAAGAAATAAGACATTAAGCCATCTAATTATTGGAATTTCTCATATAGTCTGCATACTAGATGCCTTTACTACATATTAAAGATTTTGAGACATTTTACGACTTTTCATGCTGTTATGTGCGTTACATAATTTAAATTACCCTTGATAATTGTAATTGTGACTAATATCTTTTACTTTTACATCTGCTCTGTGCATTTTTTTCACAATGTTTAAATCTTACCGTACTAACATATTCACCACATTGCTCTTCATCTAAATTCTGTGGTGATGTCAGATCTAGGGAAACACCTTCAAGGAAACGTAGAAGAAAGAATTTAAATGAAGAGCAATGTGGTGATGTCAGATCTAGGGAAATATCTTCAAGGAAACGTAGAAGGAAGAATTTAGATGAAGAGCAATGTGGTGATGTCAGATCTAGGGAAATATCTTCAAGAAAATGTAGAAGAAAGAATTTTGATAAAGAGCAATGTGGTGATGTCAGATCTAGGAAAACATCTTCAAGAAAATGTAGAAGAAAGAATTTTGATAAAGAGCAATGTGGTGATGTCAGATCTAGGGAAACATCTTCAAGATAATGTAGAAGAAAGAATTAAGATGAAGAGCAATGTGGTGATGTCAGATCTAGGGAAACAAGGAAATGTAGAAGAAATAATTTAGATGAAGAGCGATATGGTGATGTCATATCTAGGGAAACATCTTCAAGGAAACGTAGAAGAAAAAATTTAGATGAAGAGCAATGTGGTGATGTCAGATCTAGGGAAATATCTTCAAGGAAATGTAGAAGAAATAATTTAGATGAAGAGCAATGTGGTGATGTCAGATCTAGGGAAACATCTTCAAGAAAATGTAGGGGTGAGATGTAGAGAAACGATGGGAAAGAAGCAGAAAAGACTTGATGTAAAAAAATGGGTACAGACATGCACTTTGTCAGACAAACGCTTCAACAATCTGTAAAACAAGGTCCTACTTATGACTGATGTTCTTGCAGAAGACTTTTATATAGACAATCTGTATTGTGTTACTCTGTCAAACGAAATATGAAAACATCAGCAACTTTGCTAGATTGTTGCGGTGGAAATGAGACATCATCAAATAAATTTATTTGTAAAACCTGTAATGCCTCATTAAAGAAGGACAAGATGCCTTGTCAAGCAGTAGCAAATAATCTGTACTTTGATAATATCCCAGATGCACTGCAGGATCTTTGTCCACTTGAACAGAGACTGATCTCACAGAGACTTCCTTTTATGCAGATAGTGAGCCTGCCGAGAGGTGGTCAGAAAGGTATCAATGGAGATGTGGTAAATGTACCTGCACAGATTGATACCATTGTGAAACCTTGCCCAGGATGCCAATTGATTGTGGACTTGTACCAGTAAAATTAAAGAAGAAACTGGAATATAAAGGCCACAGTTTATACCAGTCCATACGACGGCAAGCTGTGCTTCATGCTCTACAGTGTTTGAAGGAAAATAATCCTTTATATAAAGGTGTTCACCTGGATAAAGACTGGCTGACTAAATGTGAAGAAGAAGAAGCTGAAGTGTTGTGCACCGCTCTGATTGAAGCCGAACAACAGATATCCAGAAATATTTCAGACAGTGATGAGCCAGAAGATGAATGTGCAGAGGAATCAAAGGAATCTTCAGACAAAACAAGTGACAACTCTGAGGATAGCGAGGGCAAACTGAGAGGAATGCCCTACAATACTTGCCTTCAACCAGCAGACGAAATCCCTGGTAACCATGTCTTCTGTTTTGCTCCTGGTGAGGGTGAGCGCCCTGTCAGTCTTCTTACTGATAACCAGTGTGAAGTCCTCGCATTTCCATCTATATTTCCTACTGGAAAGTTTGGACATTATAACCAAACTCACACTGTCAGTCTGTCTTGCAGGAAATATTTCAATCAGCGACTTCTAAATGTAGATAGGTGTGCAAGCAATGTAGTTTTTTGCCCAGTACTTTACAGAGCTAAAGCAAGTTCTAGATAACATCAACATTGCTGTGAGACTATGTAAACCAAGCCAAAACACTGCAGGGACCATAAAAATTCTCTTCAAGACATGATTCAAAACAATGATGCTTATAAGTTCTTGCAGACTGTGCGTGGTCCTCAACCGTACCGGAAGCGCACATTACATGACCTCTGTGCTATGATTCGTCAGCTTGACATTCCAACATTGTTCATAACCTTCAGTGCTGCTGACATGATGTGAACAGAACCTATTAATTATCACACAGCAGCAGGAAGTGACTCTTACAGATGAAGAAGTGAAAAGCTTGGACTGGCAGGAGAAATGCAACTGGATCAGATCCAATCCAATCACAGCGGCAAGACACTTCCAATTTCGAGCACAAAAATTTATCCATGGTGTACTGATGTCAGATGCTCATCCCGGGGGACACATTGTGGATTATTTCTACAGTGTCGAGTTCCAGTAGAGAGGCTCCCCGCACTTGCATTGTCTGTTTTGGGTAAAAGATGCACCCAAGATTGGTCACAATACTGAAAAGAAATTTGCAGCTTTATTGATACTTATGTTTCTTGCAACATCCCAGAGTTAGAGACAGACCCAGATTTGTACATATTAGTAGACAAGGTACAACGTCATTCTCATTCATCATCCTGTATGGGGTCTGGAAAAGGCTTCAGATTCCATTTCCCTAAACCTCTGAAACACTCATAGCTGATATTGCCAATATTGAAACCACTGACCCAGCTCTAATTAAGATCAGAAAGGAGGAAAATGCTAATATCTTGAAAAAGGTCTATGACTGTCTTGCAGAAAATCCAAATTATTCTTGTGATGATTTTTTACAAGCTGAAGTGGGTAAAGATGTTTATTTGAAAGCTCTCAGCCAATCTGCATCATCACCAACTGTCATTCCTGCTAGACAACCTTTTCATTCTTACATTAACAACTACAAAAATAGTAAATGAGTATGATCAGGCAATACCACAATCACAAACTGCAGACAACCCCGTGACAGCGCGAGGAAAAGCTGCTCAACCATCACGAGACACCAGGAAGACAAATTAAGCAAAGCAATCAGCTCTCTCTTCCCCATCAAGATGATTGCAATACTAGAATGGACATAAAGTAACGTACAACAAAACAAAGAACAATAACAGACTCCCACAATGGGAGTAACAATAAACAAAAAGTCAACAACAACAGAACCACTGCCTTAGATCGGACATCAGCCTAAGCCACCAGGGGGCTTAAATGCATTTTACTGGTATCAAATCTTCGCCCTAGATTCTGCTGTTGTTGAAGTACAAGAAATGTTCAGCTCGCATGGAGGCCATCTAACTAATGCAATTTATCATCATGGAAAACACTCTAATCAAATTAACACGCCATGATGAAACAAAGAAAAGGGCTCATGACTCACAGATAGTCAGAGCTAAAGAAAACCTCAAGTTGAGCCACGGTGGGTCCAGCTACAGATAAGCATCAGGCACCAGCCCACCGATTAAAGCTTTACCTCAGAGCCGTCATAGAGTCTGAGGCCTGACCCACCGTCGTGCAATTAAAGAGGAAACCATAGCTATAAACCGTGATTGGGTTTAAAACTAGGCAAAAATAGTAAGTGAGTATGATCAGGAAAAAACACAATCAAAAACTGCAGACAACCCCGTGGCACCGCGAGGAAGAGCTGCTCAACCATCACGAGACACCAGGAAGACAAATTAAGCAAAGCAATCAGCTCTATCTTCCCCATCAAGATGATTGCAATACTAGAATGGACATAAAATAACGTACAACAAAACATAGAACAATTACAGACTCCCATAATGGGAGTAACAATAAACAAAAAGTCAACTACAACAGAACCACCGCCTTAGAATGGACAGCAGCCTAAGCCACTGGGAGGCTTAAATGCATTTTACTGGTACCAAATCTTCACCCTAGATTCTGCTGTTGTTGAAGTACAAGAAATGTTCAGCTCGCATAGAGGCCATCTAACTAATGCAATGTATCATCATGGAAAACACTCTAATCAAATTAACACTCCATGATGAAACAAAGAAAAGGGCTCATGACTCACAGATAGTCAGAGCTAAAGAAAACCTCAATTTGAGCCACGGTGGGTCCAGCTACAGATAAGCATCAGGCACCAACCCACCGATTAAAGCTTTATGTCAGAGCCGTCATAGAGTCTGAGCCCTGACCCACCATTGTGCAATTAAAGAGGAAACCATAGCTATAAACCGTGATTGGGTTTAAAACTAGGCATGCAGACTGTCGCATGATATCCAAATTATATCCAACCCTTATATAACGTTTTACTATCTTTTTGAATTGATCACTAAAATTAGGTTTTCCAACAATTCGTTTTAATTTATAGACTAAATCACCATAAAATATAGGTTCTGATATGCCGTGTTGCAGAAGAGTTTTTAACCCAATGTTGTATTTAACAATTAACTCTGAGTGTCTGTGGTAGAATTTAGAAAATGCTTTTCGAATTTTATGATATCTATAATCTTGTTTTAATAATTAAGAAGTTAAACAACCCTACTTCGCATATGGCAAGCAAATATGGACATCCAGTTTGTAACAGATCCTTGGGCCTGTGCCATGTATATCCTCTCATACATCACGAAAGGTAATAGACAGATGTGAGAACTTTTGAAACGTGCTGCAGAACAATGCAAGGAAGATGATTCTATCTGACAGCAAATGATAACACTAGGAAATGTTTTCCTTACACACCGTGAAGTCAGTGGTCAAGAAGCTGCTTATAGGGCTCTTTCATAAAACCTGAAGAAAAGTTCAAGACAAGTTGTATTTGTAAATACTAGCATGGCCAAGGACAGAGTTCGCATTCTTAAGCCCCAAAGTCAGCTGAAAGATCTGCCTGATGATTCAACAGATATAAATCAAGTAGGCATTTTGGAAAGGTATTCTGCAAGACCAGCATCATTGGAAGACTGTTGCCTAGCAGATTTCGCTACATCCTACCGACTTTTGAGCATGTCATCTACAGAAGATGAACTAGAAGACCTTGATGATCAACAACACGATGAAGTTATCCCATCAAAGAAAATACATCTACAGTTTAGACTTGGTACTATGTACAAAAGGAGGAGAAGAGTTGTGAATAGACACCAAGATTTTCACGTGTCAAGTTTCATGAGAAGCTTTTTTTTCCATTCAGCTCTTATGTTGTACCTTCCTTGGAGGATTGAAAGAGAACTCCTTGGTAACTATGAAAAACACTTTGATGCTGTTACAGAAGAAATAGAGGCAACCATCAGTTCCTTTGAAACAGATGACTGCATGATGGATGAGGCTTTAAAAGTGTTGCAAACAGAAGGTCCTCCAACCCAAGCCTGGGACAACCTTGCCCCAGAAACACAACAACAGGAAGGCGATGATGAAAGTGAAGGAAAGACACCCTCAGAAGAACATAGCCACTTGCAGCCACAGGGTTCTGCTGAGCCTCCAGAACTATCATCAGTACGTCCAATGGGTTATGCCATACAGAATCAAACAAGCACCATGCCTACAGAGAAGTACCAACATCTCGACCAAAGTTTAAACACAGAACAATGCCAGATATTTGACCAAATACATTTATGGTGTAGAGAGGTTCTTCAAGGAAGGAAGACTGGTATAACTCCATCTCCCTTCTACATGTACGTTTCTTGAGGTGCAGGCACTGGGAAGAGCCACTTAGTTAAGGCAGTGCAGAACATGGCAAGAAAAGAGCTTCACCCAATCTGTGACAGTGCTGATGAAGTTACTGTTCTAATTGCTGCACATACAGGCATAGCAGCACTCAATGTTGAAGGCAGTACCATCCATAGCACATTTTCTATCCCAATCAGCAACTACAGCAGGTCTACCTATGAGACAATGTCTCATGACAAGAAGGCATCTCTTCGTAACAGTTTGAAGAATTTAAAGATTATCATTAATGATGAAATTTCCACAAATAGTAAATGAGTATGATCAGGAAATACCACAATCACAAACTGCAGAATGGACATAAAGTAACGTACACCAAAAACATAGAACAATTACAGACTCCCAACACCACCCTTTATTGCACTTCTGACAGGTCTGGGATTCTACTGGTGGACATGAATGGTCATTATATGATTCCAGTCTATATCTTCTGTACACAGTATACTCTGGCAAATTGAAGGCATCTGTAGAGTGTCTCTCCTGAAGCCATGTCTCACTGATACATATGACATGGGATGATAGAAGTTGTGTATGATGGCTTACATCATTAAAATGGCATACCAACGACCGACAATTGATGTGAGAAATCTTGAAATATGCTTTATCTGGTAGTGTAGCCAGAGATGCTGGTATGGTGACTGGCATGTTTCTTCTCATTCGATTAATCTCTTTGATTACTTTGGGATTGTCAACTGTGTCCTTGTAATATCCACATTGTTATACTTCCCAACAGAGAACTTGGCTTCCACGGAGTAATTGGTGTGGTGCCCTCTGTAGAGGTACTGAATTTCTTTCTCAGTTGTTTTCCCACCTGTGCATTGTCAAATTTCACTAGGATAGCAGTAGGTGATTTGATGCTCTTGCCCTTGCTTTCTATAAATCTAACCACACTACCCTGGACACCATTTACAAGACCATCTTCTATACATATGTTCTTCGTAACCATCACCCGACATCCTACACAGAGTGACAGGACTTCTTTCAGGCCACCAGTCTAGGAGGGATCATTTGGTATTTTTACATCAGCTTTGCCTGTCTGTAGGTCTTTTCTAGCATCAACAGCATGCATATGGCAAATTGGTGTATTCAAGGCTGACATCATCTTCTTGTTGTGGTTGTCCACCTGGACATTTGTAGGGAAAGCATGCAGAGAATCATATGGATATTTATCATCATCAGGCGATATAATATGAGCTTTTAAGGTATCCAAATCATTACTATTGAGCTCCCCAATTCTTGCTCTATTTAGAAGCTGTGCAAAGTGTCAGTCAAATTTCTGTCTCATTATCTGTTGTAATTCAGCTAAGAGAAATAGATCTTTCCACATGTGGAAAGGATTCAGATTGGCATATTAATCACTAGGTGGTTGAAATACTGGGCTTTTCTTGACAGGGTCAAGCTGTTAGAAGTCCCTTACAGCCACTACACTGACACCTCCAAAGTAAACATCATTCTTGATTGTACCCATGATATCCTGAAGTCTTCTGTGTATCTGTAATAAAGTACTGTAACCAACCTTAGTATTGCAAATCATCTTGATGGGGAAGAGAGAGCTGATTGCTTTGCTTAACTTGTCTTCCTGGTGTCTTGTGATGGTTGAGCGGCTCTTCCTCGCGGTGCCACGGGGTTGTCTGCAGTTTGTGATTGTGGTATTTCCTGATCATACTCACTTACTATTTTTGCAGTATATGTCAGAAAAGATAAAGTTGTCATGTTGCCAGATGATGTGTATCCAAGTACTTGCAGTATTGAAATGCTGAAGATAGCACTGAAGGATGACAACCTGGGAAAAATCATACTTCTTCACCTATATCGTCCACAGCATTGCAGTCTTTACGATCTATACAGTCAATTGAACCAAGAAGTTTCTGCCATATTAGTTGCTGGATATCCAGTTGTTGTCATTGGTGACTTTAATGATGATCTTTTCAAGACATCCACAAATGGGCATAGCAGTTTAACTTCTCTTTGACTACAACAAATCATATCAGATCCTACCCATATGTACGGTTCCTTGCTTGATCACATTTATACCAATCTGTCTGTCTGTAAAAGGTGCTATTTCTGGAGTCATCCCTGCTTAATATTCAGATCATAATGTTGTTTGTATTGCTTTAAAATCATCAGAACACAACACAAGCAACGCAAAATTGCTGCTTTATCAATCACCCAAAGAACCAAAACACAAATCTAGACCTGCAACAGAAAATAGGAGAAGCCACAAAGTACTAGATGAAAACACCAACCCATCAGTACATAAAACAGGCTGCAAAGTAACAAGGAGTAAATCCAGAGAAAAAGACCCTGATTTACTTGAAGTACAGCCACCCATGTTGCAAGTTATGAGTTTAGAACTACCCACTTTAGAGGACAGACAGAGTGTTGCAAATTACTTTGGAGTTCCAACCCAGCAAAATAAAGAAGTACATCGTGAATTATATGACCATAGATACACTCAACTCGGCAGATATCTACGTTTACAAACACCGGGAGGTCACATTGACATGATTGAGCCTGATGGTAATTGTTTCTTTTGATCTATCAGCAAAGAAATATTAGGAACAGAAAAGTACCATTCAAAAGTAAGGAAGCGGCTTTGTGCTTTCATTTCGGATCATAGGAATACATTCCAGAACTGGACAGAAGGTGGTGCTGCTGGTTTTACAAGACATGTGCAAAATATGAGAAAAGCAAGAGTATTGGCAACTGAGGTGGAAATCATTGCAACGTCTACGTTTTTTAACACCTCAATCTATTAGTTTACTGAAGAATACATTGAAGGCCACAACACCAGCCTGAGATGGGTCCGGTTCCAGCCAATACAACTGAGTGCAGAGATCCGCCTAATGATGGATGTCCAGTAGAAGGAAACCTCTATCTGCATCCCACTTAGGATGTGCACTATGACAGGGTGTACTCACTGCCACAAGGTAAAGTATAACAAGTTAATATATAGAACTATAAGGTTGTCTTTTTTAAGGCCCTCCCAGGTGAGGGGTGGGGGTACCTGGTCCCCTGAAATAAATAAGCTGGTTCCCCTGTTCCACAAAAAATGAAGAAAAAAATCTTATGTTCCCTGTTCCCTAATATTGTAATTGTTCCCCTGTTCCTACCCTTTAAAATTTGGCCTTTGTTCCCCTTAAATAATGTCCTTTTACCTGCTCCCCAAAACCCAGGGCTCACCCTGCCATTAGCCATTTTAGCCATTTGCTACTAAAAATGTAGAGTGGCTACAAATATAAGACAATGGCTAAAAGTACACTACAGGTGGTTCAAAAATTACATATCTGTGAAAAAGTGTATTTTGAACAGTTTTTCGATTTTCCAATATTGCTTTTATTATTCCTTCACACTTTATTATTGTGCAATATTTAGCTCTTTGAATGCTGAATTTTTTTCAATACCATCAGGGTGTTGAACAGTTTGGATCCAGATCAGGCCCCACGTCTTGTCATGCCTGATCTGGTTCCAAACAGTTTGCAAAGGTTATCAATCAGCAGATGATAAAAGTCACGGCTAGCGGGCATAGAGTTAAATACAGAACAGCTTCTTGATACTACTTACCTGGCTAAAACTTTGGCTAAAGTCAAATTCACTTGGCTCCAACTATTTCCATTTGGCTAAAGTGTTGGCTACAACAAATTCTGAGCCAGGGTTAGCCCTAAAAACCCCTGGGAGGGCCTCTTTATTGTATGATGGTAGAAACAAATTTATAATCTAAATAGAATTCTCATAAAAACTTTTTTAAACAAAACAAATTACATGCTCAATTGGCTAATAGAAAAAAATGTTTTTTTTTCTATCTTAAATATATGGTCTTAAATGAGATATTATACAACCCTACCCCCAGTTTTATTGAGGGGCAAGTTTTGGTGTTACCATTTAAGTAAATGTATGTGAAAATAATTTAATCTGTTGGATATCTTACATTTTTGAGACTTTCTTGTGCATATAACTGCAAGTTTGTCACCAAGTTTCTAAGATCAGAGCGCTTTTTAAAGGATGTAACATGCATAAAATGGCATTGTAAATGAGTAATGTAAGAGATGATATTCATAAAGAGTGAATATATTTCACATATGTACCTGTATATCTCTAATGGTGCCTGAAAAATTAGAAGTCATATTCATTGCTCATTATCAACCGGGCCGCGTAGCCCAGTCGGTAACGTGTCTGACTGCAGATCCATGGGTCACGAGTTCAATCCCAGCACGGTCCATACTTTCGTTGAGATTGATCATGAATTAATGTCTACAGCCATTCTCCTCTCTTCCACTGATTCAAGAAGGGCTGTTGTCAGTTACAAGCGAAACTGATAGTTAACTGCTTAGTCAAGCTTGCCCAGGAAAAAGTGTGGTTAGATGAACTGACATGACCGTCCCGACATGACAATAGCTGTTGACTGGGACGTAAGGAATCAAACCAAACCTCCTAAACCTAAATTGGTGATTATCAATCCCATTAACTTATACATTATATTTTTCATGAAAAAGATAGTAGGTTCAACTCTCTAATTATCCGCAATAGAGTTTTTCTCATTAGACAAGTAACAATTAAAAAATATGGGTTGAAAACTGTTTTTTTGCTATTCAACATATAGGCAATAAAAATTTACAGGAGTGCTTTCTCCCCCTCCCCCCCCCCCCTTCCCTGCGTGACCAACTAATCATTTTGCATTTCAAACATCATTTACAAGTGGCATGATTGGTCACAGGGGAAACGCTGTCAAAATGCTCAAAAACAATTTATTATAAAAACTTATTAGGAGCAAATTTTGTACAAATCTGTCAATTAACAATGACATGTATCAGGGCTTTAGTTATGATTGTGTACCAAGTAATTGTTTGTCTTATTTCTAATTCAAAACATATGTTGTGGGAACTCAAAAGAACCGTCTCTATGAGCATCTAATTATAGGTTAAAACTGATGAGTAAGAAAATATTTACAATTTTACGCTCAAAAATTGTGTTTATCTAGACTGTGATGTATATATACATCTCAGTGAACAGGTCAAACTTATTGAGCTTGAAACATAACAGGTAATAGTCAAAAGTCATGGACAGAAGAAACGATGAAATCATCTCAACCCAAATGTTATGCAAACGCATCACTTTCGTCTCAAGTTTTATGCTGCAAAGATTATATTTCCATGTATTTAGGTGAATACCTGGGGAAACTTTGACTTTCTATAAAATAAAATTTGGTCACAAAAAATACCCCCTAAACCCTAAAGTCCTTGCATTAATAAGCATTTTAATTTTGTTAGGTGTACAAGTAAGGGTATGATTTAAGCCAGAAATTGTAGTTGTCTAAGGCTGTCATAAGTTGGGCAGATTGAAAAGGATACTGTCCGAGGTCATTTAATAATCTTCCTGTTTAATGTAAATATTCAAAACTAAAAGTAAGTGAGTATGGCCAGGAAATGGCACAATCACTACTGCAAACCAATCCATGGCACCATGAGAAATATTTAAAGAACAATAACAGCCAGACAATATAAGTAAAGCACCCAGCTCTCTCTCTCTCTTCCTCACCCAGGTGATTGGAAAACCAGAAAAGACTAAGTGCTGCATAACAAAAAAAGAACATAACACCCCAACCCCCAAACAATGGGAGTAACAACAAACAAAGAATCATCCGCGGAAACCCTCACATAAAAGTTATATCTGTCGTTGTGTTTCTTCATCCGCCTCCTCGCAACCAGTAGATACATCACACAGTATATCAATTATTTCCAGTGGTACAATTTTACCACGAGTCCACTCAAAATCAAACGCTCCATCATCATCAACTATCCAACAATGCAATTCATGGCTTGGTCTGTTAATTGGCTCTCTGAGCCTACATTTCCAGTGATGCTCTGAAAGGAGGAAGAAAACTAAGGTCAATGCCAACAAAAGAGTACCGGGTCCAATGTATATGTACCTTGATATTTCTGTGAAAAAGAATCATATCTGAGCCTGTTAACACTGTTATAGATTGCCACTTTCCATACATGTGACAAGCATATTCTTCAAGATCATCTCATAATTTCTCTGAACATTTTTCATCCGTCCCCAAGCATTCCAAGACCTTTATGAGGGTCTGGATGGTGTATAATGATTAGTGAATAATGGCCCTTTTTATAATGAAAAGTGAATAATGAGCCAAAACAAATAGTAAATGGTGAATAATGAGGGCCTAAAACTAATGCATAATCCTATTTTTAATGACTTGAAGAAAAAAATAATGAATAGTGAATAATCAGATTTGTTTGCCACCTTTCTTACTTTTAATGAATGATTGGTCTTATTTTAATGAATAACCCAAAATTTTAATGAGATGAATATTGGGCTAAATTTTTAATGAATAGTGAATACCAGACCCCCATCCAGACCCTCCTATATGAAGTCTGAGTATTTCTAAAGTGCTTTAAGGGGGCTAATTCTGCCATTTAGATGAAAGAGCTTACTTTATCACAGCTGGTAAAACAGTGTAATGCAAGAAGAACAGAGCTCAAATCAGACCGGTTCACTACTATGATTCACTAAGTTTGCTGTTTATTTGTTTGATGATTTACGTCCCAGTTAGCAATTTTACAATCATGTTAGCATGATTTCCTTTGTTCCTGGGTTAAACCAGTACTAAACAGTGGATTAAGTGTCTTGTCAAGGACATAACATTGTGACTCCGTCTGCAGTGATCCTCAAACTAGCATCCGTTTGATCCCAGTAGTCTAGCGCTCTACCAACTGATCCTTTGCCACTACACTCCGCTCACTAAGGTTCTAAGATCAGAGTGTGCATTAAAGGATGCAACATGACATAATAAATGAGCAAGGTCATTGTCTTTGATTACACCGTCGGATGTACATGTAAATGTTTTAAATTCCAGCCCTTTCTAACGGATCGTAAAATGAGACTTCTTTACTTAAAACCATCCATTGGGCACAATTTAAACATACTGATTCCCAAGTTTGGTCTGTTATCTTGTTTCCCTCGCCGATAACTTCAACAAATGTTGTGAAGAGGTTGTTGGTGCTAATGCTTTAAATAATTGGAAATTAAATATAATAATCCTTAGCATTCAAGCATGACACTTTCAAAAATGACAAGACAAGAAAGTGAGGTCAAATATTTTGAATACAGAGGTTACACCATCAAACAAAACAGTGAGGTTTGAAGTCCTTGATTGGCATGTTTTAAAGTAGGAGTGTATTTTTGGGCTGGTCCTTAGCCAATCAAATGAAAAGGGAGATTATGTTAAATTAAATAAAAAAAAATATTATGTTAGACCTTGAGGTACCAATAGACCCTGGTGCACCATACAGGGGATTTTCGTAGACATGTATTTTCTGAAACCCCATTCAATTCCCTTTAAAATAAAGCGTGTTAGCACTCTACATGGGGGCGTTTTGCCGTGGCGGCCTGTTGATTACGTTACCAATATGAATTTTCATAACACATACAAGAATCGCTATAATATATGTATTTGATACATTTTTATCGTTTAGATTATGACTTTTGCACCAGATACTAAAGCAATTGATAATCAGTATGCTAAAATAGCTAAAGTATTGAACTTATGATTGTATCATAACGTGTATTACAAAGCCTAATGAAAATTACATCATGAAATAAGTTTTTTGTCTAAAATAGTTTGGTTACAAGCATTCAATAGTAAAGCTGTCCACAGTATTAATTTATTATCATAAAGTTACATTAATTATCTTTAAAAAAAGTATTTTTGTAAGTCATATCTTGCATATGATGTCTGTAATTGCCTTTTAAATATATTAACCCCAAGTGAAGGCTAATTTATTCACATCAATTCAATGGTAATAAAACGCAGATAGATGTTCCAAATAATTTAGTCATCATCTTTTTATTACTGCATTTATCAATTCAACCAAGATTCTATATAAAAAGCAGTATTCAGGGTGGTATTTTTCAAGTTATTGAAAAGTAACGTATGTTACAATGCGAATATTTAGTAATACCTACCCCTTGTTGGATTCAGACATTATTATGAGTAAAATGCGCTTTATGAAATTATGTTATTTTAACCTAAGATTTTATATCATTTAACAAAAAGATTTGCATTCTGCTAACTTAAAGGTGACTGCTTGTGTACTTTTATTTACGTTATTTGTAAAAGCATTTAAATTAAAGCACATTCTGAGCACCTTTAATAGCTCTATTAAAATTATTCATTCTCTAAATGGTCCAATTCTCTTTTAGATAAAATGATAAGCTAGCTCCAAGTTTTGAAAGAATACCTTTCCTTCCAGTGGTGTTGTATGCGTTACCATATTATTCTCTATGTAATTACATAAATAGTATTTATTCAATTTAAATATATTTATTGAACACCCTTACACTATCAAATCAAATATTTTCTATCTATAAAATAATAGTATTCTATATGCAGCTATATATACATTTAGTATCTCTTCTTGTCCAAAATACCAGCTTAATAGAAATAAATAAAGTGACAAAACCCACAAAACACCATGGAATTATATAGTGCCCCTTTTGCATTATTTTAAACAGGCTTTAGCTTTCCATCTGCAATATGATGCAGTTCATGCTATATGCCAAGTCATTTCAGATACTGACCTTATTAGCATTTTTGAACTAATTCAGATTATAACAGCCTCATTTTGTATTTAGAAAAAAGAAAGAAAAAAAACAGTCTATTCTGTAGCATCCCAGAGTGTTATTAATGCTATCAAATTAAATATTTGGTATTTGTTATCGTACCATACTATACAATCCCATTGCCGCTTAATTCATTTTGGGGTAATATACAGAAAATATATTTGTCACAACTGTACATTAATTAACATTTCAGGTTGAAGTAAGTATTCTATATATTTAATTATTTTAGATGCATTTTAACCATCCAAATATATAATAAATACTTTTAAAGTATATCAAATGTATTTTTATTTTTACTCGATCTTCAAATCTTAACGACTGAATGAGAAACCACTGTGACGTAAACTGTGGACTTTAAAATATGTATGGAGCACTTGACTTTACAGTAACTTTAAAGGGGACAGCAACCCTAATGATAAGTATGTTTTATCAGAAAGAGCTCTATGAACCATGAATTTTGATACAAGTATCATCAACATCGGTTGAAAAATGGGCAAGTTATGGACATTTAAAGAATTCAATATGACCAACATTTAACCGCCATTTTGAATATTTCATTAGTTTTCAGAATTTTTTCAACTGCTTAATTTTTAGCTATCACTACTATCACATCATTTGTGTTTAAGTAGATATGTAGCTTTAATCATAAGGAGAATGTTTCATTAAAGATTAATGCAAATAATCCATTGGTTTGTATTTTATTTTGATTACCCATATTTAATTAGTCTGAGTGACATCACTAAGCCTACAATATGGCCACTTCCATTTCAGTCAATTTGCAAATATTCAAACGCCCACAACTTCCACATTTTTCAACCGATTTAGATGAAGCTGGTATCAAAATTCATGATTTATTAAGATCTTTCATATAAAATATAGAAATTATCAGGGTTGCCGTCCTCTTTAAAGTTGGTAACATATTTTATTAATGGTTTGATAATTCATATAACATAGTTTATGTAAATAGTGATATATAGAGGTTATAATGAAAAATAAACCGTATACCATATGATAAATATCTGTTTATGTTCATTTGAGCTATTTTGAGGAAATATTGTTGAAGTGTTTACTTCACAACCATTTATTCAATATTAAAGTATATGATAAAATATCACCAGTTCTATTTCTCACTATATATATAGACACATACTTTTGTGAATAAAGTTGGCTACCAATTATATTAATCAAACATCTAAAGCATTGTATTTCCCTTTAATAAACAAATCGTGAAATTGGTTGTTAGAACAGGTACGTTTTGTAGAAATGGGTACTCGATTTATTTAAAATGCCCACTTAAAATCAAATAAAGATAAAATATGAAGTTTCATCATGGTTTATGCAATATCGTTTTTTAAAATGTATAACTGAATAAAATATTTCAAAGGTTTTAAAATCATGATAGTTTATCGTCTTCTCATATATTTAGATCTTACCAAGTAAGATCATTTAAAATCATGACAGTTTATCGCCTTCTCATATATTTAGATCTTACCAAGTGAGAAATAACCCTATTTTCATGCAACATTACCAAATAATGATCCCAACCTTGGCACATACACATTACAACCAGATAAATTATGGCTGAAACCATGCATATATCTCCATTATTGTCTAATATGTTACTCTTCCTACAGCAAGTGCATTCATAGCCATTACTTAATGTTATGATTATGTTTCTTGATCATACTCACTTACCTTTTTATGCCTTTTAGAAAAAAAGATGAATGCCAGTCTCTGCATTATCAACTGTCAGATCAACCACTTTTAAATATTAGTACATTTGTAAATTGAATGTAACGTTTTGGTAGTTTTAAATATCTCATCACAAGTCGAAATATTCACAGTGAAAAATTTCAGTATAGTGAGAATAGCATAATAAGTGTTTTATTATATATTTGAATATTGAGTAACTGCATGTAGTATAACAGTATTCGAGAATTTTCTTAAAATAGAGCTCAAACATTTAACTAAAAACAATGTATGGCTTAATATATAATAAATACACATAACTAAGTATATATGCTCGTATATAGCCTCATACGTAAATTATGTTACTGTCTTTAATACAATTGAAAAAGCCAGTGCTCCATACTGTTTACTTGGTTACATGTAGCCGATCATTTTTTTAAGATTGTATTATGTAAAATATTTAAAATATTTTGGGTCTTCTGATAGAACAATTTTGATCCGTTTGAGAATATGTAAAATACTTATTCTAAACTGAAATGTGATTTATGAATTAAATTAACATGAATATGTGATCTTAGTGTGAATTTCTGAGTATAATATACACAAAAATCGAATATTTATTTCCAATGAGCGTACAATGGATATAGTATCATATTGCCTTATAATGTTTCTTTACTTCTATTTGGTAACAGAGATAAAACGGTGGGATATTACTAATTTCCTCAAAGTAGTAAACTTTTATTTCCCTTTTTTGTGAAATGAAAATGAAATGTATTCTGATCTAGTTCTGAAATGTATTCTGAATTATCCTCAAAATGCGTGTAAGGCCAATACTTGAGAGCCATGGATTACAGGTATTGCAGATTTCAAACTTAAACAGCTAAACCCTCCTTTTAGATAAAGCAAAAAAATAATAAAAAAATGTAATGAAGTTATTTTTTCTATATCTATATTTTTCTTAAATTAAGCTGTCTATTTGGATAAATGCAGATGACGTATAGTGTTTGTTTGACCATTAAGGTTATATTAAAAGTGAATGGTTTTATTTGGTTGTATAATGCTATCAAAGATTATATTACCTTGGCTCTATTTCATATGGCAACGTATTCAACATTATTGGATGTTTATATCTAATTTAATTATAGAACCTTTGTAATCAATTATGTTATCTAAAAAGAAATACAACCATTTGGAAATTGCATATTTACAAAAACAAACAAACCATAAAATGTATTCAGACAATAGTTTAGCTTCAGAAGCATGGGTGGACAAGTAACGTAATACATTTGGAGATACCCCTACAGAGAGCAAAACTTTTAATGCAATTACAAAAATATCAGTATCAAATAAAATAGGTTCAGAAAATTATAAGCTAGCTAGACTTTTATTTGTTAAAATCGAGAAATTAGTAATTCTATTTTTTGGAGAGTAACGTAGTTCACAACATATAAAATGTTTTTACATGACTAAATGTTGAAAATATCTTGTTTCATACTGCGCAGGGGGTGTACTTAAACGATAAAACTAGTGAACAGCGTGCTCTCCTATTCATCTTTACGCAATTTTAACAGCCTCTGACTCTGAAGATGCTAAGCATTCCATTGACGTTAGATGTAGTTTATGAAGACTGGACTGGTAACAAGGTCAATGACTAGACGAATCGTTCTCATACAACACAACTTTTCTTTTTATTTTGGGGACAGAAATGTCACTAAATATTTCTTCAATGAAAAACTAGCAAGGAAAAATAAGTTTCTTATTAAAAATAAGGGTTTCCGTTATGGAAACTATAAGATCGTGACTTACGTTACTTTTAAGTAGCATCAATTACGTTACTATTGTACATGGTCAGTATTTGGAATCCTAATGCAATCAATCATCACAATAAACTGGTTACCTCATAAACTTGAAAAGTTCTTTTGGACATGTTTGGTATGGGCTGTAAAAAAGAGGGTAAGGGTAGATAATCTTCATTTATGAAGTTTCAGAAGGTCACAGCTAGTTTAGCTATGTACCAATTTCAAGGCCGTAGACAGTAGTTTACTACATGGCCAATTTTAATGCGACATCTGGTCAGAACTGAGTTCTATAAGAATCGATAAGAGGTAGAAACGTGAATTTCAATAGGTAATCTATGTTACTTGTATTACATCAGTGGTCAGGATAATCAGATGTTATTGAATTTGATCAATTTAGAACAAGTAACATCTATGCTTTATATCTAAAGGCAAATTACCCTTAGATTATATCGCTTTTACCATTAAGTCTGGTGATTTCTATTACAGTCTGAACTTACAAATTACATATAAGTAACGTATTTAACACGATATGAAACGATAAAGCCCCCACACTCAGAGTGCTTACAAGTTGCATTAAGTAGCTTAGGATACTGGCTATCAGAAAATGTATGTCTACAAAAGTCCCCGGTATGTTGCACCTTCACCATATACTGCCTCATAGTATATGTTGTATAATAACAAAAATAAAGATTTTAGCAAAAATTAAAGTGGAAACATTCATAAAGTATATTTATGATGCATGCGCAAGTCACCAGAAGAACAGAATGATCCATTCATAACGTTACTGACAATATGAAGTCCTTTTCATGACTGTTAACTGTTAAAATATAAAAGGACAAATGAACTATTCTTAAAAGTGTTCTGATTGCATCATATCTTTGATGGTTGTCAAGATATTTTGTGTCTGACTTTTTAGAAACGTCATGGTAGGATGGTAAACATTATATTGATAATAGAGTTTCATTTTGTTGTGAAAATTTAGATCTTCTTTCGCCTGGGCCTGTGTTCGCTTTTAGAAATGTGACGAAGGGGGCCCAGGAATTCCATGGGAAGTTTGTTTTGGCGCCTGCAGATTGAACTGCTGACAATGTTGTGGTCGTTTGGAAAATGTATTACATCAGCATCCAGGGCAAAAACGAAGCACTGCTAAAACATTTGGGCATAATTTGCTTGATGGGAGATCTGTCGTTGGTAGGCATCGGTGACATGACTGCTAAGCTTTCTATGTTTGTTGATGAGGGTCATGGCAGGCTTGATGCAGCATACTGGTTACCTATACTTTATAAAAACACACACTATAAGTCACGTATTGTGAAACAGTTTGTGAGAGGAACGGTGCTGATCTGTTTTGGTCTGTTGGGGGTTCGGGCGGGATTCTTGTTGGACTGGAATCTAAAGGTTTTCTGTCATCTGGTTTGTCTACATATAATTTTCCTGTTCTCTGCACTACAATGCCTCGTTGTCTGGTCGGAGAGGGGCTGACTGAATTAATTGAACAAACTTTTGACAGAGAGGTCTCACTTTGTTTGGTTTGAAATGAGAAATTTTCACTTTTGAACAACCAAAAGATATAATCTGTGGTCGTGTCAGGGGGGTTGTGGCGCTTATCGTTCTCTTTTGGACGGTGTGTTTTTAAGATTTGGCTCAGGATTGTGTGAACTGCTAAGTTACTGAAACAAGGTTATCTATATTATATATACTTCATAAAGCATTTTCTTAATTCTACCACAGACACTCGGGAGTTGATTTTTAAATGCAATATTGATTTTAAAACTCTTCTGCAACAGGACATGTCGGAGCCAGTACTTTATGGTATTTTAGTTTATAAATTCAAAAACATTGAAAATATGTTCTTAAAAGGGTATCCTTTGGAAGCAAAGAATGCACAAAAGAACTGTAACTGGAGTATGCATATTTTCTGGGCCAGACTAGCTAGTTTCGGCCATTCAGGCCTCATCAGTGACCCTCTAATAGTTTCAAAGTTCCACAATGAAATCCATGATCCCAAAGGACAAGATTATAAAATCTACACTATAGTGAAGGGCAGTGAGACGTTCTACCGCCGCCACACAGTCCCAGTCACTAGCTGTAGTGAAGTTAAATATGTTCTTAAAAGGGTATCCTTTGGAAGCAAAGAATGCACCAAAGAACTGAAACGAGAGTGTGCCTATTTTCTGGGCCAGACCAGCTAATTTCGGCCATTTAGGCCTCATCAGTGACCCTCTAATAGTTTCAAAGTTCCACAATGAAACCCAGGTACCCAAAGGACGAGAAAATAAAATCTACACTAAAGTGTAGGGCCGCCACATAGTCCCAGTCGCCAGCTGTAGTGAAAGTAAGTATGGGTGCAAAGATCAGCAATCAACACAATCAAGCACCACACCTGACCCAGGATACCAGTGGGAAAGTGACAAACTCACACAAACGAGAGCCAAGAGGTCAGCCCTTTCCCAGCAGGTGACCACAAAGCACATATAAACAGACGCATACAAAGGCATAGCAAACGCAAAACATAAAAGATCCACAAAAGAAGTATCGCCTTGGAACGGTCAGTAAAATATTTTACTGGAAGTAAGTAAGGGTGCAAAGATCAGGAATCGATACAATCAAGTACCACACCTGACCCAGGATACCAATGGGAAAGTGACAAACTCACAGTAGACACCACAAACGAGAGCCAAGAGGTCAGCCCTTTCCCAGCAGGTGACCACAAGCACATATAAACAGACGCGCACAAAGACATAGCAAACACAAGACAGAACAAAATCATAAAAGATCCACAAAAGAAGTACCGCCTTGGAACGGTCAGTAAAATATATTTTACTGGAGGGCTTAAACCGGTTTAACGGCGCCAACCTCACCCTTAATTCAGATGTGGAACAAGACACATAGATATTTGGTTTGCATGAAAGACCACTAAGTCAAATATGTTCTTAAAAGGGTATCCTTTGGAAGCAAATTGTAGTGATCAATTCAAAAATATAATCAAACGCAAACGTGGGAACATGATTATCATATGACAGTCTGCATGCCTGATAGTCTAGCTCCTAGACCTTGATGTTTTTGTCAATTTTACTTTACTTTTCATTCAGTATAATTTGATTTCATATAGCTAGTCTCATCTCTCTTTCATGATATCCTCACCAAATCACAAACTTTGCTATCAAAGAGGAAAGGAAGAGAATAAAGAATAATTGTTTTAAAATAAAATTATCATTAATTTTATTAAAAAGATATGATTTCCGACTAGTGGCTAGTCTACATGCCTGGTTGTAAGCACAATCGTGGTTTATAGCCATGGTTTCCTCTTTAATTGCCCTGACATAAAGCTTTCAACGGTGGCATTGTGTCTGATGTTGTCTTTGGCTGGGCCCACCGTGGCTTAACTTAAGGTTTTCTTTAGCTCTAACTATCTGTGAGTAATAGAACCAATATACGACGTGTACTGCATCAGTCGTCGTCAATATCAGCGCTTCCTGAACATCCTTTTTTGGGGATGTCCCAGCGGCGCAGTTAGTAGCGTCGATGTCTGGTGTAGTGTCTAGTTGTCATGCTCGTGGGTTTGAATCTCGCTAGAGGCAAAATATGTAAATCATTTCTATCTACAATACTGGCCTCGCTCAAACTTGAGCATTACGCCAGGGAGTGCGAATTTTGGAATTTTGATAAAATAAAAAAAACAAAAAAAAAAACAAACAAAACAACAACAACAAAAAAAAACACACAAAACTTTTGGCTGAATTTTTGCTTAAATAAGGAGTGCCCTAAACTCCTCTGTGGACTGGACATTGGCCACAGAAGGAGGCAGACTATTCAAATGTGGAATAGTTCAGGGGAAAAAGGAATTCTTCAGGGCATCACTGTATGCCTGGTGTCTGCGGTATTGAGCACTATGTGATGACCTGGTAGATTTCAAACTGTGAGCAGGGGTCATATACTTGTCTTTTTCATTAGATACTGCTCCACAATGAATCTTGTGGAAGAGAAGCAAGGAGGACTGACCCCTCCGGGCCTCAAGAGATGGCCATTCAAGCTCAAGTTCTCTGTATGGAACCTTGCCAAAGCCCTTAGCAAAATCCATTATGATTAAATCTGTCTGTTTGTGCCCACGATTCCCAGCCCCATCCAGGTTGCTGATGATATCGTGCACAAACTGGACCAACATCATCTATCGGCTCAGTTGATTCATTATATCCCTCAGTTACTGATCCTGTGTAGCTCGAAAGCAATGATGTTTGTGAAATTATATTTCCGCACTTCTGGTATTTATCTAAGTTCACTTGTATCTTTGGATCCATCAGGCTTTCATTTGCGAACTAAATAGATGCCCTCCATCGAAAAGGAACCAATATACGACGTGTACTGCATCAGTCGTCGTCAATATCAGCGCTTCCTGAACATCCTTTTTTGGGTATGTCTCAGTGGCGCAGTTGGTAGCGTCGATGTCTTGGGTGCCTGAAATTCCTGATATTTTTTTGGGTGATGGGGTAGATGCTGGGCCTGAGCCTAAGGATGAAGAATAAATGAGAGTACCCCCCCCCCCCCCCCCCCCCTCCGGGATGAAAGCCCTAAGGCTTATTTCCAATGGGGTCCTGTTGGTTAGATCCAAGAATGCAGTTAGGAAAGGGGAGGGAACAAAACCCTAAGGTGCAAGATTTTTTAGTTGAAAACTTGAAATAGTATCAAAGAGAATTCAATAATTGGCAGTGAAGAGGGGACAATTCTATTCTATTCTATTCTTATGTTCCGTATGGCTAACCGCATGACGTCACACGGCATACACACATGTCTGAAATAATCACGGTGTTGCTACTTTCACAGTTTAGGAAGGAGGTTTACACTTTTAAGTAAGTGCACACACAAGTTTACCTACTAGATGTTCAATAAAACACGAAAACACAGTTGATCGCTGTATTTATGGGCAAACACCAAGCTACATTTAGGCAAAATTCAATGGTAATTTGTTTACGATTGGCGCATAATTTTTGGGGTCTTACAAGTAAAAGCTTTTAGAAAAACATGGACATCGGCGGCTAAACTTTAAGGGCTGTTTGACACTAGATCTATATGAACTTCTGATTTACAGTCAAGCTGGTGGTTGAAATTACCTTATCGCCCTGTCGGCCCTGCAGTCCTAATGTAATATCATAATTTATCTACAGTTCAGTGACAGACTTGTAGTAATGATGGTACCCAGCATGAGCGCAACTACCCAGTCGCCCCTACTCCAATGCCTGGGTCACCCATCCAGCTACTAACCGAGCTCTACGTTGCTTAACTTCGCAACTTTGGCCTGACACACTTAGCGTCGCTGTAAAAGCTAGCTCATGTATTTGTGTCTTATATACCTGCGGTACCCATAACCACTACACAGTCGCCACTCCCTCCTTTTTTCTTTAGGAGTCAGAGCTGTCCCTACATGAGCTCGTCATCCCACTTCTGACACCATTGTAATACTGACGGTACCCAGCATGAGCGCAACTACCCAGTCACCCCCGCTCCAATGCCTGGGTCACCCATCCAGCTACTAACCAAGCTCTACGTTGCTTAACTTCGCAACATTAGCCTGACACACTACGCGTCGCTGTAAAAGCTAGCTCATACAGCGAGGCTGTATGTGTGTCTTATATACCTGTGGTACCCATTACCACTACAGACTGTTTTAACCAGTTTTTAATGGAAGCCATGGAAGGAGATGGCTGTCTCTTTCCCATTGTACATTCCTTGCTAAGAATCCAGACCTTTCTATGGAAGAAGAACATCATTAAAGGGATCCTTCCTGTCACCATGCACGGATCCAGAAAGTTTTGTCAGAGGGGGTCCAACTTTGACAAGTTTCCTTTTTTGTGATGAGGGGCTGCGGAAAACAAATACCACTATAAGCAGGCCATCATCAGCCTACCAATGCCCCCCCACCCCCCCCCCCCCACCCCCCCTCCCCCGCCGCTCTGGATTGGTGCATGTGTCACAGTGGATGAAAAAGTGGAATTCTGGTCAAGATGTTCCTGAGACAGAGTCAACTCGTCTGGGTCCCCTAGATGAAAAACCCTTCTTCCTATATGAAAAAAACCCTTCTTCTGTGTTTGTGTGTATGTAACATTTAATATTTTGATGAATAGTTTATTTTATTTTTTAAATGTTCTTCAGTTAAGTTTTATTTTAATAGCAATCTATTGACTATGGTGGTTCATTATGCTTGATTGCTGTTTGTCAAAAATTAATTAGTAGTGTTACTTAAGTAATATTTGCAAACATATTTAAAGCCTTTTAATGACTGGATTCAAGATGGGTTGTTGTCAGCTACAAGCGAAAGTATGTGCACGAAGTACTGGTTAACTGCTTGTTCAAGCTTGCCTAGGAAAAAGTGTGGTTAGGTGAACTGACCGTTCCGCCATGACCATAGCTGTTGACTTGGGACGTAAAGCAACAAAACAAACAAAACAAATTTTAATGACTGGTAAAATGTGTGAAAATCACAAGGTGGACCTTTGATCATGGTTGATGAAGAACTCTGTTATTAATCATGAAACATGCTTGACCAATTGCATGTATTTAATATGAGGAAAACAATTAAAGACTTCATTTATAAATGAATGTTTTTAATCCGCAGACTTAAGGTGTATAAATGCTTCAATGGTGGCATTCTCTTCTCTGGGGTATCATTGCCACCAAGCATTTATACACCTTGTTGGATGATGGAAAGGATTCATTTGTGGCATTCTCTGGGTATAATTGGCACAGCGTGGGCACTAAATATCAGGGCTGTGGAAATACCATGCCCGACTTGTCCGACCTGGTCCCATTTTATTCAGGACAAGTTGAAAATTTCAATTTACTTGTCCTTGGACAAGTGCAAAATTTGTTTAAAGTTAATAAAATTTCATATTTCATATTTTGATTAATTATTATGAGTTCACATGTTGCATTGAAAACAGTGTGGGTCCTGATCAGCTGGCTTCTTCAGAAGCCCACTGATCTGGATCTACACTGTTTACAAGAGAGTTGATATCTGCATGATTTCATACTGTTTTCGAAAGTGTAAATTGTTTAAGCACAGAAAGGTATACGCTAATCTGTACTATCGGACAAGTAAAATTTTCTAAATTGGACAAGTACATTGTGACCATTTACTTGTCCCTGGACAAGTAGAAAACTTTACTATTTCCACACCCCTGTAAATATGGTTGCAACCTGTGGGGCCGCGCTGCACCGACATTAAAACTGAACAAACAAACTGGGTATCATTTTGTACATGTTGAATGTGATTCCAAGATTGATATATTTCCAATCTTGGAATGGCATTCAATGTGTACCTATATAGTCATGTCTAGTCATACCCCCAAAGATTATTCTTGGGCTAACATGACGAGTCAAAATGTACATTTATAAAATAGAACAGGCAATTGATAGCCCTTAAAATTTACACTCGATAGTGTACAATTTTTATTCTCAAAAGTTTATCAACATGTTTATTGCTGTTGATGCACATATAATGTCTCCCAAGCATATAGGAGCGGGACAGGTTTACTCGGGCAAGTTGGAGGAGCGCAGTGGTAGAGTGCTTGACTCAAGATCGAGGTGTTGCGTTAGGGCCAGCGAGAAAACATATGATTTGGTCTGTCAAAATTGGGAAAACTTGATTCCATTTATAAAAAGAGCCTGATATCCATTTTAAATTGATGTGATGTACATGTACTAACAAATTATCAGTGATGAGCTGTAAAAGGCTACATTTATTTTATATAATTACTTGTGAATATTTGCATCAAATGTTCATGTTAACATTTGAGCCGCAACACGTGATATCCAACAATGTGGCATTTTGACAAGTGTAGATTCAGACGAGCCTGTGCAGCCTCTTTTTAAGCTTAGACATCCTAAATGGTGTTCAGTCGGTAGCTTAAACATTCATAGTATATTCAAGCGACTAGCAAAGGCTCTGATCAGACTGCGCGTGTGCGCAGGCTGGTCTGAGCCTTTGCTGGGCGCACATACCACATTGTTGCAAATCCCATGTCACAGCTCATTTGTAACTGCTATTTTTGGTCTGATTTTCATGAAAAAAACACCAAAATGTATCGTTAGCTAACAAAAGAATATGGAATGCAAATATTTATTGTGGGAAGTTTTTCCCATTTTTTACGCCGAGGAAGTCACTGATTCTATTCTACTAAACTTAAAGAGTAAAATTTCACGGTAGGTTGACTTCTGTTGAAATGGAATTTCTATACACTGGGCATTGACAAAGTGAATGGGGTATTCTATTTCAGAAGAGGAGCTATCCTCCCCTGCTAACAGAATGGATGATTCTCCCATCCTAGAGACTGTTGAAGCTGAACATGTGTTAGAGTTTCAGGACTCTGACCACAGTAGAAGCATGCTTGATCAGCTCAGCCATTTACACAACTGCGGCAGATTCTGTGATGCCACTCTTGTCGTCGGTGAACACGAGATAGGAATTCACAGAGCTGTCCTCGCTTCAGCAAGCAGTCTATTTTATGACCTATTTTTCCGTGCTGAAGATGATGGCAGAAATCAGACGGTGTTTAAGGTGAAAGATGTTGATTGGGCGAGCTTTGACCTAGTACTGAAGTTTATTTATACTGGAAGGTAACTATTTTCTATATTTAATGCACAAAATACGCTTAGATTTGTACATTGTTAGTTTGCAAAATGTGACTATCAGCCCCTTAAAATCCAATGTTTAATGATAGAAGATTCCACTGGGCAGTAATTTGGTGATGGGAGACAGCTTTCAAGTATGATTTCTATTCAATGGTCTATATGTTCAGTATCAGTTTATTCAAAGCATGCAGTACATGTTTAACACGTAATATGAGGTGATACATACATATGCATATACAGAGTATTGAGCCCTGTCAATGCCCACTTAGTCTTAAAGGAAAGAAATTACTGTATTTAGTGGGCTGTGGGCAGAGCTCTAGGTAACTTCGTCAGTGATGTGGCACCACATGCCATTTTCAGGAAAATAACATTTCAAATGAACTAAAGTCCTGTCGCAATAATAAGAAACGCGAAATTCTGGAATATTATTTATTACTTGCATTTTTCCAAAAATAAACCTCAAAACTGGATTTAGAATATCCTGCAGTGTCAGAAGAAAATTGTTTGAAGAAGCTACTATCACAGCCCTGAACCCTAATCTCTTGGGAATTTCGACATTTTTAGGCTTTCTGAAAAGCGGGGGGAATTTAAACGGTGTAACAGCCATGTGACAACCTATATATATGTACTTAAATTTCTACAGGTAAGTGTCAAAAGCTTCACACATTTTAAAAGCGTGATTGCTTTGTACAAGTCAGTTTTAATTTTTAAGCACTGCCATTCAGTTGATAGTACCGATTCAATCAGCGTAGACCCAGATCCAACTGATTGAATACGATCAGTTGGATCCGGGTAAATAGGAGCGGCAGTCGGGTGTAGTGGATAAACCACTTGCCTTGTAAACCAGGGGTCGCAGGTTCGATCCCCAGCTTCACCAGTCTATCGGATGAGACATTAAGCAGTGGCCCCGTCTCTATATGACCTTACCTGTTGGTGGGACGTTAAACACAATTTGACAAACGCTCACGCTGATCCGGATAAATACTGTTTGCTATGCTGGTAAGGACATTTTGTACTAAAACAGCGTAGATAATGGACAGTTTTACAGAACAATTTTTACAGTGGCCAAAACCTTATCAACTACGTACATGTGTATACATTTAATACCCATGTGTCAAATAAGTGGCATGAAATGCCCAAATTCTACCATCATAATTATTAGCCAGGCCGTAATACCAGGCAATGGCAATATCTTTTGTCAAAATAGTGCCTGGATTGCTTCAAGATTATTGAATGCTCAATGTAATATAAGTTGAAAACATGTACACATCTCAAGTCATTTATTTGCGATTCTAATTTATGCAGCAGTACTTTATATGTACGATACTCTTTATGCTATAACCAATGCGGCAATTACGGACCTGAACTGATATCGAGTGATTTAGTGAACCACATATTATTAATAAACTGGGTCAGTTTATGTCCATTCTACCAACAGTAAAACTCCCCCGTTGAAAAGAACCAAAAATAAGCCAAAATTCCATCTAATTACAGAAAAAATGAGCAAAAACATCAGGTTGAAAATTTTGTCAAAAAATACTGCAGCTTTTTCTACCTGCATATCGAGAAGTTCAAGAGAAAATATCGTGAAGATATGCACTTTAAGTCGATTTTTCGCGTTTCTTATTAATGCCGCAGTACTATATTCCATACATTCAATGAAATTTTAGAATCAAGGTCTTAGTTTGAAGGCTCTCACTGGCAACATTGTTGGTGATTATTTTACACTTTTGTTTAACTCTTTGCATGCTGGGAAATTTTGTTTGCTTGTCATCTGCTGTGTTTTTTTTTTTGAAATCTTGTTCAGGAATACCATAAGAGTGGTTTGGATCCAGATAAGGCCTGATCTGGGTCCAAACTGTTTGCAAAAGGTATCAGCAGACAAAACTAGAAGATAGAGTTCAATGGGTTCTTGTGATAAGATCTTCAGTGAGTCCAGATCTGTGATTCTAATTAGAACTTGTACCGAATGAAAATCTATACTGTACAGACCTCCAGATAAGAATGTGCAATACTTTTCGGCTTACTTTTCAACCTGTGCATCCTGCATCTTTTACTCATAATTTTTCTCTGGGATGCAAAGTCTTTATTTCTGTGAGTCCCAGGATGCAATGGTATTGTAAAAGTGTTCTGGACTCATAAGTCTGCAGTTAGACCCATTGGTTTAAGAAACTTGTAAATGAATCACTACTCTTCTTATTTCTCAACCAAACATATGTTGTGGGTACTCAAAAGAACTGTCTCAACGAGACGGTTCTTTTGAGCATGCCCAAAGCATATGTTTAAGTTGATGGGTAAGAAATTTTGGCAATTTTACGCTCAAAAATTTTGTCTAACTGGACCTATGTAATAATACGGATAAATTTATCACTGCATGATTCTGACCTAAAAAAAACTCTCTTATATAAATGTCTGCGTTTCACCCTGAAATTTTATAAGAAATAAAAATAATTTCATTTGGCAGTTCATCATTTGTATATGCATCCTGGAAACTCCAAAACAGGTAGTTTGGAAAACAGTGAAGAGCCAGATGAAATGCTGCATAACACAGTATTTTATCAGGATCTGCACGGTTTGCTGAGATAAAACAATCTTTCGGGAGCGCTGTGGCTTAGTGGTAGAATGCTTTACTCGAGACAGAGGGGCAGCAGGTTCGAGCCTCACCGGTGTCACAGCGATGTGTCCTTGAGCAAGACACATTAATCCTAGCTTAGTACTGGTTCAATCCAAGAAGACCCATCCCTATATAACCGAAAGATTGTTGATGAGACGTAAAACATCAAATCAAACAAACAAACAAAAACAATCTTTTGAGACTGAAGTATATCGTAATTTGGAAAATCACACCTGTTACCCCTAAAAAAATACAATCAACAATCCCATTCTTATTGGAAAATCCGTCAAAATAATGAGAACATACAAACAAAGGGTAAAATGCAATATCTGTGAAACAAACCATTATGACCTAGAAGCACTCTGAGAATTCCTGTAAGAATTGTAATGTGAATTAGCAGCAATTGGCAACAACAACCAGGCGAAAAAAAGCATGTAATCAGTCAGATCAATTTATACCAAGGCTACCTGGAAAACCCATTTCTGGTTTACTCTACTCTTTGCCTGCTAATGTCGTCTGCTGATAACCTTTGCAAACAGTTTGGACCCAGATCAGGCCCAACAAAACATTGGCCTGATCTGGGTCTAAACTGTTTGACACTCTGATGGTATTCCTGCAAGAATTTTTCAAAAAGTTGATTTTGAAAAATTTCAGCAGACAACAAAAAAGCATGAAAATTATGCAGTTGGCAAATAGTTAATAATATGCAGACTAATAAAATTGGATAGACCCAGATATGGGTCTACACTGCTTGTCAATTCCATCCTGGCACTTTACAAGTTAATATGCCTCAGTTGTGTTTATATTTTGCATGCTCCTGGTAATTTTGCATGCTTTTTAGTTGTCTGCTCATTTTTTTCAAAATTGCTTTTTCAAAACATCTTCTGGAATACCATCAGAGTGTCAAACACTTTGGATTCAGATCTGGGTCCAAACTGTTTAATATCAGCAGACAACATTTTGCAGGCAAAGAAAAGACATGCATTTTTTTTAGGACAAGCATTGCAGGGAGTTTCAAGTATCTAAATATTTACTGGGTATTTACCATGATTTTTTTCAGAAAATTAGCCCGACTTTTTTAATTGACAATCTATTAATCTAAACAGAACTTTGAAAGAGCAGTCTGTTAAGTCTTCTCTGTTTGCTTACCTGACAAACATTTTGATTGCACCTGTTTGCAGCAAGATTTGTATTTCTGTCATCCGTATCAGTTTGTGTTTCTCTACTTTGATAGCTGTGCTGCTGTTGTTCTTCTCTGACTAACATGGTTCCCTATAGGTCGAAATAGGCAAATCATTTCGGCGTGCATTTGGGAATATTTTCTAACCCATCAGTTTTAACATACATGTTCAAAAGAACCGTCTAAATGAGACAGTTGTTTTGAGCACCCACAACATATGTTCTGGTTGAGAAATAAGAAAATTGTTTTTTTTATTGCCACACTCATATCTAAAGGCCTGTGTTTCCCCATACTAACATTAATTAGGCTCCAGTTACTTGGTACTGATTTTGTGTCATCTGAAGCATTGCAGACTTTCACAAAAAAAATTATGTTTGTGTTGTGGTTTAAAGGCCCAGTCGACAATACCGGTATTCCAGACATGTTGAAGTGTTCCCAAACAGAGGAGAGAAAAGATTATAGGATACGGAGGATACAGGGAGAAAATAAGCCTCTCCTTCCCCAACTACCCCAATTCCCACACCTGCTGCAGGTACAGCGGACCTTTGCCCTATTTTAGGCCCTTCCAATGTTATTGTTTACATCTGGGTTTATTGACTGCATGATAACAATTTTGACCACATGAGTTTTTATTGTGGTTGGCAATAAACCTTACACTCCATCCAATGTCCATTGAGCAAAGCCAACATTTACCAGAGTAATAAGCATCTTAAACGATATTTAATGTCTAGATTTTGAATTAGAAAAGATAAATGGGTGTCAAACATTTATTTTCAATATTTTTCGTGCGAAATAATAATGAATTTTAAATTTTTTAGTCAGTTTTTGACGAGACCCCCCTACAGTATTTTGCCCGATGACAACAGTTTCAATCTTTGATATTTTTTTTAAGAAATAATGATAAGATATAAATAAATGCAAAATCATTTGATAGGCCAATGATTAAACTATGGGACCCAGTTCTTTAAATTAACTTTTTTATGAAATAAGGTTGGTTTATTTCGTTATAAAACATATGAAGTTTCGGTTGACAATACAGGTAAACAACTGTTTTCTGCCAACCAGAGGTAGATACATGTACTTTATTTCCGATAAGGACCAAGTATGCCGAATGATATTTATTTGTGACGTAGTTTTTATAAGCCAGATTATGCCCTAATGCTGAAAGTTTCACAGCATTTTTGCACATGCTGACCACTACAATGATGCTCATTTGACCAAGTATATATGCTCCAGTGACTTTAACCATATGTAGTATGTAGACTACGTTTGAATGGAATTAGACCCTTAGTTTAAATGGATTGGATTTCTCTTTTGCCGCATTATCATGATAATGTTGCTGAAACATTATCCTTTCAAAGCCCAATAAAGGATGTTTTTTTTGTTTTTTTTCTTTCACCCTAAATAAGCCTAGTCTGTTAGGTGTAACATTTTCAGAATGATCTTCTTTGGACCAGATCAGCTGGACTCTGATGAAGCCACTCAGCTGATCTTAATCCACAGTGCTCAATAGAAAGATGCCACTGCACTGAATGTAAATCAGAAATTCAGATTGTGTAAACAACCAGACTTGCAGGAAATCAATGCTAGGCTACTAAGAGTCTAAGACTAGATTAATTTATACAACAGGGCAATGGTTAATTAATTAGTTTTGTAATATAAACTCTTATAGATCTTCTTTTACAATCAGTGTTCATTAGATCCAGATAAGCTGGCTGCTCATAGAAGCCAGCTGATCATGATCCATAAAGTGCAAAGTCTAGTAATTAAAGGAATCCCGCTTACTAATATTCTATTAACAAACTTGTTTACTCAGCAGATCAAGGATTAATTGTACAGACTGGTATTAATCAGTACTTACATATTTACCCTGGACAAACAAACATGTGTCTTACTGACACAGGCAGCAGGCCAGAAAATAGGTTGTTTGATTTGGTATTTTCTAAAGCTTAGCTTGTAAAGCTGAATAGCTTTATCAGTTGGCTAATCTGGATCTACTGTACTTTGACATGATTTACATTAACTTGTGGCCATTTAACCCTTTGTTTACTTGTGACTCCTAATTTCCTAAAAACCCACTTTGACAAACAGTGAAGAGAAGACCCAGATGAAATGCCGCATTGTGCAGCATTTCATCAGGGTCTACACTGTTTGCTAAGTCAAAAAATGACGTTCAGAGAAAGAAAAACAATTGTATTTGGAAATAATAACTTGTGGGTCACATGATATATGCAATGGACCATCCTATGTGTATTGTATCAAACCAGAAGGAAGAATCCATTAGTGCATAAAGGGTTAAGACCTAATAATTAGTGTACTATGTACATTCTCTGATTTCCAGCCAGTCCATCAATAACGCCAGGAGCACAGGTTTTGATATACAATTTTTTAGCGAAATTTTGTTAATATTTTCTTACCCATCAGTTTCGACATATGTTTTGGGTGCTCAGAACAACTGTCTCATTGATTCGAACCTGCGTAGCAGAGGTATAGCTAGTCAGAGCTAAACAAGCTATCAGGGAGCCCATGAGATATCCTAGTTCTAAGGTAGCCTATATTGCGGGAACTTTCAAGCTTAGGCTGTGAATTTTATACCACTATCCTTTTTTGAGTGATTGGTCCTTAATTTTGGAATGGGGCAAAAGCTGATTTACACTGCTTTCCATTCAGCCATATACTTGAAATCGACTGGAAGTAACCAATGGACCGTTGGGTAGAGGGATAATTTTGGCTTAAAATTTTATGAGCGACAGTATTACATGTATCTAATTTTTTGAAGAAAATTTTCTGCGAGTGATTGAGAATTTTATGCGCAATTCCCAAAATTTAACAATACTTTTGTGTGATTTTTCTTTGTGTAACCTGTTTTCAGTGAGATTTTTGGCACCTAATTGAATACTTATTTTTTAGCACTTCTAATTGAGCCTATCTGTCCGATTTTTTTTGGTAAATATGGTAGTATAACCGTAAGCAAGAGCCTATGACGCTGTTTGTTGTAAGGTATTATATTATTAATACAGTAATATCCCATTATGTGTTTAGTAGGTCATTGACTGCCTTGCTCTGTTTACGTGATAATAAAGAGGCTTACAATGATTTTAATTTTGTGTGATTGACCTTTGGAGTTTCAAACTGTTATTAATGATCTATCCAACAAATAAAATCTGATATGACTTTAACCCTTAATAAACGCCCCTAAACGGGTACTTTTACAAACAGTGAAGACCAAGATGAAATGCTGCATTGGGCATTTCATGAGGGTCTACTCTGTTAAGTTAAAAGAGATCTTCAGACAAAAAAATACTGTAACAATATTTTTTGAAAATTAAAACCTGACCGCCCTAGATAAATACAATGGACTTTATCAAACTAGAAGGAAGAATCCATTAGACTAAGGTGTCCATTGCTTCTTGGGGAGGGGGGTCTGTACAGCCTTCTGTGAAGTACGTTGATGCCTAAAAGATGGACCCCCCAGGGATTTTTTTTGGTGTCCTCAGGGGCCGAAATTCGGCCCCTTTCCCAATGGATTTTAGGTGACTTTTTTCCCAATTTGAAAAAAAAAATCCCAATCTCAAAAAAAAAAAAAAAAAAAAAAATTTTTTTTTTTTTTTTTTAGAGTTTTCTCACACACATAATGACAATCTACTAGAATTGCATCCTATTTTCCTTCAATTTACTGGCAATAGTATGTGTAATAGCTAATTTGTTTATAAACTGACCAAAAAATGCTGTTCTTGTTTGTTTAGAAAATTTCCCAATTTAGTGGTTTACCGCGCTAATTTTCCCAATCTGAAAGGCCCTAGGGCCCCTTCCCAAAATTGCAAAAAAAATCCCTGCCCCCTGACAGAATTGTCTGGATCTGCACATGCAAAGTGTACTAGCTGAGCTTCATTTCTGCAAAATGTTCCATATTCTAGCGACATCTCTGTAACTTCACCCTTATCTCAGCACTATTTTTTTGTCCTGAAAATATGGTCTGCTTTTTATGTCTGCTGCATATTGAAGTTCACTTCAGACTAGATAATGCTTTTCATAGAAATAACGTATGAAATTTGAAGACCCTGGCATGCATGTACCCAAGAATGATGATGGTATAAAAAACAAAGTTGACAGAAGGACAGAGTGATGACATTCTCCTCCCCTCTGCTTACACTTCTTGGGTAGCCTATATTGCAAACAACATGGACCCAGAACAGACTAAGGGGGCAATCCCATCAGCATTCATACTGTTTGCCTCCATGATAAAATCTGATCTAAAGGCTAATTTTATGTTTTGTTTAGCATAAACAATAACATGTGAAAATCTTTTTAAAAGCTCAAGTATGTTTTGTTTATGTGTTGTAATTAAATACTGTATAATAAACAAAAAACATTGAATTCATAATGCATTGTACAATGTAAATGACCGGTCACAGGACTGCAGGCCCCCAGATTAGAGTGTTTGTTTGATTTGATTCTTTATGTCCCATCAACAATCTTTCAGTTATATAGGGACGGGTCTTCCTGGGTTGAACCAGTACATGTACTAAGCTAGGACTAATGTGTTTTGCTCAAGGACACAACACAGTGATGCCGGTGAGGCTCGAACCCGCGGCCCCTTGGTCTGGGGTCAAGCACTCTACCACTGAGCCACTGGGCTCCTGCTAGATAAGAGTGTGTAACCAAAACATATGTTGTGGGTACTCAAAAGAACTGTCTCGATTAGACTGTTCTTTTGAGCAACCAAAACACATGTTTAAACTGATGGGTAAGAAAGTAATCACAATTTTACACTAAAAAATTTGCTTAACTGGCCCTATGGGACTGTTGGTAATTAACCCTTGTCTGTCTGAATCAGGATTTATCCTTTTTGGAAAACACGGTAGATCCAGATTATGTGGTTTCTGCCAAAGTCATCTGAGCATAATGCAGGATACACATGATTTTCCACTCTGATTGATAATCAATGCTAATACAACTGTAGCACTTCAGATTAACAGGATAAATATATTGTAGGAAGTAATTCCACGCCCACCAAACGCTCGAGTGTTCAACACCTGGTTGAATATTAAGAACAACTGCTCTATGAAGAAAATCAAAAATCGGGGAATGTCATGCAACAGCCTATGGATTCCTGCATTTTTGGTATAAATACGAGCTCAAAAAGTATTCTCATTAGGTCATATTTACTTTTCGCGTGATAAACACGTTCCTGTCGAATTCTGGTACACCTATTTTACGCGAAATGTAACAGGGTTCATACACGACAGGGAAATGTCAGGGAAATTAAAAAATTTTCAAGGTCAGGGAATTGTCAGGGAATTTTATGCTGTGTCAGTGAAAATTGAACTTTAGCTAAAATGCAGTGATTTTGTTACCTGCGCATCCTGCATCTTTTGCGCATAACTTTTTATTTCAGCGAGTCCCTGCGAGTCCCGGGATGCAATAGTATTGCAGACTTGTCATTAAAAATAGTGGTTTGGACTCATAAGTTTGCAGTTGGGACTCATTGATATTGGAAACAGCGAGTCCCAGGACTCATAAGCCCCAAATTGTAAATGAATCACTGTAAAATGTCAGGGAAATGTCAGGGAATTTTGCAAGATACAATTTGTATCAAATGATGAGAAGTAAGAGAATCAATGGCTAAGGCAGTTTTCCTAACATTTTGGGTGCACTTGTCAAGCTTTTGAAAAGAAACATTTTGAATGCTTCTAAATTCCTTTTAACATGAGAAGATGCTTTGAGGCTTAACATTCTATACTGTCAAAACACTTGTTTATGTTTTTCTTATATGTAGTTGTCGATATAAGATTCAAAGTGTATAACCGGGGTCTCTGACTTAAAGTTCTTATATAAAATTCTTTTTTTTTGTTATTTCATTTTGTAGCTAATTTATTGAGACCCTTTCATAAATTTCACTTGTGTTTGACATGATGGTAAATGTTTTACTCAGGGCCATCCCCACCCCTGGGCATGCCCTTTTTCCATCTATAAAAGTATTATCAAAACTCTTTGGATTTCATTATTAACTGGCATAAATATACAGAACTAAAATATTTCTTAGTACTATCCCAAAAGAGGGGTGTGGTTTTAAGGTCATGGTCACAGATTTAGAGTTTTATAATAAAGACTCTTATTGGTATTGCTGGCAATAATTATGATGATAGTTAAATGTCTAGTGATGCCTGGTTTAGCACCATCCTTGCTCAGATTCCTGACCTTAAAGCTCACTGTTTGAAGGGATTCTAAATCATTTAACTAATTAGTTTCTTACGTGTAGAGTTGATATACCATATTACAATACCATCTTGTGGATGGTGAGTTCTCTGCTGCAGCTTTCTGAGAGCTTGCCCTGCCATATTTGGCCTGTTGGCAGGATGAAATTTGCTACACTTGAGGCAAATTTGAGTCGGGGTCTTTTAGTCTATCCCATTTTTCGTTTCTCTCTCCCTCTCTCTGGGAGGAGTCCTGAGTCCGACATTACTGAAATATTGTTGACTGGGACTTCAAACCTTAAATATCAAGAGCCTTAGATACCTTTGTCCTACTTGGCACGTTTAGAAAATAAGGTGCTGACACATACTGGCCTGGGTATACATGCCCCCTCTGGCCCTGTGTCAAGTTAAAACTAGTTTAATTGAACCTCCATGGTGTACATTTATTGCTTTTCATTGTAACATCTACATCAGAAGTTCAGAACTTTGCAACAAAAGTCTTATAATATAGTACAGCCATATAAGTGATTGCATTATGGATGGCTTTGATTGGCTGTTAGTTTGTAGGGTAGGGGAGGTTTTGACAGGCCAACAGCATAATGCAAAATTTTAATGGGAGCAACAGCAAACAATGAAAGAACCACCACCTTAAGACAGACTGTAGCCTAGGCCATCGGGGGTACACTATTTTACTGGTCAAATCTTCACTCTAGATCCTACTGTTGATGAGACAAAAATTGTGTAGCTTGTATTGAGACTTCCTAATTTATGTGAAGCATAAACACAGAAAGACTTTCTTCTGAATCCCATTTGTAAAGTGGTTGTATTGTAATCATATTCTGTGTTGTTTGTAAACTTGTCATATATTATACAAATAAAATATAGTTTAAACCAAACACAGAAGAACAATAAAATAAAATTTAACATGTTATGATGAAACACAGACAGTGGGAGCTAAAGAAAACCCCAATTTCAGCCATGATGGGCCCATCCAAAGACAAGCATAAAGGCACCCACCTACCAATGAAAGTTTAAGGTCAGGCATTGTCATTTAATCTTGAGGTCAGACCCACCCAAAGCAATTAAAGAGGAACCCATAGGTATAAACTTTGATTGGGTTTACAACCAAGCATGCAGACTGTTGCTAAATATCCATCTTATATCCCTCCCATATTATTATTATGTTTGATTATCTTTTTGAACTGCTCAGAAAAAGGAACTAAGGCTTTCCAACAAAAGACTTGAATAAAAACTTCAAAGTAATCACTCTAAATTGAAAACAGAGCTGTTCACTTTAGCTTTATACTAAGGTTTGAATAAAAACAAGTTTCACCGGCGAGTATAACTGTGTCAGGGAAATTTGGGCTGGTGTCAGGGAAAAGTCAGGGAAATGTCACGGAATTTTGTTTTGTACTGTCTGTATGAACCCTGTGTAAATCTGACAAAACTAGAGAACTCTCTGACCTCAAATTTATACCACAAACATAGGAATGCATAGTCTGTTGCATGACCGATTTTTGATGCTCTTCCTGGAGGAATTGTTTTTAATATTCAACCAGATGTTGAGCATTCAAGCTTTTGGTAGGCGTGAATTCAGCATGACACGGGTTAATTATTGATAAAAGAAAATATTTGGACAGAGGGGACTAAGCAAGCCATGTGTAAACCTGCATGTCAGTTCAGGGCAGGGTTTACACTTTAAACGTTCCAATCGCTAAATATTTATACATCTTAACCCTTACCATGCTGGATATTTTATCCGATTGGCTTGCCAGATTTGTGTTAATTATTGGCATGTTTTCACAAGCAAAGCATAAAACGGTGTGGATCCTGATCTGCTGGCTTCAAAACAGGATATATAACAAGGGTTAAGAGAGATAAGCAGGTTTGCGTTAAATACCCTCATACAATGAATGGATACACAATAACAAAATATATCTTTGAGTAACAAAACCCAAATTAAATCTATGATACCCAATTGAATCTGCAAACTGTGGCTATTTTCTTCAAAACAATGTTGTAAGTTACCCAATTAAATCTGAAGAATGTACATGGTACTTTTTGTCACACATGCTGAACTTACGTCACATGCGCTTGATTCAGCATGTGCGACATAGGTGCGCAAGTTTCTGTCCGTCCAGATGGTTGTCTTACTGTCAGTTCTAGAATAAATGAAATAAGGTGTTATGGTGTCAATAGCTAGGCAAAATAATCTGGTTCATATATTTAGTTTTGTGAAACTGGTTTATATGCTTCCACTTGTGATTTTTTCAGAATGAGTGTTTTTCTTATTTCTCAACCAAAGCATATGTTGTGGGTACTCAAAAGAACCGTCTCAATGAGACGGTTCTTTTGATCACCCAAAACACATGTTTAAATTGATGGGGTAAGGAAATAAATGCTATTTTAGGTGTTCAGATTATCCTTATCTGGATTCTGGACCCATGTGTATGTGGTTTATCTGAGTCCACTTGTGATATTTCAGAATGAGCGTTCCTGAAAGCCAGATTCGATCTGTCTACAAGGTGGTGCAGAGACTACGCCTGGAATCTGCCACGAGAGCCTGTGCCCAACACCTTGTCAACTGCCTCACTCCAGACAACTGTCTAGGTAGAATATCTCTGTCTTGCACAGAGTTATCTCCCCTTTCTGTTTGAATCCCAGTTTGTTGTAGCCTCAAGAGTTCAAATGCCTGTTAACAGAAAAGCAGTAGGAAGAGTCCTTGATTCAGCAGAAAACTGAAATGGTAAGGATAGCTCTTATTTAACCCATTTTTCTCTCATTTAAGTTTTGCACACATAAAAAGATTTTTAATAGTATAAATTGACATTTTCTGTAATGGAACCCCCAATTAATAGTGTAGACTTTGATTGAATGCTGCAAAACATGGCACCTCATCAGGTTCATTGCTGATCACTAAGATTTCAACAAGCAACAGGGGACAGAAGTATAATATTTTAAAATTCTAGCCTTGGACCCCCTTAAATATGTTAAAATGATAATGAACTATCCAAACTTTTTTTGTAACAGAGAACCCATTTCATCTGTATAGCTTAGGTTAATCTATACATTTTGTCAAAGATTTATCAGACCTTATATTGATTCTGATGGGTAAGAAAATATTGACAATTTTACCTCAAATTGTTTTTTTGTTTTACCTTTGTGCTGTTGTTGAAAACAGTACAAAATTAATACTGTAACAGTTGAAGTATGTCCGGAAATTATGCACTCTGCAGGGGACAAATATTCCACTTGTCCGCTCGTAATTACGAGTGAAATCTAGAAAGGACGAGTAATTCTTCCCAAGCACTTGTCCTGTAGGACGAGTGCTTTGGGAAGAATAATTGGAGGAAGTGGTATTACATATTACTCCCTTATTCTTTATTGCATACACTTTTAAAGGACAAGTGCATGTGTTTGCAGGAGTGGTGAAAATTGTAAGTCACTCGTCCTGCAGGACAAGTACAATATTGAAATATTTTTGTCCCCTGCCCTGAAAATCATATTGCAACCAGAATGACAAAAACTTAAAACAAGTTCAGTCACAAACAGTGTAAAAGGAAATAGTTATACACCAGCAGCTGCAAAGCCGTTTCTATTTGTTAAAAAATGGGCGAATCAGCAAAGTGGATTTCATTCGGCATGTAATAAAAGGTAACTGTAACACTTACATTTGGCTTCATAAGTGCACTGAGCTTTCTCACCTGTAGAAAGTATGCAGAGAGCTAACCCAGTTACCATTGTATCTGTATTAGCTATCTTTGGCCCTTTGGGCAGCTCCATGGTTCAGTGATCAAGGGCTTCAAAATTTTCACATGATTGGCTTAAGTATTAGTGTTGAGAGACAAGGCGAATCGGGCCACATTAGCTGTCTTGCGACAGCTCTTATTATTGTGCAAGAAGATTCACTGTAGCCGCAACAGATTTTCTATAGAGCAACAGCTAAGTACAATATGTTTCCCTCGTGGCTGAACATGTTCACAGACCTTCAGAAAAGAGGGCATAATTAAAAATTATTTTTTTCTTATTTCCCCATTAAAATATTTTGTGGGTACCAGAGTTTCAGCTGGACTGAAATTTACTTCGGACATTTTGTCCAAGCAGTCCAAATATTGTTCGGACATTTGGAATTTTTTAGGACAATTTTTCAGACACTCATAACAAAACACTATGACTGGTTTGCTTTAGTGAATAAGTATTTTAGGGGTAAAATTATGCAAACCAGTCTGGCGCTTACGGAAGTTTGGCCAATCAGCGATCGTATTATCAGACAAAAATACTATTGCATCACTGTGCATTACCGTATCGTGTGCACTTCCGAAAATCGTCTCGGACAAACTGTCCAAACTGGACAGCAAGCGCTCGGACATCTGGAACTATTTTCGGACTAAGTCCGAGGGCCGACGCCAAACAAAATCCCTGGGGTACTCATCTCAACAAGGCGGTTCCTTCAAGCACCCAAGACCCATGTTTAAACCGGATAGACAAGAAAAGATTCACAATTTTACAGCTTAATGTGTTTGCTTAGCTGGACCTATGTGTTCAGAAAGGGCCATTATTCTGCGTAGACATTTGAGTCACGACATGTGATTTTCAACAATGTGGCATTTTGACAAGTGTAGACTCTGACGAGCCTGTGCAGCCTCCTTTTAAGCTTAGAAACTCCAAATGATGTTCGGTAAGTAGCTCAACTGTCATAGAATATTCCTGCGACTAGCAATTGCTCCGATCAAACTGTGCATATGCACAGACTGATCTGAGCCATTGCTGGTCGCACACACCACATTGTTTAAAATCTCATGTCGTGGCTCATTTAGGTGTGTGCATTTATTAGAGCATCTGTGGTTGTTAACCCTTGTCTGGCTGAACCTAGATTTATCCCTTTTGGAAAACATTGTAGATTCAGATCAGCTGGCTTCTGACAGTCATCTGATCAGGATCCACACTGTTCCCCGCTGTTATTGTACTTATTACACTTATAACTGGAATACTGCAATTCAACAGGATAAAAATTTGGGTCCGAGAAGAGTGTAGTACATAGCAGTAGATATATTCAGCATGATAAGGGTTAACATATGGTGATTTAGGTACGTATGCAGCAAATCTTTCTTCTAAAGTACATTTTTATTCATATGTTAATTATATAATCAGATTTTCTCTATTTATTAGTATCTATATATCTTACTTTGATTCATTTCTTCTCTTTCAATGCCCATAATAAGCCCTTCTCTTTACATATTAATTGTTTTAACAGCATGTTTTTATTATTTGAAATAATTCAAAAGCTATGACATACATGATCAGAACACTTAGTTAAATGCACAGAATAGGGAGACATTTTAATTAAGCTCCACCCACTTTGAATGATTATGAAATAAATTTTCACACAAAGAAATTACTTGTCAGGCCCATTAGTGTAGGATCATATCTTATAATTTTTCTATAAGCAAATAGAGCTAGAGCTGCCTGATCTGGGTCTACTGACTCTGCTCTGTTTGCAAAAGCGTTAAAAGGCGTATCTATGGTGCTGTTTGTCCATCTAGATGCTCAGCACAACTCCTGGACTCCCAAAAGAAACTTTTTTCAAAAAGTCATGTATATCAGAACACCATGCAAGGGAAAAGTATTCCATTACACCCAGGCCTTTAGTTTAGAGTGTTGAAAAGGATAATAATTTTCTTATTTTCTAACCAAAGCATAATTTTTAGCATATGCTGTGGGTACTGAAAAGAACCGTCTCAATGAGCCTGTTCTTTGAGCACCCTAAACATATGCTAAAAATTATGGGTAAGAAAATGTTTACAATTTATGCAGAAAATTGTTGTTTATCTAAACCTATGATTACATCTGCTATAAGTACTCCCACTTCTCATCTTGGGTCAGGGACCAGAGAAACCCACTTGTTCAGAAAGTGGGCATGTTGCAATGCATATATCAAATTGAAGTGAATGAAGTGTATTAATAGTAAAATACAGTCAACAATAAGACTGTCCAAATGTCACAACTTGCAAATAATCAAATAATAACAAAGCTATGGCATATGTTTAAAGGGTAGAAGCGGCTGTTTGCTGTTAAAACGGTGCCAACCTCTCCCTGTCTCTTTATCTCTAGATCTGTCTGTCTGTCTCTCTCTCTCCACTCACAAAAAAAAAACAATGGGTAGAGATACAGTTTCTCTTGAAACATTAGTTTAAATCCCAAACTACAAAACAATCGATTGAGAAAAATTAACAATTTTATGTTGCCACTGGGCCTCTTGGTTCGACTTATGCTCAGCGTCTGCTGATATATGTTTGGACTTTAATAAGGCCTGACAAAAATACCCAAACTATTTTCACCAGTACTTGTGGTACTATTGAAAGATATTTTTGAGAAAAAAAAGTACAAACTACATAAAAGCATACAAAGGTACCTAGCATGCAAAGATTTACACAGTCACTCATATAGTACAGTAAAACTGTGATGACCTGGATGACTTCAGACCTGACATCTCTGCGATAACGGTATGTACAAACTTTAAATGTGAAAGCAATCTTTGGATGATCTCTTCTCCTTCCACTGAAATTTCTTTTAAAAATCAGAAGATACAGTCCCCTCATTCCTGTCCAGATTTATATAAATGCAATTTTAGGAGAATATTTTGTTTCATGGTATTTTGCCATGCTTGTGTTAACATCTCTTTCTTTACAGATCAGCCGACTGGCAGGAATAGTCTGCGTCAGACTGTCCAATCACAGGTTTTATCTTCAATATATATAAGTACAGAGGACTTTCAGTGATATACTGTAGTAGATATAGAGGATCTGACGTGTGCATGCTTGTGTATTATTGAATTTTATTAAACCAGTTGAGAAAATGAGTTCAAATGCAAGGCTTTGCCAAGCATATGTTGCTCTTTCACAATGAGTTTAATAAATTCAGTAATACATGAGCACAAATGTGAGATTCTATTTATCATATGACACTAAGCTTATTTTGCAATTTTGTGTGAAAACATCAAGAATTTGTCATATATGCGGCATTGTACTGGGCGTCATTTCAAAACATTACAAAAATATCTATTTCACTAATGGTTTATCCATTTTGATATATAGAGGATCTGACATGAGTGCTCATGTTTTATTGGATTTGTTAAACAAGGTGAGGAAAAGAGATAAAATGTGAGGCTTGCCAAGCATTTTGTTTCTTTTTCGCAACAAGTTTAATAAAGTCAATAATACAGGAGCATGAATGTTAGATTCTATTTATCACAGAACATTAAAATTACTACAGAAACAAACTTGAATTCTGTGATGGGAACAGATAATGCACTAATTGTTTTAACACAACTCTAAATGATATCAACTTACCATTGTTACATTTGGTATTCAGAGATAGCCTGATCAAACAGCTGAAGCCCAGATCAGCCTGCTCCCCCAGAAGGAACAGTCTGATCAGCTTTTCCATTGTTTGCAGTTTCAACAATACATTTTACACACCTCAGATCAAATGGACTACCTACTTTATTTAACCTATGAAATGCACTGTCACACACACAAACACAGTGTGTACATTATTTTTATGAAATTGTTCTCTCGTTTGAAAACAGTCAATATCAATAACAGTTCAATATATATGCTGGTCAACATTACAATTGCTATTATAAATCCTGACCATTGTCTGGGAGAAGAAGAAGAATATCCAGATCAACTGGCTAATCTGATGAAGCCAGTTGATCACTATCCACACTATTTTTCATCCAAAAGATGAAATTATTCCTATCAATAATGCAATTGCACCATGCTGCATTGACTAAATTGAGAGTACCCAAAGTGCTCTTATAGCTGCATGCACAATTATTAGGTGAAAAAGGGTAGCTAAATTTTTATAAATTTAGGTGTCTGAATATTAAGGGTGAATAGAGTAATCCATTTTGGTTTTCTCAAGATTGTCTTTGTTCTAGTTCAAGATCCTTGTCAGAATACACTGTTGATTTGGCTGCTGGTTGATACTTCTAAAAACAATATCCCAAATCTGTCAGTCATTCTTTAAGTAATTAAGCAGCAATAACATACACTGTTCTCTTCCAAAACAATCACAGAAATCTAGACGAATCTACATTATACTGTTCACTCTTGTTAACTTGAAGTCCATGGGATCAGAAATTTTATATTTGAGTTCATTTTTTAAAATTAAATATCAGTAGTTATTCTGAAAGTAACATAAAAATCAAAAATGACCTTTACCAAATCAGTGGGAAGGGGACATATCGTCATCCTGTCAGCATTGTGTGTTTTAATTGTTCAAGAATATGCTAGCTGGTTTTAGCAAAATTTGCTTTGAAATAACATTGAGGCAATAATTGTAATTATGAAAAGTTGGTCAGGTTTTGGTGACCTTGGCCTAATTTTCACGGTCACTGTTAGACATAGACTGTCAAATTTTAGCCAAACTTTTACCCCATTTTGGACACCTGATAGCTTCATACTAAATTTATCTTTGTCCTCAACTGAGTGGGAGGGGAATATATTGTAGTCAGAATTGGGGTTGACGGTTTTCACAAGAACCAGTCATAATATTTGGAATTTAACAAAATGTGTGTGATAATATAGCAGTGAGGCATGATTAAGAGCCAATTTAATTTTGGTGACCATGACTCAGTTTTCAAGTGGTCACTTCTGGACATATATTGCCAAATTAAGCTGAAACTTGCCTGCATTCTCCAGGACACCTGTTTCAACTGAAAGCACTATTAAACATTCAAAAAATTAAGTAGTCCATTTGACCACCTGATGATCATGAGGCATGTGTAATGTAGAGTTGGAATAGCAGCTAGTGTAAACCTTGATCAGGCTGCTCCTTTAGGTGTAAACCCAGATCAGACTGCTCCAGCAGTCTTGTCTGGGTTTACACCGTCTGATCAGGCATATCTTTCCAATTATTTAGGGCAAATATACTACATATTATGTTTCATTTAAGGCGAAAATTATCAATTCCTTAATCACTTATTCGTCCTTTTCAACAATCATGTAACATACGATGAATAGAATTACTTATCTTGTTTATAAAGTAATTCATTGACTGTAGTACAGTATCATATGTTTGCTATTGTTTGTTTTCTGAGTGGTGTATTTTGGTTTCTTACATGACTGCCCATGCGGTTAAGTAGGTAGGTATGAAGCTGTGCGTGCTCAGCAGTTTGTAAAAGTAGTGATTCACTGCACTACGGACATATGGGGAATCCAAATGCTATGATCTGATTAACTTCCAAATGAATCATTTATTGATAAAAGGGAATTGGGATATTTCTGTTTTGGGTGTGCTTGATGCCATTGGATGCTTAGCCTGGCATGATATCGTGTGAACTTATGACCGAAGTCTTATCAACTATGACATAGGCATAATATGCAAAGTTGATTCAATTAAGTTTGGTCTTCGCTAACTTCATTACTTCAGCATATGAAACCCTTAAGTATATTGATCATGGGAAGGGTAGGGAGTGTCTGAGGTGAGGCTGGGGAGATATGCTATATAGATATGCTATGTACATGTGGAGAGCAGTGGCTCAGTTTGTAGAGCGTTAGACAAGGTATCAAGGGGTTGCTAGTTCAAGACGCACCAGAGTCACTGTGTTGTGGCCTTAATGGGCAAGACACTATATCCACAGCTTAGTACTAGTTCCACTTAGGACAACACTCACGACAGGAAACCATCCGGACACTAAAAATTAGTTGACTGGGATCTAAAGCATCAATACAAACAAAAGCAATTAAACTATTTGGTCAGCCCGTGAAGTACAGCCATTAGCGAGTGAGATAAGTTATCTGACTTCTGTTGACTGCTAATGCTGGATGGTTAGTTTGAACCCTAGTCCAGCAACAATTCTCTCTCTACTGCTGATATAAGGGCAGTTGTCAGTTACTGATGAAAGTATGAATACACCAATGCCTAGTTATTCCTACCCAAGAATAGTGTGGTAGGATCCGATAGCTGACTGTTGCGATATGGGCCTCAGTGCGACAAAACCCATCTTCGGGGTTTCCGACAAAGTGAGATTCAAACCATTCTCCTCAGCTACAGGGACTAGCTAGAAAATTGAAATTTCACTAGTAGCAAGTGAAGATATGATTGGCTGGTCTGCGCCTTTGTTGTTCGCAAACCTTCGAAGATAGGTTTTCTAGCGCCAAGGCCCATATCATATGACTGAAAATTGTTGAAAGCTATGTTAATTCACAAAATCAAAATATTTCTCTCATGGTTTAAGTCAAGCTAGTTAAGTATGAGGAGCAATATATAGCTTTTAGAAAAGCAATCCGCAAGAATTTGACTGAAACCATTTGACCCTTCATTGCTGTTAATACATTACATCCCCCAGCTGGTCTGGATCTAAATTATTTTTAAACGGGATATATCTGTGTTAAGCGAAGTAAGGGATATACTGTCTTGCCAGAGCCTTCACTGCTCACATACATAAAGTATGGAAGTTGATGAAGATTCTAACCAAAAAGAGACTTCTAGCCTAACTGGATAGCTGCACATGCTCGTTAGGAAATTTTGCATGCTTTTTATGTCGTCTGCAGTTTTCTTCTTCCAATTAATGTTTTCAAAAGAAATCTTTCAGAAATACCAGATTGTCAAACATTTTTTCAGGGCAGTTGTTAGTTACTGACAAAGAAGAATGCACTTTGTATTTGATCTTTACTTGCCCTATCTGGATCCAAACCGTTGGACAATCAGTGATAGTATTCCTGAAAGAATTTTTTGAAAAACTTGATCTTGAAAAAAGTCAGCAGACAACATGGACACCCCAGGATGCAAAGGATTAATAAAGGGAATAAGAATTGAATTGACTGCAGCATGGACCACAGCTTACACTTGTAGTCAAACTGACAAAATATAAAATTTGGAAAATAGGAAACAAGTGACTCAGTGGAAGAGTGTTTAACTTAAATGAGAGGGGTCACTGGTCTGAGCCTCACTGGAGACACAGTGTTGTATCCTTGACCAAGACATCCTTAGTACTGGTTGAACCTATGAAACACCCTGACATTATTGAAAAATTGTTGACTGGGATGTAAAGCAGCAACTCAAACAAACCAAGAGTGTGCCTATCGAAATACATATAGTAATACCTGTGTATGGCCACTCAAAAATAGACAAAACATAGGTCTTAATGACAAATGTACTTAATGAAGGTCAAAAGTATTACAGAATGCTCCAAGGGGAGCATTCTGCATTCTTTTTGAGAGTGACCATTTTAAACAGGTTTTACTGTACATGTTTTGTCCTCGGCAGTCACATACATGAATTAGGCCAAATTTTGGGCTATCTTCCCGATTTCAAGAAACTGGAGAGCAAGTCACAATCATAACACCTCACAATGTTGGCTTATTTGAATCTACACTGTAAAAATATGAGATCAATATAGTATTGATAGAATGTCAAATTTTATTTTAGGAGTGCAGTTGCTCATTGGTCGAGTGCTGCTTGACTTGAGATCGAGGTCCCTGGTTCGATCCTCAGTGGTGGCACTGGGTTGTCCTCACTGCTTAGAACTGGTTTAAACTAAGAAATTTTGTTACATCCCATCATGACTGAAAAATTGGTACAAAAGCATCAACAAAAGCAAAAAAGAACAAATATTAAAACTCATGTAAACCCTTAAGAACCACCTTAAATCTGCAGATGATGACATTTTAGGACAAAAAACTAACTCAATTTGGAAGTTAATCAGGCTTAGTTTTTCCTGTGAATTGGCTGCTAGCAGACAATTCGCATGAAATACAAAGCCTTATTTGAATCCAAACTGAAATTTGTCTCACAATTGTCATCAGCTGCAGTCATGATTGGCGCTGATTTATTTGCAGAAATCCTAAAATGACATAATTAAAAGCAGCTGCCTGTTTATTCCAGGAGTGAGAATGGTTGCGGAAGACGACAGTTTCAGACAGGAAGTTGATGACTTTATTCTTGCCAATATTGCCGAGGTGACCAATAGTAAACTGTTCTGTGGTCTGCCAAGAGTGGCAGTAGAAATCGTTGGTAAGCTCTTTGTCCGCCTTAGCTCTTGAAATTTCATTGTTATAGACTCTGCTTATTTATAATCTCAGTCCTCCAATTAAGGATATGTAATTAAAAATCAAAGCTCTTATTTCTCAACCGAAACATATGTTAAACTAATAAATAAGAAAATCTTAACATTTTTACGCTCAAATTTCTTTGTTTTCTAGACCCTTTGTATTATATCACTTTAAACACTTTATGTACTAATGGAGTCTTCCAACCAGTTTGATGAAAGACAGTTTGTTAACTTTTATAACTTTTGAAACAAACCCATGTATTAACAAGGCAGTTATCAAGCTGTTAATGCATGGATTTGGTACATTTGAAGCCACACTATTTTACCATAGCTGATCCGCTCTTATATTAGGCTTAGCCCTAGACATGAATTTTAATGAGTGTCCAACAACCTGTTCACTTAAGAAATGAATTCAATTTTTGGAATGTTCATGGAACCATGAATACTTTGGGTCTCTTGTAAAGGCTTCATGTTAACTTATCAAGAGACCCGAAGTATTCATGACTCCATGAACATTCCAAAAATTGAATTTATTACTTATATTCAGATTTTATTATAAATATCTAAGATATATAAAAGATATTTTTGATTTAGTAATTAAAACAGTTTTGTATTTTAAATATAATCATATTAACGGTTAAGTCGGAGTGTAAAATGTAAAAGCGGAACAGCCAACATGAACACGGACAGCCAATGGAGCAAACAAGAGTCTTGTTTTGTACGTGCGACTCAGGTGTGGCTTGCTGTCAACCAATTAACCGGGCCGTGTAGCGCAGTCGGGCTACAGATGCGTGTCTGACTGCAGATCCAGGGGTCGCGAGTTCGATCCCGGCCCTGTCCCATACTTTCGTGTAGATTGATCATGAAATAATTTCTAGGGTCATTCTCCTCCCTTCCGCTGATTCATCCAAGAAGGGTTGTTGTCAGTTACAAGTGAAAGTATGTGCACAAATTACTGGTTAACCGCTTGCTCAAGCCTGCCCAGGAAAAAGTGTGGTTAAGTGAACTGACCGTCCCGCAATAACCATAGCTGTTGACATGGGACGTAAAGCAACAAAACAAACAAATTGCTGTCAATCATAACACCAGTATCACTTCTGGCGAATGAGTTTGACGTTCGAAGCGTATTGCACAGGCAAGTGAGCTTGGTAGCTGTCAATCAAATTTGTGTTATTCATGAGGCTATGAATGGTTGCAAAAATCTAAAGATTCATTAAAGGATTGCTTCAAATGTAAATATTGTGGAATATAGTGTCACTCTTTTCATAGATCTAGGTGAATATATGGCTAAATTTATCAAACATTGTTTATCAATGCATTGACAACATTTTTCAGGTCCCTCGAGAGAAGTTGAAAGTTTTGGGCTTGGGTTTTAACATCTCCCTAGCAATTGATAGTGCATGAAATGGATAAAAAACCTTGTTTGATCCCAACATTGAAATCAATCCATGAAGTACTTGGCGTGCACTGTTAACCATTTACTCCATAATAACACCTTTTGACACCTTTGAAATATCATGTATTTGAAAATATTACGGAAAATGGAGCATTTGCTCTTTTGGAGCTAATGCTCCATTTTCCGTAATATTTTCAAAAGTATTCAAAACTTAAATTTTTCTTGATTTTTTTCAATGTTATCTAAAGATAGAAAATGATGTCATGATCTAAAAATAGCCTATGGAGTAAAGGATTAAAAGCATGTGCATCTAATAGGTTAACTAGGGTATTTATTTGTGGGTGGGTATCATAAGTTATAATTACCTTGTACTTCTGTCCTTGAATCTTAGCAATCAATGCATCTACTGTAATATCTCATCTTGGTCTATACTGTTTGACAAAGTGGTGTAGAGGATAAGCCATTCACCTTTTTGCCCAGGGGTCCGAGGTTAAATCTACAGCTTCTTCAGTCAGTTGGATGATTCTTTAAAAGCCACGGGCCCATCTCCATTTGACCCCAGCTGTTGGTATGAAACACATACATACAAATAAGTGGCCTAGTAGATAGACCAGAGTGTGTAACTGAGTTATTAAAAATTATCTTTCTGAATTATCAAGTAAAACATATGATGTGTGTACTCAAAAGATCTTCTTAAACAGATGTTAAGACTGATGTATATGAAACTTATCAAAATTTTATCTTTAAATGTTTCATTAATCTTGACCTATGCTGGTCAATACCATGTATGGAAGTTCCAAATTTCCAAAATCCTGAACTTATAAAATTCAAATTTAAAAACTTGCATTATGCTAACAAAATATCACCAATTTCAAGTTTAAACGATAAATAGCCCATAGATAAAATGGAACCAAACCAGAAAAGATATTACAAATTGCCTAATTCAGCATTTTGAGACTGACTTTATCTATAGAAAGTCAGCCTCAAAATCCTGAATTCAGGAATCATATTGAAAACTTTCATCCATGCAATACAGTAACTGTTTGTTTTCTTAGCTGATGATGACGTTGTGATGACAGACAACAGTCAGATGTTACCACTGGTGATGAACTGGATCAGACAACAGATGCAATCCACTAAGATCACATTAGACACACTCTCAGAGGATGTAAGTCTACAGTTTTGAGAATGTAATACAGTGCAGTCCCTTTATAACACACCTTATTATAACACAATAGTTAGGATATTACAAGGTCATGTGGTGGCTCCCAAGATTTTTGTGTTATAGCGACAATTTAACAAAGAAATTATTGGAAAATGACCATTTTTACTATAAATATTGCGGTCATTTTAACCACAAATCCATTGTAAAATTGTCTAGGCCCCCAGATAAGAGTGCAACTGAAAACTATTTTTCTTATTTCTAAACCAAAACATATGTTGTGGGTACTCAAAAGAACCGTCTCAATGAGACGGTTCTTTTGAGCACCCAAAACACATGTTTAAATTGATGCATAAGGGAAATAATCACAATTTTAATGCTGGAAAACTTTGCTTAACTGGACATATGACTGTCTCTTTATAACGCTATTCAGTTATAACACGGTCCATTCTTAGTCACCCCTAACAAAGGGACTGGAAAAATTACAGATACATGCCAGCCTTATTAGACTTTTGGACAAATATTACATCTGGTTTAAAAGATGCTGGAATGGGTTCACACAGTAGTTTGCTCGTCAATAACTTTTAAACCAGATCTTTGTCCGAAGGTCTTATAAGATTAACATGTTTCTGTAATTTTTCTGGCTTATCAGCTTCAAGCCCTGGCTGGTCAGTATAAATGGAAATATCAAAGAATGTCTTACCGGAATCGTAGCATTTCTAACACAAACATCTGCCTATACCCCCTTCAAAATGCAACAGATTTGGACATATAGTGTCAAATTGAAACAATTTATTTCAGCAAATTTTGGTCAAAAAAAGGAAATCATCTAAAAGGAGGAAGATTCTCATCCCTGCATTGTTGTTGTGGTCACATGATTCTCTGCCATGTAACATTTATGTACTAAATTCTCCTTCAAAAGGTCATTCCATGACTTCTCCATGCTGGGTATATCATCATGATGCATAAGTATATGCCCATACTTTCACACATTCCACAGGTATAATATACTGTATGGAATAGAATGCAAGTGTGTGCACCTTGATTATATATTCTCTGCTAGTAGAACATCTATAGTACAGGTGTCCAAATTGATGTTTAGGCATCTTCCAATTTCCAAGTTCCAAAAACAGTTCTGTTCCATTTGTATCAATATTTGAATTTGATAACATTAACCAATCGGATTGTTTTATTCTATCCCTAGTAATAAGTAACTGTGAATTTTAAAAAGTTTGACAATCAGTTGAGAAACTGGGAGATCAATTTGAAGTTGATTTTACTCCATAATTCGCCTTTTGATGTCTTTGAAATATCATGTATTTGAAAATATCATGGAAAAATGGAGCATTTGCTCTTTTGGAGCAAATGCTCCAGTTTCCATAATATGTTCAAAATTTTCAAAACTTAATTTTTTAAATTTTGGTTGAATTTTTTCAATGTTGTCTAAAAATAGAAAATGATGTCATGATCTAAAAATAGCATATGGAGGGTTAAGCCAGCTCAGGATATTTTGGCACTTATCACACATGCCATTCTGTCTTCCAGTAGATCTCTTGCTGCATTAGTATATGCCCATACTTTCACACATTCCACAGGTATAATTTACTGTATGGAATAGAATGCAAGTGTGTGCACCTTGATTTTATATTCTCTGCTTGTAGAACATCTATAGCCTAAAGTGTCCAAATTGATGTTTAGACATCTTCCGATTTCCAAGTTCAAAAAATAGTTCTGTTCCACTCGTATCAATATTTGAATTTGATAACAAGAACCAATCAGATTGTTTTATTCTATCCCTAGTCATAAGAAACTGGGAATATTAAAAAAGTTTGACAACCAGTTGAGAAACTGGGAGATTCAATTTGATGTTGACTCTTCATTTAACCCTTTACTCCATAATAACACCTTTTGACACCTTTGAAATATCATGTATTTGAAAATATTATGGAAAATGGAGCATTTGCTCTTTTGGAGCAAATGCTCCATTTTCCATAATATGTTCATAGTTTGCAAAACTTAACCTAAAATTTTGTTGAATTTTTTCAATGTTGTCTAAAATGAGAAAATGATGTCATGATCTAAAAATAGCCTATGGAGTAAAGGGTTAAGCCAGCTCAGGAGATTTTGGCACTTATCACACATGCCATTCCGTCTTCCAGTAGATCTCATGTTGCATTAGTATATGCCCATACTTTCACACATTCCACAGGTATAATGTACTGTATGGAATAGAAAGCAAGTGTGTGCACCTTAATTTTATATTCTCTTCTCTTTGAATATCAATAGAGCTTGCGTCCAAACTGATGCTTAGACACATTCCAAAAATATATAAAACGTGATAAGTGATTCCATTAGTCTTCTGATAAATGGTCCTCCAATCCAGCCACATTTGATTGTGTATATTCTTCTTTCGGTAGCTATGCTGCATTATTATGATGCCCATACTTGCACACATTCCACAGATACAATATACTGTATGGAATAGCATGAAAGTGTGTGCACCCAGGTTTCATAAGCATATCCAAGCAGAGACAGCTCACAAAAATATACAAGATCTATTACTATTAAACTGTTGATGCTGAACCTAAACATCCTGTTTTGAAAATACCCAGTGTAATCAGTTGATCAGGAGGCCCAGTTTTCCTCTCTTTATACATGTGCCCCTTCTTTAGATCATCGTGCTGCAATTATGTATGCCCATACTTCCATACATTCCACAGGTATAATAAACTGTATGGAATAGCATGCAAGTGTGTGCACATTGGTTAATTGGGCTGCGGGTTCGAGCCTCACCGGCATCACTGTGTTGTGTCCTTGAGCAAGATGCATTAATCCTAGCTTAGTACTGGCTCAACCCAGGAAGACCCGTCCCTGCATAACTGAAAGATAGTTGATGGGACATAAAGAATCAAATCAAACAAATAAAAATTGGTTTGGTATTTCTCACTGGTAATACATCTGAAGACATTTGAGCCACAACATGAGATTTCAAACAATGTGGTATCTGCGACCAGCAAAGCCTCAGATCAGACTGCGCATATGCGCAGTCTAATCAGAGCCTTTGCTAGTCAATTGAATATTCTATGAGTTGAGTGTTAAGCTACTGACTGAACATCATTTGGAGTTGAACTTTAATTGGGTTCTGCACAGGTTCATGTGAGTCTACACTTGTAAAAATGCATATTGCTGGAATTCACATATCACCGCTCATTTGCTATTGATTCTGGAAAAAGCAAATTTTCTGGAGATCATACTGCAACACACGTCCAAATGGTAGTTTTGACTTTCCTGAATTTTTTAATTGGGGCAAATGTTTGATTTCTTCTCTTGCAAAACACGCTAACAAATGCATGAATTAGCTCATCGTCACTCTTGAGATCTCTTCCACATCTACTATAGACGCTTTGTCATACAAATGCCCAGACTTCCATACATTCCATATATTTTATATTCATGGAATTGCATGCAAGTGTGTGTACTTATATGACCCTTCTTTGGAAGTACAAGGTTTTCTCTAAGACTTTCTTTCTTCATATATGAACATTATCCAGAGGTAATTTGCTGCTGATGTTCATTACTGCTTCAATGTATGTAATCCGTTGTATATTTCTGTATCCTATCACAGGTTTAGATAAACCAAAAAAATTTCAGCATAAAAATGTAAATATTTTCTTACCCATCAGTTTTAACAAATGTTTTTGGTGCTCAAAAGAACCGTCTCATTGAGACGGTTCTTTTGAGTACCCAAAACATATGTTTTGTTTGAGAAATAAGAAGTTAAATTTTCGTTACGCACTCTTAAAGGTCTTGTGAATCTTCAAAAACATTTTTGAAACTCTTCATGATTTAAATGACAATGATGAGAAAACCAAAATGCTGAAAACCCCATCTTAAAATTCCTACCGAGTCAAAAGTTATGCAAGTTTTAAAATTATGCAAATTAGCATAAAGGCCCCGCCCACTTTATTGTTTCGAGGTGATTTTTTCAAAACGTTATATTTTATGTAGTGCGATTTCTAAGCAATTAAAAGCACAAATTAGCTTTTATATGCAAAAGTTGTATTTTATCATATTGAATCATTTTCATCCAATGAAATATTAAATAATGTTAAAATAAATTAAATATATTAAATTTAATATTTCAAAAAGCTCAAATGACGTCATATGAGCCACTCGCATATTTTCAGCTAATTAAAATTTGAAATCTTCATAACTTGGTCACTAATTTGAATTTTTTGATGGGGTTTTTGGCATTCTGTTTCTCTCATTACTTGCTTTTCAATCAATCGGAGTTTAAAAAAAGTTGTTTTGAAGGTTCACAAGACCTTTAACTAAAGTCCTGCCTATTCAGCCTGTGTTTCTGCTTGTATTTGAGGTTCTCTGAATTATGTATGATAAAATTAACTTCTGAGTAAGTTTAAGATGGGTAAACAAAAGAAGTCTACTGATTCATGTCTACTTTCACTTAAAAGTGTGTCCTCTCTGGGATGATCTGCCTGCTTCTTGTTTTGTGTCCTGTGTCTATCATGTACAGTCAAATCTCGGTTATCCGAACGTCGATTATCCGAAACTACTAGGTTATTCGAAGACGACGGACAGTCCCGACTTTTTTCTCTATTATCTATTGCAATAAAACTACCAATTATTCGAATTTCGATTATCCGAAAAAATCAATTTTCCGAAGTGATTCGTCGGTCCCGATTAAAGAAATTGCTATCAAATTACCCTTCAAGATTCGAAGTCCACATGTCACGCATGGTGATCATGATTTTTTTGTTTGGTCGAGTTCGATTGACACACCTGAGTGATTTAGCAAACAAAGTTGAAACAGGTAATTGACACCGGATTAACGCTCACACTATTACGTGATGAACCGTTAAGTGAGTAAATGGTGTCTTTTATTAAGGTCGTCTGCACTGATGGTTTTGTTTGATGTTTTTTAATGTCTAATTAGGGGCATAAATGAGCTAAAATTGATTTTAATTTGATCGTCTCTCATCCTTTGATTTATTCTTGACCACTGTAAGCGAACACACCAAGCGCACCGACAGGTTACAACAAAAATAACAATTTCGATAATAGACGAATATGACAGACATGTGCTTTGGGTGCTCAAAAGAACTATCTCATCGAAACACTTCTTTTGAATGTCTAAAACACAATTTTACGATTGAGTGAAAACAACCAAAACCAAGGTTTGGATGCATAAAAGGACCCTCTCATCGAGACGGTTATTTTAAACACCCAAATCGTATGTTTTCGCTGAAATAAAAGAAAAGTTACCAGCCCAAAAAGGACTCAACATCGGACCACCAACGGCCTTCCAGCGATATGCCATCTCAATGGCCTATCGCTGGTGGGCCGTTGATGGCCCGACGTTGTGTGCTAGCTGCGTTCGAGACCTTAGCTTATGACAGGGGGATAAAAAGGAGACAATATTTCGTCAGTAAATATGGATCGTCAATTTACATTTAACCTTTATTCGATGTTGTTACATGTATATAGTGGATGTCAATAAACATGATAAAGATCTGATTTTCTTTTCTGCGATCTTAGACATGCAAAAAATAAGAGACGATGAGGCCACAATCTCCAAGGAGCTCATTTTCTTTAATTCTTTGACATATGTTCCGATAATGGATTACTTCACGAGAAACATGTGTTGAAGTTGCAAACCCTGGCAAAACAATGACGTTCTATGAAAGCATCCGAGCTTTTCCGGAAATTTTACGAAAATTCCCGTTTTCGATCATTCGAACTACCGATTATTCGAAAGGATTTCTGTGGTCCCTGGCACTTCGAATAATCGAGGTTTGACTGTAGTTTCATACAAGTGCCCAGACTTCCATACATTCCATAAATAAACTCTCATGGAATCGCATGCAAGTGTGTTCGCCTATACAAAAAGTCTCAATCCTGCTGCCATGAACTACCATACGGATATCTGAATATCCATAGATACAGATAAACTTCAGCTTTGAAGTTCCAGGGCTTCAGATTTACTATGGGCCTGGGTGATTGTCCCATGACTTCAAGATATGGCCCATTACTTTCAAAGGCAGTGGGCCCAAAGGACGCATCCGTAATAGTTGTGGAAAAAATCTCACTTAATAACAATATTTATCTCAGAGTGTCTACAAACACCACAAAACAGAAAGTACAGGTTGTCAATATTGCTCCAGTCCATGGGTCACTTCGGCCTACCAGTCTTGAAAAAAGTCTGAAGCTCTGCGTTGTGGTATCATCCTAGTGGCCATACTTCCACACATTCCATAGACATAGTTTACTATATGGAATAGTATGCAAGTGTGTTCACAAGAATGAAATGAATCTCTAAGATCAGATCATGGGATCTCTTATGTCATCCAGTTTCCATCTCAAAACAATAAGGTTCTCAAACACTTTCCTCTTTCTTTTCTCAAATAAAATATTGTTATGAGGGTCGGAATTCACGAATGCTTTTCAGAATAGCTAAGGCTGTGACCAGACTGCTTATTCTGCCCTGTTTGTCTAGGCCTTTATTACAAGTTTGAAAGTTTAGAATGTTTACCGAAAGTCCTATTTAATCTCTATCCAGTCGTGTTTACCATACTAATGGCCATTCTTCCACACATTCCATAGGGCAGAATAACTATGGAATAGCATGCAAGTGTGTTAACTAGTATGGCAATAATTAATTGTTTACTTCCAGTTTGTTTAAAAGATGCTCACCGTTTGCTCCAAAATCTCTGATTTAATAGAATTATTGATGCAGAATTGTGATCTCAATTATAAGAATAAATGATAAATATTTAGACTTGAGTGGGGCTAGCAGAGATAGAGAGTACCAATAACATGTACATGTTGTGGTTGAGATATTTTCAGCTATGCACTCCTGGAATTTATACACAAAAATATATTTCTAAATTTTCTACAGCCTACACTACGTTAACAATTCTTGATTCCTAATTTGCTGTGAACGTGGTAGTATAATGCTAGTGCCCATACTTACACACATTCCATTGATATAATACTACATGGAATAACATGCAAGTGTGTTCAATAACATAGAAGTTGCATCCCTTCAGTGATCACAGAGGTTCTTACCCATTTGTATTTGATGATGGGTCATTACTCCCTGATACCAACAAATTCAAACAATGGTGCTGAAAAAATCATGCCTATAGAGGTTGACTATTATGTGATCCTGATGTTGTATGTCTTGATAGTAGATCCCAGTGGTGTGGTATCCTATCCGGATGCCCATGCTCACATTCCATGATTTTTTTGAGCATGGAACAGCAAAGCAAGTGTGTGCACCTAGATATTATCTTGGGTCTGTGTGCGAACAGATGATCATAATTTTGTTTAATATGCCAGCTAACTGGGAGGGGTTGATAATTTGGTACCAATCACATGGGTGAGCAGCCAAGTCTAAGCTGAACCTTCCCATCTGTCTTGTCAGATCCTAAGCTGCTAGCATACACAAAATAGTTAGGTAGATGATGGCTAGGAATTGGAGTTCTAAGCCTTATTGATAGGCACACATTTATAATATGACTGTAAGCATATGCGATAAGTATCTCATGGACTGGTCCATATGTATTCCAATTTCCAAATGCTCCCCCTAGAGCTGAACAGTATGGTGTTTTACTGTGCACATTTGCTAGCATTCTGTGGGAATAAAAAAAACACAAAATAGCAAGCAAGTGTGGTCAATAAGACCCCTGTCTTATCAGGACATATGCTGCAGGTCCTTATCTTCTAACCTTGTCCTCTTATCCTGGTCTACACTGTCAATGTACCCATATATAAGCAGTTTGATGAATAGTGCATAGATCCAGATAAACAATTATTGTGTGTAAAATTATGGATATTTTTCCGTCAAAATGTGTTTTGGATTAGAAATAAGAAAACAATTTGGTAACCTTCCCAGCCTAATCTTTAATTTCGCACTAAATGGGCATGACAGGAAACCTGTTGACGATAATTTTCTTAGAATGATCTGTTGATTGTTGAAGTTGAGGGTACGCCACCCCAGTATTCATACTTGCCTGTATTCCTTGATCTTATAACAGCAAGAAATAGCTGGCAAGTGTGTACACTAAGGTCACAGAGTATAGTCTTTAATCAAATTTTGATGTACGCTACTAAGATCTAAGAAGTTTAGTCTTTTTGCAGCAAAATTGTATTTTTGTGTTCAATACATCTAGATGTATATGGTAATAAGATTTTCATAGCATTGAATTTTAGAAGTTCATTGATATCAGAACAGAATCTCCCATTCTCTCTTTAACCCTTAGCACCAGTCGTCTGCTCCTCTTGTCTGTTCAAAAGTAGCCTATATTGCAAACTATATGGACCAAGATCAGACTGCTCTGACCAGGTTCATATCATTTGCTTCCATAAAGTGCACTTGGATATATGCAGCAGATGTAAAAAGCATACAACATTTTCAGGACAAAAATAATTTTGGGATAAGAGTTAAGCTTTATTCATGCTGGATATAGTTGATAAGCACATTTTGTTACTAGTTGTTACTAGTTGTCATGAAGCAGGGTATTGTTAAATATTGGTGTAGTATGTGTACAGTGGCCATACTTCCACACATTCCATACAGAGTGATAGATATGGGATCATATAGAAGCATGTACACTACAGCACCACAATCTTAATTGTGCTAGACACCATATAAATTCAGCTTTCACCCTTTTTCATTCTGATGGATTAAAATAAATGTAGGACAGTCGGTTTTGTGTTTAATGGTGTCACAGGTCAAAAATTCTAAATTATAGTAAATTTATGTCCCCTTTATGTCTAATAGCAAACAGTCCAGACCCTGATTATGTCACCATATGAGTTGAGCTTTTAGAGATCTATGTTTCCTGTATGCATGTAGTCCAGAGAAGAAAATTTTAGTGTGAAATTTTAATTGTCCAATCTTGCATTTAAACATGGGTTTTGGGTGCTCAAAAGAACTGTCATTTAGATGGTTCTTATGAGAACCCACAATAGGTTTATGATGAAAACTTAAAAAACTTGTTGATTTAAAAAAGATAAAAGTATGCGATCCTATCTGGAGGATATATTTTCTATAAAAATATGGAATTACCTCTTTTTTTCTTCAGGAAATTATTTCATTTCAAATATTTCCCTCTTTAGATGTGTTAAATCTTACTTATTTCTCTTGAAACCTAACAAGACTGAGATTTTTCAGAAGTTGAATGAATATCCATAAGCCCACACATGCACACATTCCACGAATTTGATACAACATGGAATAATGCGCAAGTGTGTGCCTAGAGAGAAAACTTACGCATTTTTGAACTGCTTGGAAGGTACTACATAAAAACAAAGCTTGCAATTTATACCACATAGATTTTAGGGGTGGTTTGGTGGTGCGAATGAGCTGTGTGACACTCAACATCACCTAATCTGGCTTCAAGTAGGACAAGGGCTTGATGGGGATATATGTATTGGGGGACGTTTTCTGTCCTCTTTTCTTTCAGCCTATCATTGGGGAGATGGCTCGACATGACAGAGCTGTAAAACCATGGCACATGAAGGAAGGAAGAAATCTTCCTGGTCTGATACAATTAGATTAAGAAGGTCTATAATATTCGTTGGGTCACAGGTTGAAATTTCAAAATTATATTGTGTTTCTGGTCCTGATCGATGTAGAATTCTGTGGATTTTTTATGAGCCATTCACTTTCATATCACTACATATTGCATGCTGTAAGTCTGGATCCAGTTCAGGAGCAACATTTTGTCAGTCCTGCAGATCTAGGTCCAAACTATTTGCAAAGGTTAATACATGTATTAGCAATAAACAGTCCCTGCTAGCATGGAAAGACATTTGCCATTACATATTACGCAAATGCATTATCATGGGTGAAAGTTAATAATTTCCAAAATCGTGAAATTTAGATATTCAAATTTTAAAACTTGCAGAATGCCTATAAAAATTTATAATTTCAAGATAATCTGAAAACTAATCAGAGAAGCTATTATACTTTTTGCAAGCTTAACAGAACTTTACATGTTTTGAAATTCTTTCCAGAGTGTCAAGCATTTTGGATCCAGATTAGGCCCCAACATTTTGATTGGCCAGATCTGGACCTAACGCTTTCCTTGCTAGTTGCAAGTATTGTTGTCTGCTTTTAACCTCTGCAAACGATCAATTGCAATAGACAGAATGACTTCCTGAACTGGATTCAAACCATTTGACACTCAACAGATAGTGTGTTCGTGATGGATTTTTGGATTTTGAAAAAAGTCAGCAGACGACACATAGACAAAAGTGTGATAAATTAGCCGGCATGCAAAGTCATCAAGAGAAAAGAATCATATTTTACCAGCTGTGAACAACAAAGGTACAGATCAGCCTGCACATCTGCGCAAGCTGATCAGTGCCTTTGTTATTCGGATGTAGCAATGAAATGGCCAGTAGTGATTAGATTGCTTCTTTACACTGTGTCAACATTTTTTGGAAAAAGCTAATTTTGTGAAAAGTCAGCAGACGAAAACAACAAAAGCATGTATAAGTTACCCAGCAATTCAAAGAGGTGTGGGGGTTCACTTAGCTGATTTTCTTAAATACTCGATGAAAATGAAATAATTTGGTCTCACTGAGGTGGGTATTAGCGAACCTCCTGTACCCCCTCTGGATCGGCCACTGGCAGACATTTTTAGAAAAAAAAACAGCGTGATAAGGGTCTATGACAAGAGTGCTAGGAAGAATTCGAAACTGCACGGTCTTCTGCGATTTTACTATCTTGTAACTCAATTAATACAATGTATGTGGGTTAGTTTGGGGAATATCTAGGAACTCTTTGCCAGTTTAATTAATTCTATGATTGCTAACTTTGTGATTGTCATTGCAAAAAAAAAGTCCAATTTCTCTTTAATTATATTCTTGGTACTTTTGCTGGCTTTAATGAAGTATGTTGCTTTTTTCTAAATATAGATTTCAAAAGATACTTTCGGGAATACTATCAGAGTGTCAAAAATGTGGACCTAGATCAAGCCAATTTGTTGGTCCTGATCTGGGACCAAAATGTTTTAAAAGGCTATCAGCAGACGACAATAGCAGGTAAACAGTTAAAAGTACAGAAATGCAATAAAATTCCATAGAAAAAGCACTAACTGCTTACAATTTGGAAAATATCTTTTGTGGTGATTTTTTGACCGAATTAAATGGAAGAAGACATGGGGGAATTTGGATGAAATGCCACAGAACAACTTAATGTTATTGTATCAAACCAGATGAAAGAAACCATGAGAATGGTAGCGACAATCAGGGGAAAAATTATGGAAAATTAAAAAATTTCCAGGTCAAGGAATTTCATTTTCAGTCCGGGATATTTAGAAAAAAAATCATGAAGTCAGGGAATTTTAAAATTTCTAAAACAGTTTCTGATTTCAAAAGGCTTCTGGAAAACTATTTTCCATAAATAGCAAGCAATATTAGAAAAGAAATGTTTCTAAACATAAATTGCAAACATTGTGTTCAGAAACATTCCTCTTCTTTTGTGGATTTTTCTTTAATGATTAAATCAGCAAGCATAAATATTTTTACAAAATTTGCAAATTGTCGATTGATGAAATGGCTAAAATTGGCCTTCCAAATGGGTCTAGAAAATGGTCGATAGTCAGGGAAATGTCAGTTAAAAGTCAGAGAACTTTGAAAAAAATATTGAGTGTTAAACCTGATACTTTGCCTGGTGTTAATTTAATTTATCTCAAAATGTTGTCTGCTGCATATTTTTGTTAACTTTATTTGACTTATGTCAGTGATGGGGTAAAGAGTTTCAGTGTGGACCTTGATCAGACTGCTCTTAAAGGAGCAGTCTGATCTTGGTCTACACTGTAACTGTTTGTCAAAAACTTAACAAACATTACAGCAAACGACAAAATCAGACAAATTCTGCTATGGGTTAAAATACATTTTGATATGATAAGAACAAGAATGTAGAAACTGAGGACAGTATGTATCTGTGAATATTCTGACAGATTGACTAGAGCAAGTAGTATGTATCGAATAGCAAAGAACATTCTGATCAGTAAGCACATACTATAAGCACATGACTGTTCCTTCACTACCCCTTAAACTTTTTGTTGTTTGCTAGGGGCAAATTTTGTCTATGCAAACAGTTTGGACCTAGATCATTCCCGACAAAATGTTTAACACTAAAATGTTATAGAAAAATTATGTTGGAAAATATCTGCGCAGACGACAAAAACAATGAAAAATTACCCAGCATGAGTTAAACAGTTAGTACATCAGGAAATATCGACTATCTAAACTTATTGTAAGGTTGAGATTCCATGGGCCGATCCAGGATTTCTGAAAAAATGGGGTCCATATGTTTAAAGGTATGGGGGGTTCGGTTTGCTGATATTATCTCATATAATAACAGATGCTGAATAAGTGTCATCTGCTGATAACCTTTGCAAACAGTTTGAACCCAGAGCAGGACCAACAGAATGTCATCCCTGATCTGGATCCAAAAACGTTTGATACTCTGGTATGTTTCTGAAAGAATTTTTCAGAAATTTGATAATAAACATGATAAATTATCCAGCATGCAAAGAGTCAGATAGATACAAATTGGGGAGGGGTGTTTTACATAAAAATATCAAACCAAGTTTGGTTAGAAAAGTAGTCAGTGATGGCCCAAATCAGGCTGCTCCTTTGCAAATCCTGATCAAGCTATACACTGAATGCCTAAATACTTTTGACAGTTATGAAAGATTAACCCTTTATTTATGTGAAACCCCTAAAGGGGGATTTTTAAAAACAGTGAAGACCCAGATGAAATGCTGCATGCTGCATTTCATCAGGGCCTTCACTGTTTGTAAAGTACAAAAGAATTTTTTTTTTTGAAAATTATAACCTAGCAGCACTATCTTAAGTTTATTGTATCAAACCAGAAGGAAGAATCCATTAGTATACAAAGGGTTAAAACATTTCATAGTGTACCTCAGTACACTATATTGAAATGTATTAACTTTTGATAACTTATGATTTTGATAATCCTAATCTATCCAACTTGAGATCATTACTAAAGATAAAAGAAATACCTTTTTATCTCAGCTGTTGTCTTTGCACTGCAGCAACTGTTATAGCATTAATCAAATAATTGGTACATTTAGTAAACTTTCTTCCATGCACACTCAACCAATCAGATCCCTCATTCAGCTGGTAGCTGGTTGACATTTCTGACCAATCATCTGCAAGGGCTGCTTAGGTAGCCTGGCTTCTGTGGATTAGGGAATTAGGTGTTAGATAGTAAGAGTCTGGAGGAAGTTAATTAGTGGGGTAGTGTCACCGTAGGTGTCAGTTTGTTTATTGTCACCTACTGGGAGAGATTTGGAGGAAAGGATTAATCTCTGGGTGTGAACACTCTCCATATGTTAGAATCACAGTGAAATATGCAAATGTCATGTTGATCAGCCATGTGTTGTCTTTGATTTCCTGGACCAGAAAATGCAAATTAAGAACATGGATCCTTCGATATTGAATAAATTAATAACAAAATATTTTGCTCAACTTTGAAGAATTTTTAAATCAAAAAGCTGAATATTTTAAGCGGAAAAAATAAATAAATGCATTTTTCACAAATTATTAAACTTGCATGCTTCAATATTGAATAAAATAATAACAAAACTGTTTTACCATTTTATACATTTAAAAACTGAATATTTGAAGCAAAAATCTGCATTTTTCACAAATATTAGGACACACATAACTTCTCAACCCTTTTACTGCAAACTGAAAACATTTTCTTTGGCAAACAGTGCAGACCGAGATGAAATGTCATAGAAGAACCAGGCACTGTACTGTTTGCTAAGATTAACCCTTTAATAGCGATAACATCAAAAGTTGTCTGCTTTTGTCACCTTTTGAAATGTTTTAGGAGCGTTTCGACTGTGTGGACTAAGATCAGACTGCTCTGGGTCCACACTGTTTGTCCCCATACTAACATGGTCAAATTATGTTTGCAAAATATGCAACAATGACGACTTAGCATATGGCATTTTTAGATGAATTCATGCAGGCGCTTTAAGGGTTAACATAATAGTTTTATGGACAAATAAACAGAAATACAGCATGGTTTGAAAATTCCATGTGTGACCCCCTTTATATCAATATTTTTGAACCTTTCCTATTTTATCAATATGTATGGGAAACTACTGGGTAATTTTGAATGCCATTTGTCGTCTGCTGATTTTTTTTTCTTCGAAAGTTTTTCAGGAATATCGTCAGGGTGCCAGATGTTTTGTCAGGCCTGATCTGGGTCCAAACTGTTTGCAAAGGTAACAGCAGACGGCACTAGTAAGCAAAGAGTTAAAAGCAAATGCTAAATTTTGTACTCAGGTGTGACATACAAAATGTTGAATTGTGTAGATCATGATGCAGTTTGATCTTCTCAGTCTCTTTCAGAATGTCGAGACTGAAAAAAAAAATTATTGTCAAAAAATGCAAATAATGTATCAAAGTTTTTCATTTAGGTGATTTACTCTTTATCTGCTAGTGGCTTCTGCTGATAATCTTTGCAAACAATTTGGACCCAGATTAGGCCCCATATCAGTCTGGGATCCAGATGGGGTCAGGGGGTTCGCTTCAACCCCCCTCCCCGCCCCCATTTTTAAATATCCTATGAAAATGAAATAATTTGGTCTCACTGAGAACTGAGACCAAATTATTTCATTTTCATAGGATAATTAATAAAAAAAATAGAGATAAAATCAGCCAAGGGAACCCCACACGTTTATACATATGAACCCCCTTTCCAGAATACCTGGATCAGCCCCTGCATATTTTAATCTGTATTGAATGGGAGCACAGTGACTCAGTGGTAGAGTGCTTGACTCGAGACCAAGAGGCTGCAGGTTCGAGCCTCACCGGCGTCACTGCGTTGTGGTCCTTGAGCAAGACATATTTATCCTAGCTTAGTACTGGTTCAACCCAGGAAGACCTGTCCCTGTTTAACTGAAAGATTGTTGATGGGACGTAAAGAATCAAATCAAACAAACCTGTATGGAAGAAAACATCAGTATTAAATCCAAATAAAATGATGGAGGATTTCTCTTAAATTCCATAGTTATGTAACATATCAAGTTAACACTTTTCCCAACTGTTATGATTTTTTTGTCGTCTGAAGGGGGCAGCCTGGTCAGGGTCATACTGATTGCTTCCATGATTAAATTTATACAGCAGAAGTCAACAGCAGACAACATTTTCACGGCAAAACAGTATTGGCTGGATAAGGGAAAAACATAAAGAGTAGGTAAACATGCATGGAAAAAGAAGGGGAATGGACAAAAGCCCACTGGGACAAAAGCCCACTAGGACAAAAGCCCACTGGACAATATCCCACTGGACAAAAGCCCACTGCTTAATTTGGCAGGGTGGACAAAAGCCCACTTCTTTGAAAAAAAGGTTTAAGTCTTTTATAAAACTGTTAACCCTGATCAGACTTCTCCTTCAGGGTATATCACACCTGCAGTGTCATTTCACTGACATAATTATTATTTTTCCTGTATGTTGTGACAAAAACTTAATTTGGGTGTTAAAAGCCATTGATATTTGATAAAAATCAATTAACAGTTTGGGTCAAACAATCAATTATAATTGGGAAACATATGTCTTATTAATCCAAATGACCTTTGATCTGGTAGTAACAATTATCATGCACTTTTATGCGACAAAAAGAGATGTTTCAAATTTCAGATTTGCGAAGAAGGGAGATTCTTCATCTCAGGTCCGTTTGTCCCACAGGGGAGGTAGGCTCTGGCTATTTTTTGGGGGTTCAAAATTTTTAATTTCAATATTTGTGGGGGTTTTCAGAAAACTGAATATTTTTGTGGGTATGAAGATTTTGTGGATATTTTTTGGGGGGTCTTCACAAAATTGGACCATATTTAGAGGTCATTTTTATGCATTTTAGGGTCTTTTCTGAAGGTCAAGGTACATAATGGAGGATATTTTGGGGTTGCCAAAATTTCAAATATTTATTTTGGGTGCTTGAAATTCCTGATATTTTTTTTTTTGGGGGGGGGGGGGTGAACGGTAGAACGGTATGCTGGGTCCGAGCCTGCGTATGAAGAAAAATTGAGAGTACCCACCCCCCCTCCCCATGGGATTTGTCCTTAAGTTCAAACCTATCCCTGTTAAATGCATATAAGTGGGCTTTTGTCCTAGTGGGCTTTTGTCCCAGTGGGCTTTTGTCCTAGTGGGCTTTTGTCCAGTGGGCTTTTGTCCTAGTGGGCTTTTGTCCTAGTGGGCTTTTGTCCTACACTCGAAAAAGAAGTTTTGAAACAGCTGCATAAAATTTTGAAGTTTGTGCACTTTTGGTGAATACAGTGTGCTAATATGCCATGATGTTGTAAATCTTGCACACACATCCCAGTGACTTTCTAATAAGTAGGGGGATAGGGAATATACAAAATGCTTCTAATATCTTTTGAAATTTAAATTGATTGAGAATAGCTCCCTTTCACCTTTATTATAAACCCTCTTCCCACCAGTCACTACTTTTGTTGTCTGCTCCTCGTCTGCTTTTGTTCTTAGGTAGCCTGTGTTGCAAACATTATGGACCCAGATCAGACTGCTCTGATCAGGGCCTATAGTGTTTGACTCCATGATAAAATCTAGTCTGAAGTGCACCTGAATATATGCAGCAGACTGAAGTGCACCTGAATATATGCAGCAGACAACATTTTCAGGACAAAACTAAGTGGTACATTCTTTCATCAGTATAACTGACAAATATACCCGACTTGAATCAGTAGCATGCAATGGGAGGTCAGAATCTAATCAAAAGCATGCTAGCTGCAGCTGACAGGGGCTCAAACCATTACAAAACATTAAAGCCCAGATCAGTCCTGACAAAATGTTGGGCTTGTTGACTTGATTTAAACTGTTTGATTCTCTGATGTTGTTTTTTTTAAGTTTGCTTAATATATACAAGCTTTAAGTTTACTAAAAATAAATGAATGTTCAAAATCTTAGAGCATTACTTTTACTGTCACAGTTACAGTAATGAAGAAGAAAAAGCAAAAAAAAATTTTGGTTGCAGATATATATGAATTAAAACTTTGCATGCTCGCTCATTTTTTCATGCTTTTTCTGTCGTCTGCTGACTGTTTTCAAAATTATCTTTTTAAAATTCAGAGTGTCAAACTGTTTGTATCCATATCAGATTTTGTCTGTCTTGATCTTGCAAAGGTTATCAGCAGATTACAAAAGTTGCAAGTAGAGAGCTAAGAGAGAAAATATAGCAGACCCTGATTTGGCATTTTCTGTTTGTTTCTTTCTCCCATTTCTTTTGGGGATGAATGGGAAATGGAAGTTGTCTGCAATACACAAGAGGTAATATGCTTAGCAAAAATATTCCCTCATGAAAATTGTTTTCTGAATCATTGCTGAAACCTTCTGAATCTTTCTGAATCAATGCTTAATCTGTCTGAACCCATTATATGGAGTCTGAATCAGTCTGAATCCAAATACATAATTTCCAATTATTTCTGAATCAGTCTGAATCTGTCTGAATCATTCTGAAATTTTCTGAATAACATTCAGTGTTGATTCAGAAAAATTCAGACTTCTGAATATTTCTGAATCACTGTTAACAACAAAATGAAGTCTGAATCTATCTGAATCACATCATAGATATATTCTACCAGCTTTAAAAGTCTGAATCTATCTGAATCACAACTGAATGTGTTTTTTAAGTCCATACTAGGTCTGAATCT